>LR750744.1:172160-284431 GCA_902729485.2 Mus minutoides
GATCAATTTGCATTCTTTTACATGATAACCACCAATTGTGAAAGCACCATTTGTTGAAAATGCTGTCTGTTTTCCACTGAATGGTTTTAGATCCCTTGTCAAAGATCAAGTGTCCATAGGTGTGTGGATTAATTTCTGAGTCTTCAATTCTATTCCATTGATCTACCTGTCTGTTGCTCCACCAGTACAATGAAGTTTTTATTACAATTGCTCTGTAGTACAGCTTAATGTCAGGCATGGTGATTCCACCAGAAGTTCTTTTATTGTTGAGAATAGTTTTTGCTATCTTAGTTTTTTGTTATTCAAGATGAATTTGCAAATTGCTGTTTCTAACTCAGTGAAGAATTGAGTTGGAATTTTGATGGTGATTGCATTGAATGTGTAGATTGCTTTTGGCAGGAAAGCCATTCTGACTATATTATTCCTACCAATCCATGATCGTGGGAGATCATTACATCTTCTGAGATCTTTTTCTATTTCTTTCTTTAGAGACTTGAAGTTCTTGTCATTCAGATCTTTCTCTTCCTTAGAGTCACATGAAGGTATTTTATATTATTTGTGACTATTGTGAAGGGTGTTGTTTCCCTAATTTTTTTCTCAGCCTCTTTGTCCTTTGTGTAGAGAAAGGCCATTGATTTGTTTGGGTTAATTTTGTATTCAGCTACTGTGCTGAAGCTGTTTATCACGTTTAGGAGTTCTCTGGTGGGATTTTTAGGGTCACTTATATAAACTATTATATCATCTGCAAATAGTGATATTTTGACTTCTTCCTTTCCAATTTGTATCCCCTTGATCTCCTTTTGTTGTCGAATTGCTCTGGCTAGGACTTCAAGTATTGAAGTACTATATTGAATAGGTAGAGAGAAAGTGGGCAGCCTTGTATAGTCTCTGATTTTAGTGGGATTCCTTCAAGTTTCTCTCCATTTAGTTAGATGTTGGCTACTGGTTTGCTGTATATTGCTTTTATTATGTTTAGGTATGGGTCTTGAATTTCTGATCTTTCCAAGACATTTATAATGAAAGGGTGATGGATTTTGTCAAATGCTTCTCAGCATCTAACAAGATGATCATGTGTTTTTTGTCTTTGAGTTTGTTTATATAGTGGATTACATTGATAGACTTCCAATATTGAACCATCCCTGTATTCCTGGGATGCAGCCTACTTGGACATGATGGATGATAGTTTTGATGTGTTTTGGATTCGGTTTGTGAGGATTTTATTGAGTATTTTTGCATTGACATTAATAAGGGAAATTGCTCTGAAGTTCTCTTTCTCTGTTGGGTCTTTGTGGTGGTTTAGGTATCAGAGTAATTGTGGCTTCATAGAATGAATTGGGTAGAGTACCTTCTGTTTCTATTTTGTGGAATAGTTTGAGGAGAGTTGGAATTAGGTCTTAGTTGAAGGTCCAATACCACTCTGTGCTAAAGCCATCAGGTCCTGGGCTTTTGTGGTTGGGAGACTATTGATGACTGTTTCTATTTCTTTAGGGGAAATGGGACTGTTTAGATTGTTATTTTGATCCTGGTTAAACTTTGGTACCTGGTATCTGTCTAGGAAGTTGTCCATTTCATCGATGTTTACTAGTTTTGTTGACTATAGCCTTTTATAGTAGGATCTGATTATGTTTTGGATTTCCTCAGGTTCAGTTGTTATGTCTCCTTTTTCAGTTCTGATTTTGTCAATTAAGATAATGTCCCCGTGCCCTCTAGTTAGTGTGGCTAAGGGTTTATATATCTCGTGGATTTTCTCAACAAACCGGCTCCTGATTTGGTTGATTCTTTGAATAGTTTTGTTGTTGTTGTTGTTGTTGTTGTTTGTTTGTTTGTTTGTTTCTAATGGTTGATTTCAGCACTGAGTTTGATTATTTCCTGCCATCTACTCCTCTTGGGTGAATGTGCTTCCTTTAGTTCTAGAGCTTCTAGGTGTGCTGTCAGACTGCTAGTGTATGTTCTCTCTAGTTTCTATTTAGAGGCACTCAGGGCTATGAGTCTTCCTCTTAGGAATGCATTCATTGTGTCCCATAAGTTTGGGTACATTGTGGCTTCATTTTCATTAAACTCTAAAATGTCTTTTATTTCTTTCTTTATTTCTTCCTTGACCAAGGTATCATTGAGTAGAGTGTTGTTCAGTTTTCAAGTGAATGTTGGCTTTCTATTATTTATGTTGTTATTGAAGATCAGCCTTTGTCCATGGTGGTCAGATAGGATGCATTGGATAATTTCAAAAGTTTTGTATCTCTGGAAGCCTGTTTTGTGACCAATTATATGGTCAATTTTGGAAGAGATACCATGTGGCGCTGAGAAGAAGGTATATCCTTTTGTTTTAGGTTAAAATGTTATGTAGATATATATTAAATCCATTTGTCTAATGACTTCTGTTAGTGTCCATTTGTCTCTGTTTAGATTCTGTTTCCAGGATCTGTCCATTGGTGAGAGTGTGGTGTTGAAGTCTCCCACTATTATTGTGTGAGATGCATTGTGTGGTTGAGCTTGACTACAGGTTCTTTAATGAATGTGGCTGCCCTTGTATTAGGAACATAGATATTCAGAATTGAGAGTTCATTTTCATTTATTTTATCTTTGATGAGTATAAAGTGCCTCTCCTTGTATTTTTTGATAACTTTGGGTTGAAAGTCAATTTTATTTGATATTAGAATGGCTATTCCACCTTGTTTCTTCAGACCATTTGCTTGGAAAATTGTTTTCCAGCCTTTCACCCTAAGGTAGTGTCTGATTTTTTCCCCTGAGGTGGGTTTCCTGAAAGCAGCAAAATATTGGGTCCTGTTTGTGTAGCCAGTCTATTAATCTATGTCTTTTTATTGGGGATTGAGTCCATTGATGTTAAGAGAAATTAAAGAAAAGTAATTGATGCTTCCTGTTATTTTTGTTGTTTGAGTTGTGATTCTGTTCTTGGGGCTGTCTTCTTTTAGGATTGTTGAAGGATTACTTTTTTGTTTTTTCTAGGGTGAGGTTTCCATCCTTGTGTTGGTGGTTTCCCTTTATTATCCTTTGAAGGGCTGGGTTCATGGAAAGATATTGTGTGAATTTGGTTTTATCATAGAGTACTTTGATTTCTTCATCTATGATAATTGAAAGTTTTGCTGAGTAGCCTGGGCTGGCTTTTCTGTAATCTTAGGGTCTGTATAACATCTGTCTACAATCTTCTGACTTTCATAGTCTCTGGTGAGAAGTCTGGTGTAATTCTAATAGGCCTGCCTTTATATGTTACTTGACCTTTTTCCCTTACTGCTTTTAATATTCTATCTTTATTTAGTGCATTTGTTGCAATGATTATTAAGTGGTGGGAGGAAATTCTTTTCTGGTCCAGTCTATTTGGAGTTTTGTAGACTTCTTGTATGTTCATGGGCATCTCTTTCTTTAGGTTTGGAAAGTTTTCTTCTATTATTTTGTTGAAGATATTTGCTGGCCCTTTCAGTTGAAAATCTTCATTCTCCTCTCTTCTTTTTTTCTCTAGGTTTGGTCTTCTCATGTGTCCTGGATTTCCTGGATGTTTTGAGTTAGGATCTTTTTGTATTTTGCATTTTCTTTGATTGTTGTGCCCATGTTCTCTAGAGAATCTTCTGCACCTGAGATTTTCTCTTCCATCTCTTGTATCCTGTTGCTGATGCTCACATCTATGGTTCCTGATTTCTTTCCTAGGGTTTCTATTTCCAAAGTTGTCTCACTTTGTGTTTTCTTTATTGTTTCTACTTTTAGATATTAGATTGTTTTGTTCAATTCCATTACCTTTTTGGTTGTGTTTTTCTGTAGTTCTTTAAGGGATTTTTGTTTCCTCTTTAAGGACTTTTACCTCTTTAGCAGTGTTCTCCTGTAATTCTTTAAGTGAGTTATTAATGTCCTTCCCAATGTCCTTCTTAATGTCCTCTACCAGCACCATAAGATATGATTTAAATCTGAGTCTTGCTTTTGGGGTATATTGGGGTATCCAGGACTGGCTGAAGTGAGTATGCTGGGTTCTGATGAAGGTGAGTGATCTTGGTTTCTGTTATTAAGATTCTTACGTTTGACTTTCACCATCTGGTAATCTCTGGAGTTAGTTGTTATAGTTGTCTCTGGTTGCAGCTTGTTTCTGTGATTCTGTTAGCCTCTGTCAGCAGTCCTGGGAATCCAGCTCTTTCCTGAGTCTCAGTAGTCAGAGCAGTCTCTGCAGGCAAGCTCTCCTCTTGCAGGGAAGGTGCATCAAGGTCTGGTGTTCAGACCTGCCTCCTGGCTAAAGATGAAGGCCCAATATAGTGCCTGTCCCAGAAGTTGTGTTGCCTCTGTGGCCTGCACAGACTGGTCTCTGAGATATCCAGGATCCAAGTTGGTTCCAGTAGGCAAAGCCTTACCAGGCAGACACCTCTCTTCAGTCAGGAAGGTGCCAGGTTGTCTGGAGCCTGAAACTGGTTTTGTCTGAGAAGTTGTGTTTCTTCTGCCTGTCCCAGAAGCTGTGTTGCTTTTGCAGTCTGGACTCTCACCTGCACAGACTGGTCTCTGTGGGACCTGGGACCCAAGATGGCTTCCTCACGAGATCTAGTAGGCAAAGGCCTCCCAGGAAGACACCTCTCCTCAGGCAGGGAAAGTGCCAAGATGTCTAGTGCCTGAAACTGGGTCTGTCCCTGAAGCTGTGTTGCTTAGCAGTCTGCTCACTCACCTCACCCTTTGCAGACTGCAAGCTGACCTGCACAAACTGGTCTCTGAGGGACCCAGGACCCAAGTTGGCTCCCTCCCAAGTTACAGCAGGCAAAGCCCTCCAGGGTGGACACATCTTCTCAGGTGGGGAAGGTGCCCGGATGTCTAATGCCCGAAACTGGGCCCATCCCAGAAGCTGTGTTGCTTCTGCGGTCTGTTCAATCACACTTTGCAGTCCTCGAGCTGACTTGCGCAGACTGATCTCTGAGAGACCTGGGACCCAAGATGGCTCTCTCACAAGTTCCATCAGGGAAAGCAGTCCTGGGTGGACTTTGCAGTCTGTGAGCTGACCTGCACAGACTGGGCTCTGAGCTCCCTGGGACCCAAGTTAGCTCCCTCATGAGCTCTCGCAGGCTGTTTAATCTACTTATAATTACTGGAAGTGTTTGCTTTTACTTTGGAGAAATTCACATATGTATACAATGAAATAGCATATTTACCTACTGATCCTCCATTTTCCTCTCCCAACTCTTCATTTCTTCTACAACTCTCTCCCAACTCTATGTCTTTTAAAAAATATTATACATTTTTGATAATTGAATAAATACCATGAGCTATAATTATGGGTATGAAACTATGCACTGGAGAGTGGTAAACCTATACTTGTCTAATACTCAAAAAATAATGTTACTTTCTCCTCCAGCAATCAATTTCCAACAGCTTTCAACTAAGAAATGACTCCTATTGGTATGTAACAAATCTATGTGTGATGTTTTTCTCACATGGTGTTGTACAGGTACCATGGCATGTCCAGAGGATACTATTTCACAGATAGTCCCATCTTCTGGCTCCGATATTCTTTAAAAACTGCTCTTCAACAAAGTTTCCTGAGTCTAATAAGTGGTAGGGTAGGAGGATTAGACTCAGGAAATAATCTCTACTACTATAATTTCATACCTAATAATTGCTTCTCTATATCTAGAGTATTTCATAGCAAATATTTAAGATGAAACAACATTTTTTTTGTTTTTATTGGCTATTTTATTTACATTTTAAATGTTACCCCCTTTCCTAGCCCCCACTTCAGAAACACCTTACCCCATTTCCCCATCTCCCTGCTTCTATGAGGGTGTCCCGCCCCCACCTAATGACTCCCACCTACCTGCCCTCAAAGTCCCCTACACTGGGGAATCCATTCATCCAGTCTTCATAGGACTAAGGGCTTCTCCTCCCCTTGATGGATGACAAGGCCATTCTCTGCTACATATATGGCTGGAGCCATGGTTCCCTCTTGGCTGAGTCCCTGGGAGCTCGGGGCGGGGGGTGTTCTGCTTGGTTGATATTGCTATTCTTCCTATGGTAATGCAAAGCCCTTTAGCTCCTTCAGTCTTTTCTCTAACTCCTCCACTGGGGACCCCATGCTCAGTCCAAAGTTTGGCTGCAAGCATTTATCTGTGTACTTGTCAAGCTCTGGTAGAGCTTCTAAGGAGACAGCTATATCAGGGTCCTTTCAGGAAGCACTTCTTGGCATCTAAAATAGTATCTGGGTTTGTTGACTATATATGGGATGGATCCCCAGGTGGGGCAGTCTCTGGATGGCCTTTCTTTCAGTCTTTGAGGTATACTTTGTCTTCGTATTTGCTCCTATTTATTTTGTTCCCTCTTCTAAGAAAGACTAAAGCACGTACTCTTTGGTCTTCTTTCTTCTTGAGCTTCATGTGGTCTGTGTATTGTATCTTGAGTATTCCAAGCTTCTGGACTAAATCACTTCTCAATGAGTGCATATCCTGTGTGTTCTGTTTGTGATTGTGTTACCTCACTCAGGATAATATTTTCTAGTTCCATCAATTTGTCTAAGAGTTTCATGAATTCATTGTTTTTTAGTAGCTGAGTAGTACTCCATTATGTAAACATATCATATCTTCTGTATCCATTCCTCTGTTGAAGGACATCTTGGTTCTTTCCAGCTTCTGTCTATTATAAATAAGGCTGCTATGAGCATAGTAGAGCATGTGTCCTTGTAGTGTGTTGGAGCATCTATTTGGTATATCCCCAGGAGTGGTATAGCTGGGTCCACAGGTAATACTATGTCCAGTTTTCTGAGGAACTGATTTCATGAGTGGTTGGACCAGCTTTGAATCCCACAAACAAAGGAGGAATATTACTCTTTTTCTACATCCTCCCCAGCATCTTCTGTTAGCTGAGTTTTTTTGTGTTTTAGTCATTCTGACTGGTGTGAGGTGGTAAAATCTGTATGTTGTTGGTACATAGACAGGCAGAAAGATCAATGGAATAGAACTGAAGACCCAGAATTGAACCCTCATATCCATGGTCACCTAATTTTTTTTTTTTTTTTTTTGAGACATGGTTTCTCTGTATAGCCCTAGCTCTCCTGGACCTCACTTTGTAGACCAGGCTGGCCTCAAACTCAGAAATCCACCTGCCTCTACCTCCCAAGTGCTGGGATTAAAGTTATGTGCCATGGCCACCTGGCTGGTCACTTCATATTTAACAAGGAAGCTAAAACTATCCCATGGGAAGAAGACAGCTTTTTTTTTTTTTTTTTTTTTGCGAGACAGGGTTTCTCTGTAGCTCTGGCTGTCCTGGAACTCACTTTGTAAACCAGGCTGGCCTCAAACTCAGAAATCTACTTGCCTCTACCTCCCATGTGCTGGGATTAAAGTTGTGCACCACGGCCACCTGGCTGGTCACTTCATATTTAACAAAGAAGCTAAAACTATCCCATGGGAAGAAGACAGAATTTTTTTTTTTTTTTTTGAGACAGGGTTTCTCTGTAGCTCTGGCTGTCCTGGAACTCACTTTGTAGACCAGGCTGGCCTTGAACTCAGAAATGCACCTGCCTCTGCCTCCTGAGTGAAGACATTTTTAACAACTGGTGCTGGTTCAATTGGAGGTCAGCGGAGAGAAGAATGAAAATTGATCCACTCTAATCTCCTTGTACAAATCTCAAGTCCAACTGCATCAAAGACCTTCACATAAAATCAGATACACTGAAATTTATATAAAAGAAAGTAGGAAAAGCCTCAAGCACAGGGCTCAGGGGAAAAATTTCTGAACAAAACAACAATAGCTTATGTTCTAAGATATGTATTGCCAAATGGGACCTCATAAAATTGCAAAGCTTCTGTAAGGCAAAGGACACTGTCAATAGGACAAAATGGCAATCAACAGATTGGGAAAAGATTATTATCAATCCTACATCTAGGAGAAAGTGAATATTCAATATATACGAAAAACTCAAGAAGTTAGACTCCAGAGAATCAAATATCTTTATTAGAAATTGGGGTACAGGGCTAAACAAATAATTCTCAACTGAGGAATATTGAATGGCTCAGAAGCACCTAAAGAAATGTTCTATTTCATTCTGAGCACTCAGTGTTTTATTCTCAACACTTGAACTAAGCATGCATACATGTATTGTGTAGGAAGCCGGCGCCTCGGAAAAGCCTCCGGCTACCGGCGCCTCGCGAATGCGGCCGCCGGCTACCGGCGCCTCGCGAATGCGGCCGCCGGCTACCGGCGCCTCGCGAATGCGGCCGCCGGCTACCGGCGCCTCGCGAATGCGGCCGCCGGCTACCGGCGCCTCGCGAATGCGGCCGCCGGCTACCGGCGCCTCGCGAATGCGGCCGCCGGCTACCGGCGCCTCGCNGCAGCTCTCTCCTCAGGCCTCCTGAGGCAGTAGCCCCTCCCGAAGGGAAAATATGCTAATGAGGCACTGCTTGTAGTACCAATGTAGGGAAAATATGCTAATGGCTGTGGCTTGTGGCACCAATGAATGGGCCACATGCAAATGAGGTATGGCTTGGTGCACCAATCAGCAACCACTATGACACCCCTCCCCCTTCCCTTGGAGTGTATAAAAGCAGCAGCTCTGCTGCTGTTCTGGGTCCCTGGGAACTACAAGCAAGGCGCTCCAGAATAAAGCTGATTGAGAAGATCCCGGTGGTGGCGTGTCTTTCTTGCTGCTCGACGGAGGAGGCAGGGAGGCGCGCCGCAGTATTGAATGCTCCTGACATTTGAGAAATGTTTCTCAAAGAGAATATTTTCTAGTTATTATTTTTTCTTTCCCTGTCTTCAATTTCTTTCTTGAATCCTGAACACTATATATGGACTACTAAAAATTGTAGATGATGAATAACTATTATTTCCTTTTTTCCTTTATCAAATAAAATGCAGGAAGGGGAACAAGAAGAATCACATTACACACGATTGGTTAATGTCACCTCTTATGTCCTTATGGTATCTATGATTTTCCTAATAAAAACAAGTCCTAGGTGTTCCAAAAGATAAGTCACTCCTCAGTGAAAAAGTGAATTTGCATTCTTCTCTTCCCTTAATGTCCTTTTCACTTTTTCATCAGTTTTGCTGTCAAATCTGACATAAGGATATGATGTTGAATCACATTTGGAGACCTTACCTAATTCATGCAAGAAAATCTTATGTATTTTTAATAAGCAGGTGAGTTTCTCATCTGATTAAATATAACATGGAAAGAAGGATGCTTCTGGTTTGTGATTGCAGAAGCTGCCTTTTGACTTCCAAACATAGTCCCATGTGAAGCAACCATACACCTCACAGAACATGCACATGCACAGGTGCACACAACAGCTATGATCTGATCCGTGACTGTAGAAATACTGGTAGTTGACAGAAGTCTCATGGAAAGGAAGAATCACTTTTCTTTGGGAGTTTTGCTTTGAGTACATTTACCATGCTCTGGTTCCTGACTCCACATACATCTATATTGAACAGAACTAACTAGACTTAATGAGTTCCTAAAATAAATAGAAGAAGGCATGTAACTTGGCCATGTAGTGGAAGATCTGGGAAAGCCTAGAGAGAGGAATTATAGGGTACATATAATAATTTATTGTGTGCATGCATGAAATACTTAACAGATAACATTATTCTCATCACATCCTCCTCTAAAAATTTTTATGCTCTTCTTTTTTTGAAGTAAATCACTATTTGAGGGTTAACCACTTAATATTTTTTTTTACAAATGTTTTACTAAAGCTTGGGGAATTAAATTGGGTAGTTAAGACAACACTGGAACAGAAAACAGAAACAATATTGGAAAGTAAAATCCAGGACCACAAGCACAGATTAATAACTATCCATGACTATGTTAAAAAATAATAAATCTCTGCTATGGGACTTCAAATGAGAGGTAAATATGTAGAAAATAAATAGATTTAAGTAATTTTTCTTTTATTTTTGAGATTAAAATATCATTACATAATTTCTCTATTGCATTTTTTCTTTCAAGTACTCACTTATGCCCTTCTTTATAGCTTTTAAATTCATGGCCTATTTTTCACTGATTATTGCTACCTGAAAATAGATCCAAATATGCATACATGCACATTTGCCTGTATGTATATTTGCATATATGTATTTAAAATATAACCTGATATATATATATATATATATATATATATATATATATAGCTAGTGATTTGGTAGTGGATAACTAATTGATGTGGTTTTTCCCAGAAAAGACAATTTCTCCCACTCTCAGCATTTCTTAGTTGCCTGTAATTATTTTTGTATGAGGTTGGTTCCTCACGGTCTTTGACTCTTCACTTTGATATGCCTGCTGTTGTTGTTATTGTTCAGTTCATATTAACTAGTTATATTGAGTGGTTATGGGTATAAATTCTAGTCTTAAAGAGAAAAAAGCATTAGCTATAACTTTACTATAAAATAAGATAATTTTAGCTTTGGATGTTTTCAATACTGGAAAATGTTAAACAATATGGAAAATACAAATTTCCCTGATTTATCCAAAGCTTATATATATTATACATGTGTGTGTATTTGTGTCTGTATGTGTGTGCATGTGATAACTTAGCACATTCCTTCTCACAAGATGAAAAATATGTGTGTATGTTGAAAAATTTATAAAATGAAATGACAAAAAAAACCTTACAAGACATCTTTGTTTGTTTGATTAAAAACCAACTAGAGCCAGGCAGTGGTGGCAAACACCTTTAATCACAGGACTTGGGAAGCAGAGCCAGTCAGGTTTCTGAGTTTGAGGCCAGCCTGGTCTACAGAGTGAGTTCCAGGACAGCCAGGGGTACACAGAGAAACCCTGTCTAAAAAAAAAAAAAATTGAAAGAAAAAAAATGATGCATGTGATGAATGTCAGAAGCAGAGAGTAGATGCCTGAACCATAAATTCTGAAGGCTTTTATTTTTCCTGTGTTATTGTAGCCCAGTTATACTGATAATTAGAATAACTTCCCTATAAATATCTGTTCCTTCTTGTCCTCATAAGGACTTTCCACTAAAGTCCCAAACCTATTGATGACTCCAGTAAGGTGAGGATGAATGGCCAACATGGAATCACAAGCCTCCAGAGATATCTACTATTTACCCTGATACCCCTGGGGCATGTGAGGAACTTACAACAACTGCCTTGATACTAACAAAAACACACAAAGGCCAGGGTTCTGCTGTTCAGCAGAGCTTGTGAAAGAAGAGAAGACAAATATCCCTCGCAGTGCTTTCCTGGGTGTGAATGTCAGACCAATATTTTAGAAATGAAAATTTTCATACCTCAAATCTTTTGTGTACTTGTCTGTATCTAGAACGATGGTAACTACAAAAATATACAGTAATAGGAAGTTTGAACTGTAAGAGAAACAAAATCAAGCCATTTTTTCCTAAGTGTAATAATGAATAGGAATCCTGGTAATACATGTTGAATAGTCATTCTACAAACACACTGAGCTATCTTCTCTATTTTTTTTTTTTTTATTTTCAGCACACCACACTGTTTTTCCATTACTTATATTTTGATGTTCAGTATCAGAAGATTATCTTTAGAAGAGGTGAAAATGATGACTATACACAAAGAAATCCATAGGAGGCACCTGTAAGTTGTGGGAAAATTCACACTCAGCTTGGCTATCCTTATATATCTTCCTCTGCATTGAATAAGAATGATGTTTACAGTTGAGAATATGTTTAAACATTCCAGAGACAGAAGATTTGTGGATGGAGTGCTTTTCATCCTGTAACCGGTAGTAGTCATCTGACATATGACACATTGTGCAGGTGAGTAAATCAGTTAATTGTATGCCATATGTCTTGCTAAATTTGTGCCAAGATTCTATGGAAGAATCAAACCAACATTCTTGTTTTCTGTCCATTATCTCAAACATAAATCATCCAGAAATATTGATGTCTGGTAAGGGATGCCATCAGTCTATGAAAAATGAATAGCTTGGAGATTAAGCAGGTGCAGATTTCCTCATCAATTTGGAAAGTTGTTCAATTATATTTTTCCTCCAGAAATATATGAAGATATGAACCAGTTTCCTCTAAGTGGTAATATTTAAAATGGACAAGTCAACTAAGAACTCTCATCATTTAGGGAACAAAAACCGCATGCATCAGGATCAGATTCCCCGATAATTGCATATCTTTAAGATGGTGAGGAAATATATTTGATATTTAAAATCCATTTTCCAGATCTTATGCAAATGAACAAAAGCCACATTTCCTCAATTCTACTAACTATCAATGTCTATACCATACAAAAATGAATGCAAGTATTACAAGCAATAATAAGGAATACATTATGATTAGTGCAGTACATTTCACTCTATTTAATGAAAACAGAATTGAGACCTGTAGTTATTTTAGCCACCTCTGGTATCAAATAAACTCAATATACATGTATATCACTTCCATATGAGCAAAATACTTGATGTTCTATAGCATTATTTCATAACCTGATATACACTGTCCTTCACCAGAAAACAGTTAAATGAATAAAAGTGCTTGGTCATAGTTTAGAATTCCATTAATATCCAAATAGCATATTTCTTTATTTATTCTAGGAACTTGTCATAATTAGTCATCAATTACTTTGATGGAGAATATTTCAGAGGTTACTGAGTTTATTCTTGTAGGCTTGACAGATGCCCCAGAACTTCAGATTCCTTTGTTTATTATCTTCACTGTCATTTATTTGATCGCACTGTTTGGGAATCTTGGGATGATCATGCTGATTCTGCTGGACTCCAGACTCCACACTCCCATGTACTTTTTCCTCTGTAACCTCTCCCTGGTGGACTGTGTTTATGCCTCAGCAATCACCCCCAAGGTGATGGAAGGGTTTCTCACAGGAAGCAAGACCATATCATTTAATGGGTGTGCTGCCCAAATGTTCTTCTTTGTAGCCTTTATTGCTATTGAGAGTTTGATCCTTGCCTCAATGGCCTATGACCGTCATGCAGCAGTGTGCAAACCCCTGCACTATACTACCATTATGACAAGTACCACCTGTATTCTAATTGTCACTTGCTGCTACATGTGTGGGATTTTGCAATCTTCTGTCCATGTTGCTCTTGCATTTTGCCTTTCCTTCTGTCATTCCAATGTGATTAATCACTTTTTCTGTGATATTCCCCCACTACTGGACATTTCTTGTTCTGACACCCACACAAATGAGATTACACTGCTTGTCTTGGCTACACTGGATGTGGTTTTCACTCTCTTAGTTATATTAAACACTTACCTGCTTATTTTCATTGCTATCCTGAGGATGCGTTCAACTGAAGCACAGAGGAAGGCCTTTTCTACTTGTGCATCTCATCTCATCACTGTTTCCATCTTCTTTGGTTCCCTTATATTCATGTACTTACAGCCCAGCTCCAATCATTCCATGGACACTGACAAAATTGCTTCTGTGTTTTATACAATGGTCATTCCTATGCTGAACCCTGTGGTCTACAGTCTGAGGAACAAAGAGGTAAAAAGTGCATTTACGAAAGTTGTTGGAAAATTAATGTCTTCATTTCATTTAGTCAATCAATTCTAAAATATTTCTCAAGCATGTGAAGTTTTTATCTTAATCTTTGAAGAATAATTCATTTGTAAGTATTTCTTGTCTATGATTCTTTCAACTGTGTTTTTCTGAATGAGAACTTTGTCTTCATGCTTTGGCCATTTCATTAATATTTAGTGAAATTGGTGTATATTTTGCCAGAATTAAAATATCGATTTAATATTTAAATGAAGATTATAGTGGTAAAAATTCACAAGCAATGATGTTTCACAAGATTTTATAAAATATATTTTAGTTTCACTTTATATGTGTGTGATAAAAGTTGTATTTTCACTTAATGTGTTACTATGATTATTACTATTTATCTGTTTTGAAGTATAATTATGTAATTTTCCCTTTCTGTTTCTTCCTTCCAATTCATAGTATATACTTTGTTTGACTTGCTCTTTTTTTAATTCAAGGTCTTGTATTTCATTAATGGTTAAAGTTCAGAGCAGTGTATGATATTCTTAACTGATATAAACCAAATATTCTATTATATGAATACTATAAAGCTTTATCCTGACATTTTCATAAATAGAGTCCAAATATTTCAATTTAAATAGCATCATTTTGTATGGTTTTGGTCATACAGGAATCTTGAATCTTGAGGTTAGAATAATTTCAGAAATGGATTACTTTCCATAATGAGGGAAATCATATTATCCAAAGCTAACTAATAATGAGTTCCAGAAATGAAATAAAGGTTGCATTAAACAAATAGGATATTAATTTATAGAATAAGCAGTGTAGTTTATAGCTTACATAGTTGTATGCAATAGCATATGGAATCCTTTGACCATTTAAATACTATTTTTCTTGAAGAAAATATTTGTGAAATGCTGATAAATTATCAAATGGTCAAGTAACAAAACATTAATTCTAAATTACCTATTCCTGTCATGTATTCTATATAGCATTTATCCACATCTAATGTCTATATTGCAAAGCAACAATTTCCATCTCTGTGATTTGTACTTTTTAGTGAACATAATACTGAAAAAAAACAATGAAAAATCTAGAATACTTGTGGAAATAGAACCCATTAGAAGGGTGAAAATGACAATGAGATTTTCACTTAATTACTAAATAATACTGTGATTTATACAGATATCAAATTTAAAACAATAGCAACTTAAAGTTATTTTTGATTAGATTCAGAGGAATGTTTGAGAAGGAATTTAAGGACAGAGTTACTATATAGCTACATTAATTATGATCACTAGAACTGATATATAGATTGAACTGTCTTTATGAGAAGAATAACTACTCTCTACCAGCCCTATTGTCCCCTAAGAAGCTTGTTTATAGGAAATATGAAATGAATATTCCATATCAGAAATAAAACTAAATAACAAATAAATTACTTAATTACTTAAGGAATAATTCCAAAAGAGAGTAAATTAGTGGGTGTGTGAAAGGAAGTAGTACAGAGGCTGACAGATGAGAAAAGATGAAATTGGAATTCTTCTGAGTGACCACAGGAGTCTGAGACTGGATATTTCATGTACTTAATGGGACAGTTGTGAGATTACTGAACAATATGCTGTCTTCTTGTACAATGCTGAATTTAAGTTGTGTACTTTTTAATTAATTAAACACATAGCTTAATTCCTAAGCATATCCTATACCTTGAACACTGAAACTGATTACATGGCTAAAAAAATTAGAGAAAAACAATGAGATTGAATCAAACCTACAATGACACTAAATATCCAATTAGTTGATGATTATGGAAGAATCTCTTTTGCTGAAAATGTAGCGGAAGAATACAGCTTATTTTGCAAACTCCTTTGCCTGACGGACAGAATATAACTAGAGGCAATGTAAACTGGTATCTATCTATAGTGTTCAGGTGTACAAAGAGAATTTTTCAGATACCTCACATATTAAGTTGGCAATCATTACAAAATTAGTTACTTAGTACACAAATGCAGTGTCTGAGGAATTCACACCAGAAAGACAAATCTCCAGATAATATTAAGGACTGGCTTGCAATAGAAACAAAATAAAATTCAATAGCTCGTCTCATGCTATCTCTTCCAACTATGCTTACCCAAGAGTTAAACCAAAGACCTTGTATAAAAGAAGGGAACAATAGAAGCATTTTGTGATAGGGATATATATATATATATATATATATATATATATATATATATATATATATATATATATATATATATGTGTGTGTGTGTGTGTGTGTGTGTGTGTGTGTATCTGAGTGTGTCTGTGTGTGTATCTGAGTGTGTGTGTGTATGTAGCATTATGTACAAATCTTGTTTTACCACATGGAAATAAATGTAAAACTGTGTTTTACTTGAGTAGAAATAATAGACAATTAGACCATGCCTTATATTTGACAGTCAACAAAGAGACTATCACAGTTTCTCTTTTAATCTTTGTATTCATGTTGATGAGCTTTTCAATAAGAATTTACAAATAGATCCCTCCTTGTCTACATAAAAATATATTTCTGTGTTGCAATGATACATTTATCTCTAAAGGTGTTAGCCAAAACACTTAAGTTGCAATTGATATTGAAACATCATATACACTATAATCACCTTTTTTATTTGATTAGGATATTAAAGTGTGTAAAGATGAAAGCTTGTTGCTCTTATATTCAGAAGTACAATACAGAATACAAACACAAAGTGTTCGGTAAAGTCTCCATCCAATAGTCTAAGAACATAAAAGTCTATATCATGTATTTTTTACAAAAAAATCTTATATTTGGAAAAAATAAATTCACAAATATATGTAGTGTGGAGGGTACAGAAGTTCACAATGTTGAGAATCGATCATATAAGACACTAAACTTTTTGTATAGAACAAAGAGAGGAAACTCTGACGTTCCTAGGAAAACAAAGAAAAAGCATATTCAGAAGAACCTGTATTGGTATATATGATTCTACTCCACAAATAAAGGCTAAATTAAATATCTGAGTTTCTGTGTAGTTTATCTCCACAACCAGGGCTTAGGCTTGAAATAATAGAGCAATAAGTAAAGAAAAATTGAGTCATATGCTAGGCCAAAACAAAACAAAACAAAACAAAAAACCTGAGAAGAACCTCTCTGGAGAAATTTTATCGTATCAATCTAATATCTATTAAATCATGGTGGTTTATTAAAAATAGAATGAATTATTAGATGTGTTTTTCAAAAAAATTAATACTATACATTAACTTTTGATGGAATCTCCTGAAATAGAGAGGAATTTATACTATTAAAAAAAAAAGGACAATAAATAGGGTGAATCCAACTCAAGAGAAAAATGAATATACTTTGTAAAGAGACAAAAAGAAAATAAAGAAAATTAAAACATTATAAAAATTAGATATACTGAAGTTAAATACTAAAACTGATAAAATTCAGAAACACTGGCATGGTGTTTAAATGTTTTAAAATTATAAAATTTTACTTAACAATAATGACAGAGGTCATGAAAGACAAGTTGATACAAAATAAGCATATATGTTAAATCTGTGAAAACATTTTTGTAAACTATTTCCAGAAAATTGAATAAAATTGAATGTCAAAACAAAACAACAACAACAAAAAACTAGTAAGAAAGATTTCAGGTTATGAGAAGAATCCACTTTTACAACACCCTATTCTCACCAATGGACAGATCATTGAAACTAAACAGAGGCACAACAAAACTTGAAGAAGATATGAACCAAATGGCATTAGCCAATGTTGGATATACCACATATTAAGCTAAAGATGCCTCAGACTCCTGGTGACAAGGAAGCAAAACCTGCCGGGAAGTTCCTTGTTTCAGAGCACAAGGCTATGGCCTCTTGTCAGGCCCATTATTAGTACTGAGAGGCCCCAACGTTTGTTTCTTTGGTGTAAGCACCTCATGATGTCATTTCTGCAATTATTCTTAGTACTTATCTATTTACTGTTCTTTCTCTTTCTTCCTTCCTTGATTAGACCAGCATTTGGAGACCTGGCAAGGTCAGGTAGGAGCCTGCATGATACCCAGAAATTAGATGTTGCCAATAATATTAAAGTGAAGGCTGTTCATGAATTTACAAGAAATGTATGTTACAGTTACTCACTCTAGAGAGAAATGAAAGTAGCCTAGAGTCACAGGCAGAGATGAGTAATTCTACAGCTGTACACAAGCCTTAGTTTCAATTCTGTATAATAAAAAATAGGATATTTTTTATCATAAAATTGATGATTGAATAATCTACAGATGTTTCTCAAAAAGTTATAAATGAGTTCCTTAGATTTAGGGATGATGATAACAGCATCCTAGAAATTCTCCATACAGATTAAGTGAGGATGTTTTTGGAGACAGAAAGATGGAGTTTAAAAATTATAAAGACTGCAGGGTCAGAAGTATAACCTCATGTTTGCCCTTTTATGAAAATGTATTGTCTCACATATGTCTAAAAAATACTGACTTTATAACCATAATACTGCTGTCCCTGGCCTCACAAGAGACTGGTGGTTGGGAAATACTTAAAAAAAAAAGTGCTTGCTGTAAAATTTTTATATCTGAGATTGTATATTTCCCATTTTTCTGTTCTAAATCTGTATTACTCTGTGTCACAAGAAAATGTTGGCACAGGAAAATAGAGAAGCATTTACACACCATACTATGAATTTTGTGACCCAATTTCCTTGTATGATTTCAATAAACGGCTGGGGCTAAGTCAAGTCTAGGTGAGTACCCTGACTCCCGATTTCAAAGGTTCACATACCAGGAAAACCAGACTGTCAATACTGTATCTATATGCCTATGAGGTATCTCTAGTCTTTGAAGACCCTCAGCCCTAGACGAGGCTGAACCATAGCAAGTCAATATCTACAGAACTTATGATCACCAAACAAAAGAATATATTTTCTACTTAGCACCTCAGGAAACCTTCTTCAAAAGTGACCAAATAATCAGACACAAAACAAGCCTCAGCAGAAACAAAAAAAATTGAAAATAGTCCCATGGATTCTATCTGACCATCACAGAACAAGGATGGAGTTCAACTAAAAAAAAATAAAATCTTATGCAAAGTGAACAATTCTCTACTCAATAAAGAAAGAAATTGAGGACTTTGTATACCCAAACTTATGGTTCATGATGAAAGCAGTGTCAAGAGGATAATTCATAGCACTGAGTACCTTCATAAAGAAGTTGGAGAAATCCCATAGTAGGAACTTAACAGCATACTTGAAAGCTCTAGAAGAAAAAGAACCAATCACACCCAAGATGGTAGAAGTCAGAAATCAGACAAATTCAGGGCAGAAATCAACCAATTAGAAATGAAGAGAAGTCCCACAAGGCCATCCTCTGCTACATATGTGGCTAGAGCCTTGAGTGCCTCCACCTGTACTCTTTGGTTGGTAGTTTAGTCCCTAGGAGCTCTGGGAGGTACTGCTTGGTTCATATTGTTGTTCCTCCTATGGGGCTGCAACCCCCTTTAGCTTCTTGGGTCCTTTCTCTAGCTCTTCCACTGGGGAACCTGTACTCAGTCCAACAGTTGCTTTAAAGTATCCACCACTGCCTTTTTCAGGCACTGGCAGAGCCTCTCAGGAGAGTTATATCAGGCTCCTGTCATCAAGTACTTATTGGCATCAACAATAGTATCTTGGTTTGGTGACTGTATATGGGATGGATCCCCACTTGGGGCAGTCTCTGGATGGCCTTTCCTTCAGTCCCTCTTTCAAATTTTGTATCTGTATCTACTCCCATGGAGAACTATACAATGAATCAACAAAACTAAGAGCTGATTCTTTGAGAAAATATACAAGATAGACCAACCTGTAGCCAAACAAACTAAAAGGCACAGAGGTGGTAACCAAACGAACAAAATCAAAAACGAAAAGTGAAAGAAAATAACAGAAACTATGGAAATTTTAAAAAAATCATCAGATCTTATTGCAATAGCCTTTACTCAACAAAACTGGAAAATCTAGATTAAATAGATGATATTCTAGACAAATGCCATGTATTTAAATTAAATCAAAACCAGAAAAACTATTTAAACAGTCTCATATCCCCTAAGAAAATGTAAGCAGTCATTAATAACCTCCAAACTAAAATAAGCCCAGGACTAGATTATTTTAGTGCATAGTTCTACTAGACATTCAGAGAAGAACTAATATAAATAATCTTCAAAATATTCCATAAAATAGAAACAGAAGGAATACTATCTAATTCATTCTACGAAGCCACAGTTACTGATACCTAAATCACAGAAAGACGAATTAAAAAAAAAGAGAGAAGTTCAGAGACCACTTTCAGTTATGAATATCAATGCAAAAACACTCAGTAAAATTCTCCCAAACTGATCCAGGAACATATCAAAACCATCATTCACTACTATCAAGTAGGCTTTATCCCAGGGATTCAGGGATGGTTCAATATATAGAAATTCATCAGCATAATCCACTACATAAACAGAGTCAAAGAAATAGGTCACATGACCATCTCATTAGATAGTGAAAAAGACTTTGAAAAATACAACACTCCATGTTAAAATACACATACATAAAAGACACATGGCACATATGCAAACATAATGTAAGCAATATATAGCAACGTAACATCCAACATCAAATTATATGAAGAGAAACAAGATGCAACCCCATAAAATCAGGGACAATATATGGCTGCCCACTCTCTATTAAATATAGAATTTGAATTTCTAGATAGAGAAATTAGACAACAGAAGGAGACTTAAAATTAGGACTATTCTTTGTCCCTGCCCTGACTCTACCTTATCTGACCAAAACCTGGGATCCTGGGGATGACCTGTTTAAAAAGTTGCATTCAGTGCTGGCTGGGTAGTCATCCCACTTTATGCTCCTAATGGGTTGTACTCATGTACTCATTCAAGAGCTACACACACACACACACACACACACACACACACACACACACACACCAGTTTATTTTAATATGCATTGATTAGCTTAATGGCTGTGCAATTCTAATCCTTTCTGAGGCAAGCAAACACTCCAGTCTGGTCTTCAAGAATTAACATCTTTAAAATATATATTTCATCTCTTCTAACCCAGACCCAATTGGAGAAGTGGCCACTAGGACCATTTAACATAATTTTTACATGGCTGGTCCATCCTATGCTCCTTCTATGGCGATTCTGTTTCTTCCTTCCTTCTCTTTCCTAAGCTAAGGAATTCAAAAGTCCTGTGTCTGTCTGTCCTGCCCAGCCATTGACTGCTGGCATCTTTATTTACCAATGTAGCCAACTGGGGCAAGGGTTCCTCAGTATCTTATATGCAGATACTCATGTAAACATTTTTGGGGGACCAAAATTAACATGACACAGGCAGCCTTAGGGCATACATACTTTAGGTGGGCTAACTGTTGCAGAATCATAGTGGCCACTGCCGAGATGAATAAATATGCAGATTAATCAACCCTTGTGCAGTTTCTTATCATAACTACCCCTTATATCATAGAGGAAGTTCTCAAAAATTCCCCCTTACTCGGGGATTTCAAATGCTACACTAACTTGCTACCAGTCTCTGCTATTAAATCACCTTTGCTCTGAGCACCTCTCTGAGCCCTGTAACCCTGCTGCCTAACCCAGACCTAGAAATCCCACTGATACATGACACTTTGGAAATGTTGCAACAAATGTATGTAATCTGGTCAGCCCTGACTGATCAACCCTGGCCCATGGCAGATCTTAACATATATACCAATCAGGAGTGGAGACACAGATGATGGCACCGGGTATGCAGGGGCAGCAGTGGTAGACCTTGATTGGATACTGTTGGTGTCTCACCTATAGACTGGCATTTCGCTGAAAGAGCAGAACTGATAGCCCTCACTGGAGCACTTAATATGGGCAAGGACAAGATGGTTGATAGAAATTTTATGCCATCATTGTAGGCTTTCAGTTTGGTAATATACCCAAAAGATGCCTCACCATGCCACTATGTTCATAGCAGCCTTATTTGTAATAGCCAGAATCTAGACACAACCTAGACGTCCCAAAACAGAAGAATGGAAACAGAAAATATGGTTCATTTACACAATAGAATACTACTCAGCTATTAGGAATGAGGAAAACCTGGGTTTTGCCGGTAAATGGGTGGTACTAGCAAATGTCATCCTGAGTGAGGTAACTCAGATACAAAAGGACAAGCATGGTATGTACTCACTAATCAGTGGATATTAGTCAATATAAAATAAACTTATATTATACCCAAGATACAGTCCATAGAACTCAAAAAGCTCAACAAGCTGAAGTGCCCAAATGAGGATGCCTCATTCCCACATGGGAGAGAGAAGAAAGCAAAAACAAGTGAGGAAGGAATGAGGGACCCAGGAGGGTAAGTGAACAGGGTGGGGTTGAGAGCTGGGGGGAGAGGGGAATCTGATTGGTATTGGGTGAAGGAAAATGACTGAAGCCCTGACAGCCAGCAGAAAGAATATAAACAGGAAACCTAAGGAAATAGGAGGTTGGTGGGGGGGATGCACCAGAGACCTGGGAGGTCAACGATCCCAGGACTCAAATGGAGGGACCTTAGATAAAATGCTGCATATTAGAGATAGGGAACTTTTAGTGCCCACCTCCAGCAGGAAGGCAGGACATAAAGTGAGGGATAGGGTTGCCATCCCACAGTCACATCTCTGACCCATAATTGTTCCTGTCTGAAAGAATTACAGGGATGAAAAAGAGGAGGAGGCTGAGGATCCAGTGACAGGCTCAAAGTGAGATCCAGATGAAGGGGTAGTCCCAAGGCCTGACACTATGACTGAGGCTATGGAGCTCTCACAAAAAGGGACCTAGCATGACCACACTCCTGAAGACCCAACAAGCAGCTGAAAGAGTCAGATGCAGATATTTTCACCCAGTCTCTCTCCTCACTGGTCTCTAGTACATCTCAAGGGTGCCCCCCACTTTCTACCTCCCAAGGTTGCCTGTTTCCATCCTTTCTGCTGGCCCTCAAGGCTTCAGCCCTGTTCCCTGGCCCCCAATACT
Source organism: Mus minutoides (assembly GCA_902729485.2). Classification (NCBI taxonomy): domain Eukaryota; kingdom Metazoa; phylum Chordata; class Mammalia; order Rodentia; family Muridae; genus Mus; species Mus minutoides. The sequence continues at coordinate 194,625 of LR750744.1, forward strand.
TGATCCTGCTCCCCTCTTAACCTCCCTGTCACCTTTCCCACCCAGGTCTTACCCTCCACACACACACCCTTGACTGCTTTCTTGTCCCTCCCAAGTGGAATTGTGGCATCCTCACCTCAACCATCTGGCTTGATAGCCTTCTTGAGATCTGTGAGTTGTATCATGGGAATTCTATACTTTCTTGTATAATATCCACTTATTAGTGAGTACATACCATTCATATTCTTTTGGGTCTGAGTTATTGTTTATTCTTCTATTCTTTGACAGCAAATTTTCCACACCATTTTTGAAGTGGATATTTATTTTTCATTGAGTGTTTTTGTCACCTTTGATAAAAATCAGATGGTCAAATTTATAGAATTCTAATACTAGGTTATCTATTCTATTTTATTTTGTGCATGTCGTTGGTTTTGTGCTACTTTTGAGGGAAATGACTGAAGATCTGTGATCAGTATCAAAATACTTGTAAGTTGTACTTGAGCATAATAGGAGCTATTGAGTGCATGTTTGTGGTAAAAGTGAGTGGAGTCTAATATCAGTTTTAATGGTATCAGGTCCATAAGTGTTTGTTAATATTTTACAGTGCTATATTGTTGTTATTTTATTTAGTATATTGCACTTGTATAATTAAGAAAGGAAATAGGTGCAAAGTATAAATTAATAATGCCCTGAATAGCCACAGGAGTATACAAAGTCTAATTGTACAATAGTTACGAACCAAGAACCTAAATTTAATGACAACATATCACATGTCTGTGAGACAGGGGCTGGGGAGATAGTTCAGCTAGTAAAATGTCTGCCACAAACACATTAAGATCTGAAAAGAAACCCAATTCCCCTCTAAAAATCTAAACATAGTAGCTTATACTTGTAATTTTAGTGCTTGGAAAGTAGAGACAAAGGGCTCCCCAGTGCTATAGGGCTAGATAATCTAGCAGAATCACTATGCTCCATGTTCCCTTCTCAGGCCTATGACCTCTTCAGCCATAAGAAGGTGGGTAAGTTTTGAGTATCAGACATAACTTCCTCCTACTAAAACATCCTTAAGTCCAATTAGATGGTTCCTCTAAAGGTATATGTGTGACCACTTTAGACTTGGAGATACTTTGCTGTGCTGGTAATTCTTATAGTTCTAATGTTTTACTCTTCTGTGGGCCATTCATTATGTTTAACCCTTAGCAGCTTGCACAGGACCTTCTGTTACTATAAGAGTTAGTTCTGAGGGAGGACACTTCCAGGTGAATTCCAGTTTGACTTCTCTAAGCTCTGTGCCCAAAGCATGCGTTATCTTCAAAAACACAATCTCACCTTTACGTTCTAGGAAGCAAAATGCCAATAATCTATAGCATTTGGGAGAGTCTTATGGACCCACACACATACTATCAATAACTAGGAGAATCCAAGACTTGACAGTGGTGTTTTGTTAGGTAGTTTATGACTCTTGGAAGAATATTATCCTCTTGTGTGGTATCATTCTATTTAAACTGTGTCTGCCTGTGTGTGTATACATATGTATATGTATTTTTAATTGATTATTTTATTTATTTACATTCTAGATATTGCTGCCCGCACTCCTGGTCCTCCCTCCCACAGTTTCTCATCCCATTTTCTTTCCCCTTGTCTCCTAGATGGAGCTCCCTCTGGCATTCCCCTTACATGCAGCCTAAAGTCTCTCCAAGATGAGACACATCCTCTCCCACAGAAGACAGACTAGGAAGTCCTCCCATATATATATATATATATATATATATATATATATGCCTCAGAAGAGCCCATGTATACTACCTAGTTGGTGACTTAGTCACTGGGAGCTCCTAGGCATTTAGGTCACTTAGCAACTCTTCCAATCCTTCCCCTAATTCTGCCACACTGGCCTCTGACTTTATACTAATGGTTGCATGTAAGTATCTGTGTTTGTCTTACTCAGCTACTGGTAGGTCCTCTGAGAGGATTGCCATGCTAAGCTCCTATCTTCAGTCTCTTCTCCATTTTTGTTCTTGCAGTTCTTTTAGACAGGAACAATTCCCAGGTTTCAACTGGGATGACCTTAGCCAAAATGCCCAACAGTGGGAAGAGGAAACTTGAAGAGCCCAACTCTTGTAGTTAGATAAGGCCCCAGGTTGAAAGACTGTTACGAACCTACTGTCAAAATTTCTCTCTCTCTCTCTCTCTCTCTCTCTCTCTCTCTCTCTCTCTCTGTAATTTAGTTTTACACTCCACAATTTATTCCATCTACCTTCCCACTGTTCCACATCCCACACCTTCACCCTACCGTACCCTGACCCCATGTCAATGCCCCCACCCCTCAACCCACCTCTCCTCTAAACTCCCTGGGGTATATCTTTTCTCCAGTCTCTTGAGGGTAAGGCACATCATCTCTGAATGAACACAGACCCGGCAGTCCTCTACTGTTTATGTGTTGGGGACCTCATATCAGATGGTGTATGCTGCCTGTTTGGTGGTTCCATGTTTGAGAGAACTCTAGGGTCCAGATTAATTGAGACTACTGGTACTCCTGCAGGATTGTCCTCCTCAGCTTCTTTCAGTCTCCCCTAATTCAACAACAGGATTCAGCTGCTTCTTTCCATTGGCTGGGTGCACCTATCTGCATCTGACTCTTTTAGCTGCTTGTTGGGACTTTTGGAGTGCTAGGTCCCTTTTTGTGAGCACCTCATAGCTTCAGTAATAGTGTCAGCTCTTGGGACTGCCCCTTCATCTGGATCCCACTTTGAGCCTGTCACTGGACCTTTTTTTCCTCAACCTCCTCTCCATTTCCATACCTGTAATTTTTTCAAACGGGAACAACGATGGGTCAGAGTCATGATTGTGGAATGGCAATCTCATCCCTCACTTGATGTCCTGTCTTTCTGCTGGAGGTGGACTCTATAAGTTCCCTCTCCCTACTGTTCAGCATTTCACCTAAGTTCCCTCCCTTTGAGTTCTGATAGTCTTTCACCTCCAAGGACTCTAGTGCATTCTAGAGGGTCCCTGAAACCTTCTATCTCCTGAGGTTGCCTGTTTTCATTCTTTCTGCTGGCCCTCAGAGCTTCAGTCATTTTTCCTCACCCAATGATCAGGTTCTCTTCTCCCACCCCCACTCCACCCTACCCCATCCACTTTACTTTCCAGGTTCCTCCCTCCCAACTTGTGATTGCTTTCTTCTCTCTCCAAAGTGGGACTGAGCTGAAGTACCCTAGTTTGTTTATATTTAAGTAAGCCTTTAAAAATATTTTCCTGTGACTCTTTCAGATATCCATAAATTTACTTATTACATCTTCAATTTCTCCCTTTCATTGCCTACTTTCCTCTTCTCAATTAGAGTACCTTTCCTTTTTTTGCCTTTTTTACATCATTCATAATCATATTTTATAATATTTGATAAAATTAATATTTAAATAGATGTTATGAGTAACGTGGTATAGTTGTTTAATGAGTCATAGAAAGAATTAACATCTAGAATTTTAAATTTTGTAACCTTTTATTAAATCTCAAGACTAGAAAGCAAAAATAGAGATGAGATTTTCTTTTATCTGTAATTTTAATGTTTTGATTTCCACAAACATTTTAGCAAGAAACCATTTTTTATTTACTCACTGAAACTTTATGAAATCTTCAACATAGACTATATATATATATGAAAATATTTTGCAATAGGCCATGAATTCATGTGGAATGGACACTAACAGCTCATGCTCTTTTCTGTTGGTCCTCACAAAGTGTGCTTCTCTGGGTTGAGCAAGCTGGTGCTTCAGTTGAACCCATGTGCTCTTCTCTTTGGCTTCCTTTTTCTTCTTCTTCCACTCCAGGAAGCTGTATCTGCTCTTTGAGTGATTGATGTGCTCAATCTGAACCTTGATCCTCTGTTCCAGACTCTTACCCTTAACTTCCTTGTTTGCAATGATGCCCACTGCATGCTGGGTGACATTGTAGAATGAGAAAAATCAGAAGGTTTGTCACAGAAAAAGGGATTAATCACATTAGAATGCCAGAAGGACAGGTGAAGGCAACATGAATGGAGCATTGCAGCAGTCCACAATATAGGAGACAGTTACCATTAGAAGACATTTATTCTTGTCATGGAGGTAAATAATACAAGGGTTTGCATCACTGTTGCATGACAGTCAAAGGCCATTGAGGCCAGGATAAAACTTTCAAGCAAAGGCTACATAAAACTGCTAGTAAACACATAATTTGTAGGTTATAATGTCATTTCTTGTTAGAAACCTGTCCATTACCTTAGGATTGACTACTGAGGTGTAAATACAGTCCATCAGAGTGAACTTGTTAAGGAAAAATAAATAAATGGGAGATTAGTTGGGAATGTAGTAGAACTGCCACAATCATCCCATGGTTCTCTATCAGCACAATCATATAAATTATACTAAAATGATAGAAAAGGGACCTGAATCTCAAGAGCATCTGTTAATCCGACAAGATTTAATCCAGTTGCCTAAGGAAACTGCTTCATCAATGTCATTTCAGAATTGCTAGGAGATTTACCTTCAACCAGACAAATAAAAACCATACCTGCTAAACCTTACCATGTGATTTGAAGTAAGAGGCATATCTTGTGCACAGGTTTCTTCTTTCTATCAGTACAGAGTTGTGAGCAGGTGTATGTCTTAGGTGCTGGATAGGGACAGACAGTCCATTTATATTGAATGCCACAGATGGAATCTGAGGTTGTTTTTTTTTTTTTTTTTTTTTTTTATCATAGTAGCTGCTACAAGTGGTTCATAGTGTTAGTGTAAAGTTGAGTTCCATTTTCGGGTATATTTTATACAACTCTAAGTCATAGTGTTTATTATTACTACAATGTTACTTACATTATTAATATAACAATGGTTGGAAATTCTGGAGTTTCTTGAAAATGTCTATATATTTATAAAGTGGCACCTACTTTTGTCCTAGGAAATAGTGCTACAAAATATTAGGTAATGTAAGCATTCATTTCTGTATCATTGGCTCAAACAATTCTCATTTTCTACCTGTAGAGATCCTCCACCCTGATTTGTGGAGCTTTCCTGTGACGCGAAACTGTGCTTATGCTTTTAACAATTTTAAGGCAGTGGTAGAAATTTTACACACATTTCAAGAAAGGCAGTACATGTGAGTGAAATCTTCTGGAGTCCTTTGATTTCACATTGGCCTTTCAACCTAAATTTTTGGAGACAGAGAAGGGTACTGTGTCTGAATTTAGATGGAAAGAGCTTTATGGGATCATAGGTGGATAGAAACTCAGAATAAAGAGACCCCATGATTTGACTGACAGCCAAGTTAGTCAACAAAATTTAATTTTTTTTCATTAAAATCTCAGGATATACATCTTCTCTCATTAAGATTTTTTTATAAATTTTTTATGGGCCAGGACACAGTGAGCATGTGAAAACATATTAAGGAATGAGCCTGAGATATGGTTCAAAGTAATGAATTTGCCTAGCATTTGTCAAGTCCTGATATCTATTATTAGTGCAATCATATTATAACAATTAAGTGCTTTGTCTTTAAAAATAAATCCTTTCTCTTCAAACTTATTTTAAAGACAGCATAGAAGTTTAGGAAAAACCTGTGTCGGGAGAGGCATACATATAGATGACTGAGATAAGAGCGTTAAACAACAGCAAGGGTGCCCAGGAAAGTCATAATCAATTTCACGATTAACTGTATAACTTAAATACCTTGAAGATCATATAAGTTATGTGTACAAACATACACATATAGTGTTTATGATAAAGCTTGTTTTCTCTTGAGTGGGATTCATGGTGTTTATTGCATTTCTTGGTTATTTTTTTCATAGAAAAAATATTTCAGGAGGGTTCATCACAAGTTGATGATTAGTGCTTAATACTTTTTATATAAACCATATCCAAGAACTAATTTTGTGGTTTTGATGAATAAAGCTCTTTATTCTAACAAATACTATATTGAAGAGAGAGAAAAATTCCAGAGCTTTTCTTGTTCTGCTATCTTGCCTAATGAATGACTCAGTTTCTTTCAATTTCTACAGGACCAGGGCCAGGTTATGAAGACAAACTACACATGCAGTCAGATATTTCATTTAGCTTTTATTTGTAGCCTGGAAAAAAAGCCAATACTTGCTCTTCCTGAATATTCCTTGTCCTTGTCTTCTCACGGATATCAGAGCTCAACTTTTTGTTCCATCCCAAAAATTAGTGCAAAAGTGGAATCGGTTTTTATGATTGTGAATTTTTAGACTCTCTGTACTACAGATACATTTGAATTTATCTTCACTGAAATAGTAGGGCTTTAAAAAATACATGGCATAGATATTTTTATGCTTAGCCCAGAGGAAGGAAACATTCCAGAATATTTTTTGTTTGTATTTAGTACTTCTCATGGGAAGACATATCAAGTTTTCAACTTTGCACATCTTGAATACTCTAAGTAGATAGAAGGGAGATGATTCTGTATATGAAGCCTTGGTGTCACACAAACATTAAATGTTTTGGTTAACAGAGTTAGAGAGAGAAATTTCCTTGGTCCACAAGAAGGGATCTTTAGTTGACCAGGCACAGACCTATCAGTTAATTCTTCTGAAAAGCTGACCAACATGTAGATGAATAAAAAACAATTTGGTAGACTTGCAGTAAAGAGGCACAGACTAACTCTACATTATTTTTACTAGAGGTAAAACAACTTCTAAATATTATTTCCACACAGGAGAGCAAACATTCACATAAATTGTCCTATTAAATGCCGTGCCAATGTCACAATATAAATATTTCTATTGCTCCCTTCTTTTATTTATAAGAAGTGTTCAGATTTAGATATTGCATTAGTATAGGTGGAAGAGATTTAATAGTGAAGAGTTAATGAAACAATTTTCTTATTACTATGAGACAGCAATTGATGTTTTCTACATATTTGGCTAAAAACTATCTAGTATGCAAGAAAGGAATAGATATTTTAAAATTAATTGTTGCCTGTACACCTAATAAGTTATAAGAATTTTATAAATATTTAAAATTACTATATAAATGATCAGAGAGTACTTATCCTGTTACTTAACATTATAGAATTTATGAAGTATACTACTTATCATGTAGATTAATTTTTGTTTGCTGCAGTTTGTACTCATCTCTGGAATTTATTCCTAGTTAGAGTAAGAAAATATGCTTCCACTCATTATAGAAATTCCAACACTGAAATTATTTTAACCTCATGATTCAAGACTTTTTTTTTATCACCCAGGCTATATGAAGTAATGTTATTTGGATTAGATGTTGGAATTCTGTATAACAAAATCTCAACCTAATTCTCTTTAGTATTAATGTGTGAAAACAGCTGATTCATGTAATATACATTGAACTTTAACAATTAATGAAAACTGAGGCCATAAATTACAAGGGAGCAAGCAGAAATGTATACTATGATCTTGAGTGAAGAATGTAGAGGGAAATTTATGTAACTTTATCTATAAAAATGATGATAACGAATAATGATAAAAATAAAGTAATTGAAAATATAACAGTTAACATGCACACATTAAATTGACTTAAAAGCATATTTAACAAAAAATATGAAGAAATGTTGCATGTGAACTCAAATTATTATTATCTTGATTTAAATAATAAATTGACATCATATTTCTTGCAAGATACAATTAAAACTTGCAATATATTTATCATATTCTCAATGCATGAGGACAAAGTTCTCCTTCATAAAGTAACAGTTGAATTAATTCACATATAAGTAATATTTACAAATAAACTATTCATCAAAACTAAAGGTCCAGTTTTTCATATGCTTTAAAAAATACTTTGGAATTAATTGACTAACTGAAGTGAAGACATTAATTTTCTAGCAACTTTCTTAAATGCATTTTTTACTTCCTTGTTCCTTAAACTGTATACTATAGGGTTCAGCATAGGAATGACCATGGTGTAAAACACAGATGCGATTTTGTCTGTGTCCATGGAATGATTGGAACTGGGCTGTAAATACATGAACAAGGTTGAACCAAAGAAGATGGATACAGTGATGAGATGAGAAGCACAGGTAGAGAAGGCCTTCCTCTGTGCTTCAGCTGAATGCATCCTCAGGATAGCAATGAAAATAAGCAGGTACGTGTTTAAGATAACTGAAAGAGTAAAAATACCATCTAAAGTCCCCAAGATAAGGACTGTAATCTCACTTGTGTAGGTATCAGAACAAGAAATGTCCAGTAGTGGGGGAATGTCACAGAAAAAGTGATTAATCACATTGGAATGACAGAAGGAAAGACGAAATGCAAGAGCAACATGAATAGAGGATTGTAAGATCCCACTCACGTAACAGCAGGTGACAATTAGAATACAGGTGGTACTTGTCATAATGGTAGTATAGTGCAGGGGTTTGCACACTGCTGCATGACGGTCATAGGCCATTGAGGCAAGGATTAAACTTTCAATAGCAATAAAGGCTACAAGGAAGAACATCTGGGCAGCACATGCATTGTAGGATATGATCTTATTTCCTGTGAGAAACCCTTCCATCACCTTGGGGGTGACTGCTGAGGCATAAACACAGTCCACCAAGGAGAGGTTACAGAGGAAAAAGTACATAGGAGTGTGAAGTCTTGAGTCCAGCAGAATCAGCATGATCATCCCAAGATTCCCAAACAGTGCAGTCAAATAAATGAGAGTGAAAATAATAAACAAAGGAATCTGAAGCTCTGGAGCATCTGTTATCCCCACAAGAATAAATTCAGTGAACTCTGAAATATTTTCCATCAATGTTATTTGGAAATTATCATGACAAGTTCCTAGAATAAAAAAAGAAATATGCTATTTGAATACCAATGGAATTCTAAACTAACCATTTTTTGTGTGTGTGAAGAACACTGTATATAAGATGATTAAATGCATGCTGGGGAACTAAAGGCAGCTTATTCATATGTAAGTGATACAGATGAGCACTGATCTTATTTGATAAGACAAGTTTTAATATGACTCTGGGGTACAATTCCATTACTATTAAATAAAGTTTTGTATGCTGCACTAAACCATATAAAGTCATTTCTACTATTTGTAATAATTACATATGTGTTTGTATAACATACACAAAGTGTATACACTATATTGTAACTTTAATCAGGAGCATAAACTGTGAGGAATGTATGGAGTTTGTTTTCAGCGCAAGATTTCAAAAATGAAATTTACATGTGATATAATTTCTACCTTCTTAAATATATGGAATGACCTGTGAGTCTGATCTCAGCACATCTAGGCTATCATTCTAATTCATGAGATTTCTTACTTGGTTCTTCTTTAAATATCAGTTCTTAGAGGAAAATACATGATATATTCATTTTTCAGAAGTATAAAATGTAAGGGAAAAACTTTTCAAAAATGATGAGAAAAACTGTACATGATTAATATTCATGTCACAGTCTTTTTCACATAGAAAGATGTCCCTTACACACCAACAACCATGTCTTCTTTATTTGTGTTTTGAAAAAATTGACCAGACTCAGGAAAATATTTCTCATTCTTCCATAGAGACTTAGTAAGTTTTAACAAAAAAATATTACATAGGACATTTGATTCACTCACCTCCACAGTGGCTCATATATCAGATGACAACCAGTGGTTACAGAATAAAAGTAAATGCACCCAAGAACAAACTTTATTCTGGAATTTTGAGACATATTAATTGCCAGCAGTAAACCTCATTCCTATTCAAGTTAGGAGAGAACTACAAGGTTAGCCAAGCTGATTGTTTAGTTTTTTTTTTCCCATAAGATACAGTTACCTCCTTTATCTTTGAGTACAATTATCACCTTAGCAAATTCTAAATGGGATCCTCTAATACTGATCATCAAAATATGAATTATACATATATACAGTATATACATAATTATACAGTGAAGTGTGGTAGAAAGAAGAGTGGGAAAGATAACTCAGTGTGTTTTTAGAATGACTATTCAACATTTATTGCCATTACTTTCTACTTTTTTTTACAAGGAAAAAAGTGGCTTAATTTTCTTCCCCTTATAGTTCTAACTTTATATAACTATATATTTTAGTGCTTACCATTATTCTAGAAACAGACAAGTGTACAAAATATTGAAGTGTCAAAAACTTCATTCCCTGAGTATTGGTCTGCCATGCATACCCATGAAAGCTCTGTAAGCCGTGATCATTTTCCCCTCCTTCATAAGCTCTGGTGTACCTGAAGAACCATGGCCTGTATATTATTTTGTCAGTATCAAGGCAGATAATGTAAGCTCCTCAGACACATCATGGGAATTGGCATAAGATGCAATAGATATCTCTGGAGGCTTGTGTTCCCATGTTGGCCATTCATTTTCACCTTTGTGGAGTTATCAAGAATTTTAAAATTTGTTAGAGAGTCCTTGTGATGACACGAAGAAACAGAATTTTAGAGGGAAGTTAATATTATTATCATGACATCTGGGTCATAGTAAGTGAATCAAGAAAAAAAGCCCTCTACAATCTCACAGGCAGCTACCCTGAGCTTCCGGCATTTAGGTTTGTCACATGGTTCCAGGGCATCATTTTTCTTTATTTCTAGTTGGTATTCAATAAAACATCAAACAACAACTATCTTAGCATCATGTATGTACTTTAATATTTTACTTTGTCATTTTCTTTTATAAATTTATTAACATATAACAATTATATATTCACCAACTTTTGAGGAAAACTATCACAAATTGTCCCATTATATACTATGTAGTGATTTTGAGTAAAGAACATTAGCATTTTCCATATGTTTAGCATTTACCAATTGTGAAAACTTCTCAGGTTTTCTTTTGTAGTTATTGAAAACATACAAAATGTTTTTCTCAGCTAAAATTATCTTCTTTTGTAGTGTGAATATAGCTAATTAGTAGGAGTAAGTTCTTTCTTGTCCTTATAACCAGGAAGTAAACTGATAAAGTCTTACTATGACAGCCTAAATATCAGTTGAACCAGGACGAAGCCAATAAATATACCAAAGTGAGTAAGGCAAACATCATGAGGCCTCAATGTCACATAAACTTCAGGTAACTAAGAAAAGCTAAGAGTAGGAAAAATAGTCCTGTACAGAAAAAAAGTCATACCAATTAGTGACTCAATATCAAGTCAGCATCCCTGGAAACATGTATAAAATTAAAATTAGAGAGACCAGACACCTCTTTCTTTCTTTCTTTCTTTCTTTCTTTCTTTCTTTCTTTCTTTCTTTCTTTCTTTCTTTCTTTCTTTCTTTCATCTATCTATCTATCTATCTATCTATCTATCTATCTATCTATCTATCTATAACAACAATACGTTTGGAAGAAAGCAAGTAAATATACATGGGAGGGTTTAAAAGATGCTCTATATGAGTTTGGAAGTAAAAAGACAATCCTATCAACCTCAAAAACTCTATCTACTTCCTTTAATAAAATGTCTCTTATTTACCTGGAAGAATCCTTCATTCCATAGTATATTTAATCAGATGGTCCATATACCTGACTATTAAAGAGACTAAGATATTGACATATGAATTAAGCATTGCCCAGAGATGCTAACTCTAAGCCAATAATTTGAATTCATATACTTATTTGGAATTGGTAACAGTACTGTTAAAGAAATGAGAAAGGAATTAAGGAAAAAGAAAAAGAAGAATGAAAATTCAGACTATTACTAAAGAGTGTATTGTTTATGGGAACACCTAGGAATCTCATACCTACTATAAGATCATAAAAGGTATGACTCTATGTCATAAAATAGTAGTGACTAATATGATGCTTTTTTTCTTTTTTCCAATTATGATGTTTATTGATTACTCTACTTCTTGTATTGTATTTGAAAAAAAGAACAAATAAAATATAATTATAATTATTCATTATACTAAACATTTAGTAGCTCATATTTAGTTACTGGGATTCAAAAATTGAAATCGGGAAAAGATAGACAAAAGTAAGATAGAAAAACTTCTGTCTGAGATTTCTATTTTCAATGGACAGGTGAATTCAGTACAAATATACATGCATGGTCTAGTTGCTGAATATAAGAGACCAATTGTTCATGCCTAAATGTAACATCTATATTAATCCTACCACCACTACTTCAGCTCAGGGTACATTGCTGAAGAGGAGGTCTAAAAATGTAAGAGCCAGAGTATGGACAAGAAAGCTGTTAAATAATTTATTTCCATAAGGTAGAGCAAACTTTGTGGTTACTACTTCAGAGAATCCATCCTATTAAATGCCAGGAAAACTCCAAAAAGTAAATACTTCTATCCATCTTTTTATACCAGATCTTTGTATTTAACTATTGTGTTAGTAAAGTTGAAAGTGATTTTGTACTAATGATATAATTAAAAATTTTTGTTATGTGTTAGGACTATAAGGAAACCATTGATATTATATGGACATGTGCCTTCCTTATGTGAATTTCACAGAGAATCCGTTTGTGTACTAACAATGTAAAATTTATGACTGACAACTTCATATGAAAATAATTTCTTTATCAGAATGTAGTGCGACACTTACATCCCATAAAGAGATATCAGATCACATCACCTTCAGTTATATTCTGTTCATCAGGCAGTGGATATTGTTCGATGTACTGTATTCCTCTGCTAAATTTTCACCAGTAGAAATTTTTCCATGACAAGCTAACAGCTGGGTACTTAGTGTTCTTATAGATTTGATTCAATCTCATTGTTTTTCCCTAATTTTATTAAGAGTTCAACTTAGAGGATACACTGAGAGAAAATTTTTTGGTTTCATAAATTAAAAAGAAAACAACATAAATCCAGTGTTGTACACAAAGTCAGGATAGTGTTCACTAACCTCAGAGTTATCTCTTCTTTAAGCACATAACATAACCAGTCCCAGAGCACTATGATCACTCAGATTGAGTCAGTTTCATCTTTGTTCATTTAGTCAGTCTCTGTTATATTTCTTCTCACTCACCCATTCATTCATTCATTCTCTTTTATGATTATCTGATAATTTAGTTTTTATCTTGTTTCTTAAATTCTCACTTAATGATTACTATAAACAATAAGTTTGGTAGATGACAATAAAATTATACTCTTGAATTTAATATTAAATTAAATTTTATTTCTTAGAGGAATATTTCAAAATAATTTTTTTATCAGAATGTAGTGTTACACTTACATCCCATAAAGAGATATCAGATCACATCACCTCCAGTTATATTCTGTTCATCAGGCAGTGGATATTGTTGGATCTACTGATAGAGTAAGATATACTCTAAATTCACTGTTCATTAATCAAATAGCTAATGAAGAAAGAAAGAGGACTCTGTAATAAAATAACAGTTGAATAAAATCATAGAAAAGGAATAACTACAAGAAAATGATTCTTCAAATACAGATACATGCTTGAAAATCACTTTGAAATTAATTGGCTGAATGAAGTGGCGTTATTAGTTTGCCAAAAACCTTCTTAAATGAGCTTTTGACCTCTCTGTTCCTCAGGCTGTAGACCACAGGGTTGAACATAGGGATGGCCATGGTATAAAACACAGATGCAATTTTGTCTGCCTCTGTGGAGTGTCCAGAACTAGGCTGTAAGTGCATGAATATAAGGGAACCAAAGAAGATGGACACAGTGATGAGATGAGATGTACAGGTAGAAAAGGCTTCAGTACTTCAGCTAAATGCATCCTCAGGAAAGCAATGAAGATAAGCAAGTAAGTGTTTAAGATAACTAGGAGAGTGTAGTTTTGTGAGAGTGTGTTACAGTAGTCATGGGAAGAGTTGGAGGGGAAACATGGATGATAGTTCATTATATATTGCAACTCAATTTTACATGTATGAAAAATTTCAAATTAAAAATAAATAGCTCCAGCAAGTACAAATATATTAAACTTATTTCACAAGAGTGTAAGTCATAGAATTTTAATTGCTTTTGTTCTGAGTAATTGGAGTGAGAATAAATCACTACCTTCAGAGGGAGTCTGTTCCCTGAGAGAATTCTATATTTGTACAATTTTCACCTAGCTTCCCAAACTGGCCACTGGCATAATTTAATACTCTAGTGTGGAATTATTTTAAAGAGACTAGACTCTGACCAGACTGCTACTGCTTTCCATGATTTTTCAGGTGAATTCAAATACATTTAGAACACACAATGACCATTCTCAGATTTTTTTGTGTTGTATATCAGATGATGAGTCTGAAACTTAAGCAGGCAAAATATATCCAGTTCTCAGAAATATTATTTTTTAATGTTAATTTCTATTAGATATTTTCTTCATTTACACTTCAAATGCTATTTCCTTTCCTAGTTTCAGAAATATCAGTAGAGATAGTTTTATCATTTTTTCCCACAAATGATGAAATTGAGCTCAGAGGTAAATAATTTAAAATGCACAAACATAATTATGATATGTATAAAACCCGAACCCAGGCTTCCTAGTTCTCTGATAATGATCTTGCCTCCATGTCATGATAATTCAACCAACTTAGAACATTCACAATAAACACAGAAGAAAAAATTTCTCCACTTTAAAAAATATTTCTATTAATTTATTCTTTCATATATTACATATGTAACATTGTTTTCTCTCCCTTCTCTCTTTTAAGTCCCACCCCCTCAGCTCCACTGTCCTTATCAAGTTGCAATAAGAATAGCTGCCTCCCCTTCTAGTAAGGCTGTATATGTCAAACCCAGTAGAAGGACAATGGTCCCAAAATCCTAAGTAAGAGCATTAGAAACAACACCTATTTACTCTTTAAGGAGTCCCACAAAAACTTCAAGCTACACAAATATAACATATATGTAAAGAACCTAGATTAGACTCATGCAGGCTTCCTGAATATGGTTTCTGTCACATTGAGTCACTATGATTCCAGGTTTCTTGGTTCTGTGAAATTTCTTGTGGTTCCCTTGACAATTCTGGCTCTGACAGTCTCTCCTCATCCTTTCCAAGACTCACTTAGTTCTACCTAATTTGTGGTTGTGTGTCACTGCATCTATTTCTATTAGTTGCTGAGTGCATCCTCTCTGATTGTGATTATACCAGGCTCCTGTCTATCAGTATACTAGAATAGTATCAGGAATTATTTCTTTTCTTATTTCTGTAGGGGCAGGGGACAAGTGGTTTGGTTGGCTCAATTCTAGATACAGTGAGATTGTTATTAGTCTTATTTCAAGCTTTAATGTTATATTTGCACTTTTCCTCATTTTGATCTCTTATCTGTTTATAAGTTATCAGCATTTTGAAAATCTGTGGTACCCCTTCTCCATCAGCAAAGCTGGTATGACCAAGCCTTGAGAAGCTGCACCAGCAGCACCTGTTGTCTTGTTAATTAGGCTTGAGATAAGCCCTGTGGCCCTGCAGCTTCACCGAGGGTCACCCAGTACCTCAGCTCCGCCCAGCCCACCTGAGTAACCTGCAAGATCTCATGATACTTCAGGGTTCCCACCAAACTCCAGAACGCCTGTGCAGAAGATTGGGGGTGTGGCCTTCCCTTCCTTTATCCCCAAATGCTTGTCCGACATTAAACAGTCGCTTTGAGCAGAAGCAACCATATAGCCTTGGCGATCATCTCTCTTCCTCATCCCCCTTAGTCTCATTATAGCTTCGGGCCAATCCTCCAGGGACCCCATCCACTGCGGGCAGTGGACCCCAATATTTTTGGCGCCCAACGTGAACACCCCGAGAGCGAACTGGCTCATGCGTGGAGCTCTGCAGAAAAACAGATTTAGGATATTCATACACAACACGGGATATAGGGAGGTAAGTGCATCTAATTCAGCACACTAGTTCAAAGGAAGGTGCAAGTAGTTGCCAGTGCAGTAGTGCAGTATGGCTAAGTGGAATTCAACACAGACCCAGTGTTGGACTCGCTTAGGATCAGCCAGCGAATATGAGACTAAGTATTTTTCGACCAGCAGTGGTTCAAAGCCTTCATAGGCTCATTTTGGGGAAAGAAACGGGTTAGACAAGCAGATGTTAAAAAGGTCTTTCAGGTAAGATAAGGCATCTATTCCCCATGGTTCAAAGAAGAAAGAAGCTGAGACGCAGAAAATCGGGAGTTAGAGAAGCATTGAGAAATGCCCAGGTTGTTTAAGGATACAATTGAAAAGAACACCTCACAGACCCAGTCACAGACCCTAGATAACACGCAGGCAGAGCTGCAGGCAGAGCTAGAGGAAGCTCTAATGAGATGTCTCCCAGAAAGAAAGTTTTTCAGAAGCAAATGTGAAAACTAAGAATTCAAAGGCATCCGCCTACAGTCAAAGGACTACATAGTAAAAGATCATAACTATTAAGTTATAGGGGAACTAAAGTAATTAAATCCAAGGAATGGATACAGCACAGGTCAAGAGAAAGATCCAGGAAAAAAGGAAAGTGAATTTTTGAAAAGTTCCCTGGGGACACCCGGGTGAACTCTCTCTGGAACTCTGAGAGGTTTATCTGCTGTCTTTTTGTACAATGCACCATTTGTCCACGTGGTAATTCGTGTTTCCTGTTTTGTCTAGATGATTGGCTGTTTTGTGTCGAAAAAGAAAACTGGTCACAAAAGCGTGTCTACTGGTCTCTGACTTCTTAATTTTATTATGAGCCTCCACAGAGGCTAAAAAATGCAGGCAGGTTTGCCCAGGATCTAGCAAGGCCACGTGGCCTTTGGCCTTTCGCCGGAAGGTGCAGTAAATTAGATTCTTAACTTCTTAGCCCCGGAGATGGGAGGCTAAGGGTGGTTGTTCCTGGAGGAATTTTCCTAGGAGGTTCGCTACAATTGGGTCTAAAAATTGGCAGAGTGTTTATCTTGAAATTGTGGCTAGAAAAGGTTTGAATTGTCAGTTTTATGAGACAAGTTTCACCACATGATTCAGATTCCTGACCAGTCTTAAAGATAAAAATATGGGCAAAGGCTTACAATTAATGGGTATGATCAAAGGATGTAACAAGGGTTTTGAAAAGGTTAACTTTAAAATGTCTGCCCAGGCTTAGAGCAGCCTTAAACAGCAACACGTGGCATTGGAGTGGCGCAGAAAGCTAGGCCGCCAGGATATGTTATAATGTTTAAATAATGCTGAGGTCCTTTCAAGCACGTGATGTGAACAAGTCCAGAAAGGGTCTCAGAAATTTTTCTAATTGATACAATGTTTTATGGGATTGTTATCCTAAAGGGTAGACCTTTGGAAATAGGATCTAAGCTAAACAACAACAAAAAATGTGCACAGTCGCGCGTTCATAGATTGGCAGGCAAGCCTCCTGGCGCCATCTAGAGGTTTAAAGTATTGAATCTTTTGTTTAAAGGAAAAATGTTGTAAGATTAGATTTTGCTTTCTCAAGGTTATGGACAGATCTTAATGTTACAAAGAAAACTCAAGGTAATGGTTAAAGGGTCCACCAGTGTTCAATTTGGCAGCAGCCTACATTTTGATTGCAAACTTAAGATTTTTAATTCACCCGTAGATTGTTAATTAAGATCATTAGAGGAGCAATTGAAATTGCTTTAAATTGGCTTCCATTCAGGCTCAAGAAAGCCTCGTGGAGTCTCTTTGTTAAGCAGACCTCACCTTACCCCCTCCCTGCGCTCTCCCTGCCTCCAGGGCAAATTCCTCCGAGCAGCTAAAGCTAGCTTTGAGGCCAGTGCGAAAGGTTGGAGAAAAGGGGCCAGCAGCTGAATTCAGCTCTCCAACTCTTAGTGTGATGGCCTGCACTTGCCATCTTCTTAAGTTATGGCTGCTATGACAGGACTGCTCTTCAAGGGTCAGGCCAGCAAAGCAGTGAAGCGCTGAGCAGAGTCAAACTCACATGAGGTCAAACAGATGCACAAGCTCCACAGAGTCCTGACACATGTAACTTCAGAGGATTGCAGTTCTCCTTCACATACTACCCTTCAAAACTGTTCTTTTCCCAAACCAGGACACATTTGTGGAAATATTTATGCTTCCTGGTATGGTAGATGGGTCTTAGAATCTCCACCATCATAACCATGTGTCCTCTATTGTCATGGGTCTGTAAGAATGTAAAGCCATGGTAGTACTTGAAAAGAAAGCACCCAGTGCTCCAGACATCACAGGGCTATGCCTAGCCCAGCTCAAGGATCACCTCAGATGGGCGGTAGTGACAGGTTGTCACGATGGTGGTGTGATGTTCA
This sequence comes from Mus minutoides, assembly GCA_902729485.2. NCBI lineage: Eukaryota > Metazoa > Chordata > Mammalia > Rodentia > Muridae > Mus > Mus minutoides. The sequence goes on from LR750744.1 coordinate 212,706, forward strand.
TCCTCAAATGTGACAATGCCAAAGACTGATACTTGGATGATGCTGTTCTTCAGTGACTTCTCCTTGCAGCTCTTGTTCTCATTGTATAGGGTTTCAAACTCAGAATTCACAAACAAGATGTTCTCTGGCTTCAAGTCTGTGTGGGTCAGCTGATTCTCATGTAGAAGTCTAAGCACATGACAGAGCTGGAAGTCCATGTGCCTTACATGCGGCTGGGGATAAGGCTGGAAGTTATTCTCCTTCAGGAATGCAAATGTGTTCTTTCTCAGGAGCTCAAAGGTGATGCATGTATGACCATGGAAGTTGAACAAGTCAGAAATCGGGACACAAAGGTATATTTTCCTTTTTCCTTGATTTTCTTGAGAACATTAATTTCTACAGAGTAGCATCCCAGTTCTTGCCCACATTATGGATAATCTTCATAGCGAACTATGACTTCGTTCTGGCATAGGCAAAGCACTCCATCACCTTATCAAAGGTGCCTTGACCCAGGTTCCCCATGATCTCATATCACTCTTAGAGTAAATCACAGATCCAGCACACCAGGTGTCCCTCCTTGTCATCTTCCACACCCTGTCTGCTGTGCTTACTGGTAGGTTGGCTTCTTGAGGTGCTGCTACAAGACATGGGTCAGTGTTTGTGACAGTGGTGGGTATGCTTGCAAGTATGATAAAGCCCTCTCTCTGACTGTCTCTGATGTTGAGAACTTGAAGCCCCATAGCAGTCCACTCCAAAGGATTGGCTTTGCTCGTCACACTGATATTAGTGTTACAGATATCCCAGTATCTCTATAGGCAGGGTATATGATAATATATGATCATGGCTTCTGTTTCAGGATTTCTGTGGAAACTCTCTCTTTGGGATGGGTATTTTAGTCAACCTTCATGTTCCAGACTGTAAGACCACCTCCTCTTTCTGTGGTAGCTCCAGTATGGATCTGGAGAACAGTATTGCTTACCATGATGCATTGTCTCCCAGGCTCTGGCTGCAGCTAGAACCCTAGATATAAGTAACTTAAAGTAGTTTTTTTATGAGTTATAGAAATAAAAATAATTTAATTGCTAAACTGAGATTGTAATGCTACATACCTCCAACATTCCAGTGTAACAACTGATATGACTTTTTTAAATACTAATCCCACATGTCAATGATATTTTCAATTACAAATACTTAGCATATTTTAATTTTTCAAATCATGCTTTTTTGGCATACATGTTTGACTCTCTCTCTCTCTCTTACTGTGTATGTGTGTGTGTGTGTGTGTGTATTTGTGTATGTTTATGTGCATAAGTGATGTATTCTCCACCACTGTAGAATCTAACACCTTGGAACTATAAACCTAAACAAACTCTTTTCTATATTAGTTGTTTTTAGTCATGATGTTATATCAAAGCAACAGGAAAGTGACTAATACCACTCATTTTGTAAAAGAAAGTTAAGGATTTATGGTAATGGGGGAAAAGGATTGAATGATGTAGGAGGTTCTGCCCCCAAATCTAATCTGCTTTTGCTGTGTAAAAAGTCAGGGAACTTTGCTGATAAAGACCACTGACTCTCAGATACAAATTGTGTTTTTCAAAGGTATCTTGTCAAAGAGGGTAAGCATCTTCTACTTACTTATATCAAAGGGTACATTCACAGAGACACTTCAATCAAACTATCAAAGATAGTAACTATAATGTACCTACATAGCATTAATATGATACATTCTAATGTTCTTTATACCCTACTCTTCTGAATAATATTCCATTCGAAACCACCTTGTAACTGTATTTACTGAAACAAAGTTCTTCTTGATCTTGATATAATTACATATTGAGAGAGAGAGAGAGAGAGAGAGAGAGAGAGAGAGAGAAAGAGAGAGCACCTTGGAAGAATACACATACACACACACACACACACACACACACACACACACTCCCACATATAGAAACACACACAGTGTAATGCTACTCTTCTTTGAGAAGCATTTGCTTGTCCTATCAGACTCCTTAACTCAGGGTTCTTAGAGTACTTTCCTTTTTCTCTTTAAGAAATCTGACTTTAAATCACTTTCTCTTCTTGAAACTAATTTCCTCATTAATGTTACATATCCAAGTTTTTCTTAGGTATGCATCTCTGAAAATAAACTTCCCAGGCAGATTTCAATGTGTTGAGGAGCTATGATTCTAAGGCTACTGAATCTTTCACTGTGGGACTTGAGATCTGGTAAACAATTAGTTCTCTTAATTTTTCAAGGAAATAAATGATCTGTGTAGTTTAGGTACATAATATGTTACTGTATTATTTTAAAATGGAAAGTTAAGTTATTAATGGTCTTAAAGCCCCAAATGATAGATATATAATGTAATAAATATACAAACCATAACTAAAAATTATCATTCACTATATATATCTACATTATATCATCAAATTATACACTGCACCTCTATCCATAAAATGATATTTTAAAAATTATTATTAAGAAGAAAAATAAAGTAGACTGTGGTTGCAAAAACAAAAGTAGATTTTTTTAACAAAAAAAGTTGAAAAAAATTTATGCTTAGGTCATAAAAAGGCACTTGTGTGACAGCTATATCTTGAAAAACAGGGAGGGTGTGATCAAGCATATTTAAATTTGAATTTTTAAGCAATAAACATATAACAATAATAAAAATTTGCAAAAAGTATACTGTCATATATTATGAGATTTCAGTTAAGTTCGATGTGATTTTTCTGCCTAAGTTGTCTGTAGCCCAGCTGATTTGATAATTTCATGCTCTACGCCCTGAAATTCTCTTCTCCAGCATACTCATAAACCTTCAGACAAAATGTTAACAGGCTTCTGAAGTGTTAGTATGGATGGCCAGTGAAGGATCATGAAACTCTAGAGACAGCAACTTTCATGTCATTGCTCCCAATAAGATATTTGCAAATCTTGTCACCTCTAAATTTAAAATGATTATGTTCCACAACAGAGTTCCACAAATGTAAAAGAATATTCTCTCCATAAGGAAATGTTTCCTTGGATATATGTGCTGTTGATGTGAAAGTTTTATAAGTCCATACCACATATTTGCAGCTTTTCCTCCACTATATAACTTTAAAGGACAACAGTACTTCAGAAGAATGCATCCTAAAACATATTCTCATATACTCTCTCTGAGTTCCAAAAAATATAGTGGAGGGAATGGCAGAAAGAATCTAACAGCTTGAGCCTGGAAATTGGAAATGGATTGGGTGAAGTAAAGTCACATGGACAGAAGGGATTGAGATGGTTCATGATTTGATTTCTTCTCAATGTCTAGAATATGGGGTTCTACATAACTTGTAGGAATTTAGATATGATGTAGGAGAATATGATGTAGGAGTGATAGCCATACTTGGCTAGGACACTGTGTGGGTGGGACTCAAGCTTGTTCAGGAGAATTGTGGAGAATATGTGAATAGGTATGTAAGGGAAAGTCAACTGGTCAGCCCTGGAGAAGAATGAAGGAAGTCTAAAGGAGCTTGGAGACTCTTATTGTACAAGAGGAGGAAGGATTGCGGTCCATAAGGGGATAGGGATTTCACAGTAAGATTAATAGATTCAACTAACATGAACCCTTGGGGCTCTGAGAGTATGAACCAGTAACCAAAGAACACATAGGGCTGGACCTAGGCTTGTCTGCACATATGTAGCATATGTAGAGCTTGGACTTTATGTGGGTCTTGAACAACAGGAACATGAACTTTCCCAGCAGCTGTTGGCCGAACGTAGGATGTGTTCTTCTAGCTGGGCTTTATTGTCTGTCGTCTGTGGGAGAGGAAATGTCTAGCCTCACAGAGACTTGAAATGCCAGGGTGGGGGATACCCAAATACCACCACCTGCTCAGAAGAGAAGGGGAGAAGGGATGGGGAAAGGATTGTAAGAAGTTGTGACAAAGAGGGAGTCAGTGTGCAGGATATAAGCTGAATAATTAAAAGAAAAATAAAGTAAAAAAATTAGGGAAACACTTTTATCCAAATAATGTTTTATGTGATAAGAATAACATGAGTACCTTCTTTATAATGCTTAAAATGAAAGAATAAATGTCATATCTCTGAACTTTTGATGAAAATTGATATCAGAATGCTTGTATAACTTGCTAAAGTTTTAAGTTGGTTTCTTTTTTGTTTTTTGTTTATCTGTTCAACCTGGTTGTGGACACCTGTGTTTGATAACTGGGGGCTTTTCATATAAGTATATATTCCCCAATGTCTTCATAAGTACTGTTAGACAAAATCCAAACACAATCTTCTGCAATCTCCATCAAGGTTAGGCTAAAAGCCAATGTAAGTTCATTATACTCTAGAGACACCTACTCATGTGCATTTTGCCCCCTGAGATACAGGTATAGCTCCTGGCTATATTATGATATTGACAATATTATGAGACAAAATTCCATTTTACAGCAGAGCTATAGCTGTGGAGAAAAAGGACAAGCTTCCTTCCTAGTTATGGATGTTAGGTCAGGGCTCTGGATATGAAACATCACACAGCCTGTTTTTACTCTTATTTTTCTGTTCCTAGGACAACAGTAAGTATAAAAAATATGCAAATATAGGCAGAACTATAAATGGATATAAAATACCAAGTTATTTTTGTTTCTATTCGTAGGTGCAAACAAAGAGTGAAGATAATACCTAAAAAGGTGAAGCAGCAGGTCTTAAGAGCCATGATTATTTATAATCTTATCACTCTTGTCCCATTGCTCTTCTTACAACCGTGATGCACTAGAATAGCCAGGATTCTACTCTAAAGACTTTTAGATCATGGAGTGATAGTTTCATTCTAGAGGGAGACAATATTCTAATTTTATAATATTTAAAATATTCTATAGAGTCAGAAAAACACAGCCCACTTTTAATTTCAGAAGCTTGTAGAACTTTCAACATCCATTTAAATATATCACTTACTAGGTTCATTTTCCTGAGAGTATAAACTTTTAGACATATGTATTATGAGCTGCTATTCAGATGACACCAGGTAAAGATAAACAAGAGTTGGAAAGGTAACGACTATGACTTATATGATTTTGAATAGTTGTCATCCTATATACTTACAAAAATTACACCTTCCTATTAATGTAAGTACAAGTATATCCTATGAAGAGAAATGATGATCTGCTTATTGGTTGCAAAAATGAATAAGATTATATTACGTGATGCCTTGAATATAAGAGACTATTAATGCAGAGAAATAAGTATGCCTAAAATTTTCAAGTGGGGAGTAGCTCTCAATTAAGGAGCCTCATATAAAATCATAGTTGCATTTTCAGGTGTTACATGACTCACCACAGTAATGGTACAACAAGATGCACCTTTGAATATACTATATTTGAGGTTACATATTATTTAGAGAGAGTAAAGATAGCTATCCATTAGTGTTCAGCTTATTTCCCCCCAAACTCAAATATAACACACTTGTGTGGTGGTTATATAAAATAGCATATGTAAAATAAAATAAAGCCTATTAGATGTAATGAAAGCATTGAAAAATAATTCTATTTTTTGAAGATCTGAGACCTTTAGGTCATTGCTACTCAGAATTCACATTAGACCATTTCACACTGGACAGAATGCTGACACAAGAATAAGAGAATATGAACATAATTAAAATCGATGGCTGATGTCCAAATAAAATATATATTTTTAATTTCATCTTAGGGGTCTGTTATAACTACCATATGAAAATATGCAGAATATTTCAGAATTGTCAGAATTTATTCTTGTGGGGTTAACAGATGCACCATTCCTGCAAGTTCCTTTATTTATCATCTTTACTCTCATTTATACAACAACGTTGTTTGGAAATCTTGGGATGATTTTGCTGATTCTCTTGGACTCCAGACTCCACACTCCCATGTACTTTTTCCTCAGTAACCTCTCTCTGGTGGACTGTGTTTATACCTCAGCTGTCACTCCCAAGGTGATGGAAGGGTTTCTCACAGAAAATAAGGTCATATCTTACAGTGCATGTGCTGCCCAGATGTTCTTCTTTGTAGCCTTTGGTATTACTGAGAGTTTTATCCTTTCCTCAATGGCCTATGACCGCCATGTAGCAGTGTGCAAACCCTTGCATTACTCAACTACTATGTCAACTACAATATGTGCACAGCTTCTTGCTGGATCTTATATCTGTGGACTCCTACAATCTTGCATCCATGTTTCCTTCACATTCCATCTCTCCTTCTGTCATTCTAATGTAGTCAATCACTTTTTCTGTGATATCCCTGCACTATTAGCTCTTTCTTGCTCCAGTATTTACGCAAATGAAATTGTACTCCTCATGTTTGCAGCCTTCAATATTGCTTTTTCACTATTTGTTATATTGACCTCTTACTTACTAATTTTTGTTGCAATTCTGAGAATGCGCTCTGCTGAGAGCAGGAAGAAGGCCTTTTCCACCTGTGCATCCCACCTTACCACTGTTTCTATCTTCTATGGCACAATTATCTTCATGTACTTACAGCCCAGCTCCAATCACTCTATGGACACTGACAAGATGGCATCTGTGTTCTATGCCATGGTCATTCCTATGCTGAACCCTCTTGTATATAGCCTGAGAAATAAACAAGTCAAGAATGCTTTCAAGAAGGTTGCTGGAAAAGCACTGTTTTTACTGGGATTAGTCAATTAAGTGTAAAGTGTATTGTAGTTCTGGGTATATTTCTTATACATATTTTCTCTGTGTTCTTTTTGGATTCAGACAACATACAACTAATTTTGAATATGTTATTATAGAAATTATGTCATTTAATTTAAAAATCTAGATTGTAATCCTAGATACTAGAATTCCCCAACACTGTACCACACTTCATGTGTTAAATGATGTTTGTAATTATTTCCTCTGAATTGAGATATTGTTTGCTTGAAAGATTAGGGAGATTATAAGACTCAAGAAGTAAATAAAATTATAGTGCTCAAATATGTAAAAAAAAAAAAAAAGTAAGTTTCAGAATGTCAATGAAACTTACTAGGTTCCTGAGCTCAGAACTTTATAAGCATCACATAGGCTAGTCCTTAGAACCATAGCAGCATACTAATGCTGGAGAGTAGTCTTGCAGAACACGCTTTCTGAATGTTGCTTATTGGGTTATAGAAATTCATATTTTTTTGAGTGGTTACCCATTCTGGCTGGACTTTTTAAGATACAGTCATTTTCCTTCAGGGAGCTCCTTACCCATACTCATGTAAGTCATAACCACGACTAAAAGTGTCTCAATAAGACTGACTTGCATCAGATTGTTTTATCTGTATGTTGTTGGCATGCTTTTTAGGTTGACTAGACATATCTTTCCATCTCAGTCACAAAACAACTAGTTTTATATCAAACCATGACTAGGTAGAAAAATAGATCAACAGTTATCAGAATTATAGCCTAATATTTTGAAAGTTTTATTGGTTTCTTGAAAGCTCCATACAATGTTTGATAGTATTCACTCTCTTTCCATTAATATTCCCTCCATTTATAACTATCTATTTTTATGCACATTTGTTTCCTCTGATTAAGATCAAATTTATGATTGTCAAATAATCTTTTATTTGTGCCTTCTATGGAAGTATGGACAAACTAGCAGTGGCTATACTGAAAAAAAAAAAAGAGAGAGAGAAAGAAAACAAAAAGCCAGTCAACCAAACAAAAAAGCTTCACTTATTCCCAACAGCTGTTAATTGATAATACCTATATTGATAGTGGCAAAAGTATATGCCCAAGTCTTTTCTGAGGTTTCCAGTTGGATTAATAAGTTTTTGGATCCCCACCATCATTTTCACTTCATTTCCTTCAATAGGTTCATCTCTATATTGAAATAATTTTTAAATCCTATGATCTCTTTTAAATTTTATTAAGCCATATACTTTTGTTTTCTTGGGTATCACTCAGGTATATACTACTATTCACATTAAGTTTACTGAACTAATTGTTCATGTTTTTGCAAACATTTTTTTCTTCCACATTTTTATTAGATATTTTCTTCATTTAAATTTCAAGTGCTATCCCATCTTTCAATAAATTTAATTATTATTATTTCAAGTTCTGTGTACTGGGGTTCTACCAGGTCATTTCTAGACAATTTTTGGTCCTTGCATTTTAGGGAAAATGTACAGTTCTGTCCTTATATATTGTATAAGTTTGTGTGGGGGGGTGAGAGAGAGAGAGAGAGAGAGAGAGAGAGAGATAGACAGACAGAGACAGAGACACAGAGACACAAATACAGAGAAACAGAGACACACAGAGAGACACAGAGATTGGTTTTGGTGAGTTCTAAACATGTTGAGTTCCCTTCTTGACTTTGTCTTATTTGAGATTCTAGGCTGCCTTTGATGTTTTGCCTGGCCACAATCTGAAGGTTGGGACAGCCTGCGCAGGTAGATTTCAGGGACTTACAAGTTGTGTAGGCATGCAGATGGAAAACTAAGGATAGGCAGGTGTTAGGATATGCTATAGGTAATCTGGGATTAAGGAGACTGATCAGACTACATATCAGATAAAGTTTCTGTCCAAATCTTGGATGATAAATGTAGCCTAAGGTAGTGGAGTGGAAGGAGAAAGGAGGGAGAACAGAAGGACACATGTGGCTACAGTATTACTGTAAGCAATTGGTGTAGGGATCATTTCTATTCTTACTTCCGTAGGTGCAGTGGATAGGGGCTTTGTTTGCCTCAATCCTAGGTACAGTGAGATTTTTCTTAGTCTTAATTGAAGCTTTAATGTTATATTTGCACTTTTCCACATTTTGATCACTTTCTTATCTGTTTATAGTTTATCAGCATTTTGAAAATCTGTCCTGGTGAGGGGTACCAGAGGACAACATCCACCTCTAATTCTCATCTCACTGCAGTCTTCCTCTTTGATGGGACTGTCATTATCATGTACTTGTCTTCTATCTCTAGTCACTCTATGGATGCAGATAATATTGCATCTTTGGTCTACAATGTAATTATCCTCTTAATGAAATCTGTGGTCTCTAGTCTGAGGAGCACATTCATAAAGGTTGCTGACGAGGCAAATTTTGTCAGGATTATTCATCACATTACATACAATCCACCAAAAGGTATATAATTATTCTATGGAATAATACAATGTTAATTATTATTTGTTGTACATAAAATATATTTAGTCTTCATATTATCAATTTCTTTAGTTAGTTGAAAAGTTATTCTATATATCCACAGTTTATAAAATATTATAATGTTTGAAAAATATTTACTTAGTTAAATTTTATCCAGGTATAAATAGTACTTCCACTTTATAAATAAATAGTTCAGTGTTGGTTACGTTTTTTGTCTCAGAAGGGCTTATATATGTAACAGTTTCTGCCACAGACCCTCTGGATCCCCTGTCTGCGTGGGTCGAGTTCTCTTGAGGAAGTGGGCAAAGATTCGGCGAATGACAAACAGACCACACAAGGGAGTATGAATCTGAGTGTATTGTGTCAAATTAAGCATCAGACTTTTATACAGAAGAAAATGGGGAAGTTAGGTGCCACACCAGCAAGATAGCAAAACAGTATTACAAGTGAGGAAGGACTGGCAAGAACCAACTGGGATAAGATTCAAGGTTAACACTGGGATCAAAAACAATTCCACCTGAGGTCAGTTTAAACTTAAGAGCCAGGGGCAAGGGCTTCATTCCCTTGTCATAGTCCACCTTCCCCCTAGGCCATTGTAAATACTTGAATCTGGGTGTAACTCAGCTAGCTATAGTTCTAACTATCTAGTCTGGTTCATTCTCAGATCGCAAACTTCCTTATTCCTAGGTAATGGTGAATTCCTTTGTAGGGCAGTGACTCGAGGTTGGATCAAGGACTGCCTAGAATCTAATTTAGCTATGTTAAAATATGAATCTTTAGGAACACTATAATGAAGCAATATTAGGGGAAAGCACACAGATCTGTTTACTAGCTAAAACAAGGACTTTGGAGCTTTCTTTATACAGGATGCCATGATTCCAGGAGATTAAAGTCCCAGGCTTTTTTCCCTTGGGACTGCGCTCAGACTTTCCAGCCTGTCACGCCGGTTGCTACTGGAGTGGATGTAGCAGGTCACCCTTTTTTTTTTTATTTTTTATTTTTTATTTTGGAACACTGGCGAAAGGCTTAGCTAGGTCAAAATTCAATCTTTGAAAGCACTATAATAAAATCCTACTTAATGAGAGCATGTGCGTGGGTCTATACACCAGACTAACGCGGGGGTGCATGGATAGCGAGAATGTTCTCCCAGGAGATGAGTTCCTTTTGAAACTCTGTGTCTCGTGAGCGCTTTTCAAGTTTAATCAAGCAGCTTCACTGGGAAGAGTGGAGCATTCTGCTCCTTTCTTTATTTCTCAGCCGAAGTTCCAGAACGTCCCGCTTCGTCGTGGCTATAGATCTCAGTAGACCTCTAAGGATAATTGGAAACACAATGGTCAATGTTCCAAGTGTCCAAGTGACTTCTGCCAATATCTGAAATTTCTGCCTTTCTAACCTTAATATTTGTTATATCCTGCCCTATTGCTCGGACTACTACTTCTAGGGCTAAACTTTTAATATGTTCTGACAAAGCTATGTAAATATTCCTATGCTTATCCTTAACAAAATGAGCGGTATGCAGTTGCTGAACTAAGGCTGTGGTAGATAATGCAAAAGAGGTTAAAATTGCAATTAAAGCAGTAATTCCTAAAATTGTTCATTAACCTTTTCAGAGTTCGCTTTCTCGAATTCTCAAACCAGCGATCATTTCTTTACTCTACAGGCAGCAAAACATAAGCAGGTCTTTTTAACAACATCATAACAGCAGATTCCTTAGGATCTACACAATTTGTTAATTGACAAGAATTACAACTAATATGAAAACATTTGCCAAGATCGGTGATCTTAACTCTATCAAAATTACCCCCCGTATTAACTTTCTGTTCAGGATCATGCCATGTGCCAATTAGTGGATCCGTTCACTTCACTTCACTTAGGCATATGTATGCCTGGTTGTAGAATACTATAAGGCACTCACTCAGCAATGAGATTTTTGGCATCTAAATTTTAGCATTGCAATAGAATGTTAAAACTTTACTTGTAGATGAAAAAAGATAATGTTTTCTTTGCCAAAGAATGGCTGTGGACACATTTAATAATAACTAGAATATGTACCTAATATTTGATTACCACTGATTATAATTGATACCAATTGATCACAGCTTTCTCTACTTTCCACAAAGTTTTTTTTGTTGTTGTTGTTGTTTCTCACCAGTTAATTTGAATCTTATTTAACAGTATCTAACAAAGGCTTAAGTTCTCCTGTGGTGAGTCTAAGATGAGGTCTTAGCTAATTAACATCTCCTGGAAGCTTTTGTAAATAATTTGTAATAAACAACATCCCTTTTTTTCTTAAATTTTCTTGTACCACAATTTTTCTAATTTAACTAGAACCTTAAATATTAAAAGATATTGACTCTGAATCTCTTTTATGGAGCAACAGCTACTCTCTAGGACTTTAAAGTTCATTATGTGAGAGCAAAGATTTGAGGTAAATGTTTCTTTAGAGGCATTTGCTATTAAATTACTTTTCATTTAAGAAACAGTATACACTGAAAGATTCAAAGTCTTAGGTTCCTGTATTGAAGCAAAAACAATAAAAATTTCTCACATATTGTAAGGCTATTAGCCATACCTAAAGGCAAAATTTTCCAGTGACTACAAGCTCACTAGAATCAAACTCTTTATGATTAACAGGATGCAATGAAAGAAAAAAACTTTCAAATCCATAATAATCTTATATGAAGTAGGCAAGCCATCCTGTAATGCCTGCATAAGTTCTATAGCCTGAGAGACCTTTTATAAATCTTAAGTTTAAACCTTATTATGAACAACACCTGGGTAGATCTGAAACAAATGTTTAGCTAAAAAGAAATACCCCTGAAGGCAGGGAAGGGTGAGGTCCTAAGAACTTCCTTAGTCTAGGTTTGCTAAACACAAGAAATAACCTTCAAGCTTCCCTGAGGCTGCTCTGAACTTTGCTCCTCTTGTAATGAGGACAAATTTTAGAATTTTTAAGTTTCTTTTGCAATATAAGAATATATCTACAACTTTAGGAAAGCAAAATCCAATTTTTCATCTTTAAAATCAATATTAAAAACATCACTATCACGTTACAAAGTTTGGTTGCCAATTCATGAATGTATGACAGTATAAATTTTAATGCTTCAGTAAAGAGACATTGTTTTAAATCTTATCTCTAGTAAGTCTAGTTTCTAGGATAAAATTACATAAAATATTATCTCAATTAGAATTATCCTTAAGGCCTAGTTATCTAGGCTTGTTTATGCCACGTGCTTGAAATTATTCCAACACTGAGTTACAAATTAAAGCCAACCCTTTTTGTTATACGAATTCTATGAATTTGGACCAAAAAAATTTTTACCTTTTCTAGATAAAAAAAGGACTTTGTCACTTGCTAAACACAATAATAATCACGATTGCAGAGAATTTTCAATGAAAAATATATCAGCTTATTTGCCTTAAAACTAAGAGGTTGCAGACTCCCTTTTTTTAAAAAACAGTTTTTCAGCAGGGCCTCTCCTGCTTTGCTTAATTTTTGGCTAAGGTGTGGGGCCTTTCTCAGCCTCCGCTGTGCAAACTGAGTGAATCAGCAGGTAAAGTTTTAACCATTTTTTTTTCTTTTTTTTTTTTTCCAACATGAAACATTCAGACAACGAGACAATCATTCAGACAGCGAAACAAAAAACATACATGAATTGACACATGACAGGTTGATGCATCAACATAGACAAGACATAGAGGGTAAAGAACTTCTCCTCTAGTGGCCAGAGAGAATCAGCAGGGCGTCCCCCGATTTCTCTCTGTCCCTGGGAGAGTTCCAAAATCCATTTTCCTCTCCTTTCCTTTCCTGCTTGTAAGAGGCGGTTTGTCAAGCCAGGATTTAAACCCAAAATTCTCTAGCAGCTTTTGGCAAGAATCCAAATCTTCTAATTTATTTAATCTGAGGGTAATTCTGTGAGAAAACACACAATCTCTGTACACTAAATATCTCAATAGCTTAAAAGTTTACCATGCTGAATCTTTTTGAAGCTATCATCAGCCCACACTTATTCAAACATTTTACAGCCATCTGCAAAACCTGTTTTGTCTGATCTCAATTTTCTGCAACCAACAAAAATCTACAAAATGAATTATATGTTTGAGGAGATAATTTCTTAACTTCCAATTAAAGTTTTATCTATGAATTTTTTGGCACAACGCATGATTGAACCATAACTTTTAATTTTACCTAGAGTATTAGAATTCACAACTTGAAGTTTTTCTTATAACTGGGGCTGTGTCCTATAATTAGGTCCACAGCACCTGAACGGGGCTAAGAGACTGCCCCTCTAGTACCTTTGCCTTGCCCGCTTCTTATGTGAGCAGAGCCCCTTATGGAACTTGATTTACATTTATTTCTCCAATGCTTTCCTTTTCCCACAATGAGGGCAGGGACCCGAAGGATTGCATTTGTTCCCTGAGATATTCCTCAGGTGCCCCAGTTTTTTACAACTGAAACATGTAACTTGATTTCTTAAACTCGGCGCTAAATGTCTCTCTCCCTTTATTACAGCATAGCTTTCTACTACTGCTGGTGAGGCATCTATACATTCTTTAATATAATCTTGTAGGGAATCTGTCTTACGGATTGGTTTGATCAGGTCTTGGCACAAAGTATTCGCGTTTTCATAAAATTCTTGCAAAGATTTATCCGAGACCTTTAGGCCTCTGCCAGACAGCATGTGCTTAAAGACCGACAGAAACAATTTTTTCCCTCTCGATTCTGCTTGCCCCATGAGAAAAGATTACTCGTTCTTAACTGGTCTAACTACCAGCCCATCTGCAGCACGGTGATGAGATCCTATCTTTGCCTGAGAAAAATAGAGAAAAGAAGAAAAAAGAAGGAAAGAAGGAAAGACTTACCTCCTCCGGTGTCTCGACCTGTCCAGGGTTGAAGTCCCCCGTTCGTGCGCCAACTGCCACAATTCCAGGAGATTAAGTTTCCATGAGCTTTTGTGCCCTGGGACCGTGCCTAGTGGTTAAAAAGAAAACATAGAGGTTTATAAGTCTCAATTTAAGAATCATTACGATAACCAAGGATGTCCTAAATTCATTTTCCAATGTATTTAACACATAAGCAGTTTCTTCAAAAACAATCATAGAATTAAAATCTTCAATGGAACAAATTATTTAAATAATTAAATAATGTATAAAATATGTTGTTAAGCAGTATAATTATTTATACATCATATGATCCCAAATAATTTATTGATTTTATTTTAATTGTAACTGTGATTTAGTATTGCATGGTAATTTGCTATTTATGTATTCAACATGTATAACCAAATTAGAGTACTATGGTCATTTGAATAGGAATGGTCCCATAGGCCCAAATATTTGAATGCCTGTTCATTAAGGAATGCTGCTACTTGACACAGATTACAAGGTATGGTCTTATTAGATGAAGTATGTCACTTCTGGTGGGCTTTTGAGTTTTCTAAAGTTCAATTCAGGTCTAGTGGGTGTTTCTTACTGATGCTTTTGGATCCAGAGTTTGAACACTAAGTTTCTATCTCTATTTGAGTGTCATCATGCTCCCTTACATGAAGATAATATCCTCAAATATATATCTTCATTTGTAAGACTCGCTGTAGTCATGGTGTTATTTCATCACAATAAAATACTGACTAAAACTTGTAGCTATCATTTCCTTAAACTTTAAAAATGTCTTGTTTTCAAATGTATTATACTTAATTTTCATTATATTATTTTTTATACAAGATATTTTATTCATCTTTTCTTTCTTAAATAGTCCTAGATTCTACTTAATTCTTTATCAACCCAACTTGTGTTCTTTCACTCTCTTACACAGAAAAAAGAAACCACAATCAAGAAAGTAAACAAAGGTTAAAGGAAAAAAAATTCCAACAAAATATAAAACATCATTTACAGAGAAATGGAGTTTGTTTTGTGTTGCTCTGAAAAAAGAGCTAATGGTTAGGTTCTCCTTTAATGTTTCTCTCTAAGGAATAAGATATGCACACAAAAAATATTAAGTTGATTCTGAGCTAGAAGGCTGCAGATGGTGGCAAGTATCATCTAAGTAAATTTGCTGCTTTGCTCATTTGAATTTGTCTTTTCCTGGATTGAGGATGGTCTGCAATATGATTCAATTAAAGTTGACATTCAAACTTAGATTGATCTGTGTATCACTGTTTAATGAGTATACATGTTAACATTCAAGCAATTCTCCTGTATTCTACCATCCTACCGATACTTTATTTAGTTTCTGTCCAATTATTCTTCTGTATGAGGTGTCAATATAATTTCTTCCCAAATTTTGTTTTGAATATTATCTTTTTTCAGAAAGATCATGGATAATGAATCAGTTGACTTTATTTCAATGATGAAGAAATTGTTAAATTATTTAAAACAATAAAGAGATTTTCTTAAAAAGAATCATCTTGTTAAAGACATGTATTTTTGTCTCAACAGACTCAGAAGAGAAATTTTTGTGTTTCTTTGTTGGTTGTCAAACTTTTCCAACTTGACTAAGCACGTTTCCTACATAAATATGCAATAGGTATTGAATTATGAAGTATGTGTATGCCTAGTCTGTGCCTTTTGCCAGGGGAGATTATCAGCTTGTCTGCTCCTCTGAAGACCCCAGAGTCTGAAGACCTCCCAGGCGATCTTCTGCAGGTAGGGCTACGGGTAAGGGGCCCTCCAAAATAACTGCAGCAGCTAGGAAGCCCTAGGAGCCAAGTGGACTTAAGACCCATCCCCACACCAGACCCTACTCCAACTCCACCACTTTCAAGAATGGGCCTTCCTCCAGGGAAGATCCTGACTTTCTATGATACTCTGAACACCCCACAGTCTGAAGGCCACCCAAGAGGTCAGCTGTAACCAGGGCAACAGATCACCATCATGCATGCCTCTCTGAAGATCTGACAGTCTGAACACCTCCCAAGAGGTCTGCTACATCCAGGGACACAGGCCTCCCAGGAGACCTGCAGGAACCCAGAGACACAGGAGGCAGGTCTCAGACAAAGACACCCAAGTCAGATAAGCCAGAAATAACGAGATGGTGAGAGGCAAGCTTAAGTCATAAGAAGCAACTGCAGCCAATATACTTTGGCATCATTAGAAACAAGTTCTCCAACCACAGCAAGCCCTATATACACCAACACAAATGAAAACCAGGATAGTGACCTAAAATTCTATCTCATGAAGGTAATAGACTTCTTTAAGAAGTATATAAATAACTCAGTGAAAGAAATACAGGAAAACACAGGTAAACAACTAAAAGCACTTGAAGAGAAACCAAATGAATCCCTTAAAGAAAAACAGAAAAGCACCATCAAACAGATGAAAGAATCAAACAAAGTTGTCCAAGACCTAAAAATGGGAATAGAAACAATAAAGAAAACAGCAATGGGGTCAACCCTGGAAACAAAAATCCTAGGAAAAAGGTCAGGAACTACAGATGAAAGTATCAACAACAGAATTCAAGTGATAGAAGAAAGAATTTCAGTTGTAGAAGATATCTTATTTTAAAATAAATTAAAATGGGTGTATATAAAATATACTATATTTACACAAAGGTCAAAGAATACACCAAAGAAGAATAGATGGCAGGAAATAATTAAACTCAAGGCTGAAATCAACAAAGTAGAAACAAAGAGAACTATACAAAGAATCCACAAAATCAAGACCTGGTTTTTTGAGAAAATCAACAAGATAGATAAACTGCTAGCCAAACCTACTAAAAGGCACAGAGACAGTAGCCAAATTAACAAAATCAGAAATGAAATGCAACACATAACAACAGAAATTGAAGAAATTCAAACAATCATAAAATCTTACTGAAAAAGTTTATGCTCAACAAAACTGGAAAATCTAGATGAAATGGATGTGGTTTTTTTTTTGTTGTTGTTGATTTTTTTTTTCTAGAAAATGCCCATACGCCAAAGTCAAATCAAGAGCAGGTAAATTATCTAAAAAGGCCCATATCCCATAAGGAAATAGAAGAAATCAATAAAAAATCTTCCAACCATAAAAAGCCCATGGCCAGCTGGCTTCAGTGTAGAATTCAACCATAACTTCAAAAAAGAGCAAATCCTAACATTCCTCAAACTATTCCCTAAAACAAAACAAAACACCTCCTGATCTTCTACCTGAACACAGCAGAAGAAGCCAAGGGCCCCAGAGGTCTCTCCACACCACAGGACCCCTAGCACAGCGGGGACCTCTTGATCAAGAGTGAATGGAACACAACATCAGCTCCAAAGAATCCCTGGGCACCTTCCATGGCAGAGGAGTATCAGCCTACAGGGAGGGCTCTACGGTGAATCAGAGCTCCAAAATTTTGTAGATCTGCCCTGCAAGAGCAGAGCTTGCCTGCAGAGTGTGCTCTGACTACTGGGACTCAGGAGAGATTTGGATACCCAGGAGTGCTAAAAGAGGCTATCACAATCAGAGAAGGAACAAGCTCCAGCCAGAGACAGAACATTAACACGAGAGATCACCAAATGGCTAGCGAAAAGCAATTGTAAGAATCTTACTAACAGAAACCAAGACCACTGGGCATTATCAGAACCCAGTACGCCCACCACAGTGAATCCTGGGTACCCCAACACACCCAAAAAGCCAAAAAAAAACAGATTAAAAATCATATTTCATTATGATGATAGAAGATTTTAAGAAGGGCATGAATAACTCACTTAAATACAGGAGAACACTGCTAAAAAGGTAGAAGTCCTTAAAGAATTATAGGACAACACTACTAAACAGGTAGAAGTATTTAAGAGGAAACACAAAAATCTCTTAAAGAATTACAGGAAAATACAACCAAACATGAGATGGAATTGAACAAAACCATCCAAGATCTAAAAAGGGAAGTAGAAACAATTAAAAAAAAAACCCAAGGGAATACAACTCTGGAGATAGAAACCCTAGGAAAGAAATCAGGAACCATAGATGGGAGGATCAGCAATAGAATACAAGAGATGGAAGAGAGAATCTCAGGTGCAGAAGATTCCATAGAGAACATGGACATAACAATTAAGGAAAATGCAAAATGCAAAAAGACCCTAAGCCAAAAATTCCAGGAAATCCAGGACACAATGAGAAGACCAAACATATGAATAATAGGAGTAGATGAGAATGAAGAATTTCAACTTAAAGGGCCAGCAAATATCTTCAACAAAATTATAGAAGAAAACTTCACAAACCTAAAGAAAGAGATGTCCATGAACATACAAGAAGCCTACAGAATTCCAAATAGACTGTACCAGAAAAGAAATTCTTCCTGACACATAATAATCAGAACAAAAAAAATGCACTAAATAAAGATAGAATATTAAAAGCAGTAAGGGAAAAAGTCAAGTAACATATAAAGTCAGGCCAATTAGAATTACACCAGATTTCTCACAAGAGACTATGAAAGCCAGAAGATCCTGGGCAGATGTTATAAGACACTAAGAGAACACAAATGCCAGCCTAGGCTATTATACACAGCAAAACTCTTAGTTAGCATAGATGAAGAAACCAAAGTATTCAATGACAAAACCAAATTCACACAATATCTTTCCACGAATCCAGTCCTTCAAAGGATAATAAAGGAAATACAGCAATATAAGGATGGAAATTACACCCTAGAAAAAGCAAGAAAGTTATCCTTCAACAAACCTAAACAGAAGACAGCCACAAGAACATAATCCCAACTTTCACAACAAAAATAACAGGAAGCAACAGTTACTTTTCTTTAATTTCTCTTAGCATCAATGGACTCAATTCCCCAATAAAAAGACATAGACTAATAGACTGGCTACACAAACAGGACCCAACATTTTGCTGCTTACAGCAAACCCACCTCAGTGACAAAGACAGACTCTACCTCAGAGTAAAAGGCTGGAAAACAAATTTCCATGCAAATGGTCCAAAGAAACAAGGTGGTGGAGCCATTCGAGTATCGAATAAAATTGACTTCCAATCCAAAGTTGTCCAAAAAGACAAGAAGGGGCCATTCATACTCATCAAAGGTAAAATCTACCAAGATAAACTCTCATTTCTGAATATCTATGCTCCAAGTGCAAGGGCAGCCACATTCATTAAAGAAACTTTAATAAAGCTCAAAGCACACACTGTACCTCACACAATAATAGTGGGAGACTTCAACACCCCACTCTCACGGATCCTGGAAACAGAAACTAAACAGAGACACATGGACACTAACAAAAGTTATGAAACAAATGGATTTAACAGATATCTACAGACCATTTTATCCTAAAACAAGACCATTTTATCCTAAAACAAAAGGATCTACTCTCTTCTCAGCACCTCATGACACCTCCTCCAAAATTGACAATATAATCAGTGACAAAACAGACCTTAACAGATATAAAAATATTGAAATTAGCCCACGCATCCTATCAGATCACAATGGACTAAGGCTGATCTTGAATAAAAGCATAAATAATAGAAAGCCAAAATTAACGTGGAAATTGAACAACACTCTACTCAATGATACCTTGGTCAAGGAATAAAGAAATAAAGACTTTTTAGAGTTTAATGAAATGAAGCCACAGCATACTCAAACTTATGAGACACAATGAAAGGCATCCTAAAAGGAAAACTCATAGCCCTGAGTGCCTCAAAAAGAAACTAGCCAGAGCATACACTAGCAACCTGACAGCACAACAGAAGCTCTAGAACAGAAGGAAGCAAATTCACCCAAGAGGATAGATGGTAGGAAATAAATAAACTTAGGGCTGAAATAAACCAAGTGGAAACAAAACAGAACTGTTCAAAGAATCAACCAAACAAGTAGCTGGTTCTTTGAGACAATCAACAAGATAGATACAACCTTAGCCAGAGTAACTAAAGTGAACAGGGACAGTATCCTAATTAACAAAATCAGAAATGAAAAAGGAGACATAACAACAGGACCCGAGGAAATTCAAAACATCATCAGATCCTACTACAAAAGGCTATACTTAATAAAACTGGAAAACTTGGATGAAATGGATATCTTCCTAGACAGATATCAGGTACCAAAGTTAAATCAGGATCAGATTAACGATCTAAAGAGTCCCATTTTCCGTAAAGAAATAGAAACAGTTATTAATAATCTCCCAACCAAAAATTACCAGGACCAGATGGATTTAGTCCAGAGTTCTATCAGATTTTCAAAGAAGACCTAATTCAAACTATCCTCAAATTATTCCACAAAATAGAATTAGAAGGTACTCTACTCAATTCATTCTATAAAGTCGCAATTACTCTGATACATAAACCACACAAAGATCCAACAAAGAAAGAGAACTTCAGACTAATTTCCATTATGAATATCGATGCAAAAATACTCAATAAAATTCTTGCAATCCAAGAACACATCAATATGATAATTCATCATAGCCAAGTATGCTTCATAACAGGGATGTTGGGATTGTTTAATATAAGGAAATACATCAACATAATTGACTATATAAAGACAAAAATCACATGATCATCTCCTTAGATGCTGAGAAAGCATTTGACAAACTACAACACTTCTTCATAATAAAAGTCATGAAAAGATCAGGAATTGAAGGCACATACCTAAACATAGTAAAAGCAATATGCAGCAAACCAATAGCCAAAGTCAAATTAAATGGAGAGAAACTCGAAGCAATCCCACTAAAATAGGGGACTAGACAAAGCTGTCACTTTCTCCCTACATATTCAATATAGTACTTAAAGTCGGAGCCAAAAGAATTCTACAAAAAGCACATCAAGAGGATACAAACTGGAAAGGAAGAAGTCAAAATATCATTATTTGCAGATGATATGTAGTGTATATTAGTGACACTAAAATTCCCACCAGAGAACACCTAAACCTGATAAACAGATTCAGCACAGTAGCTGGATATAAAATTAACTCATACAAATCAGTGGCCTTTCTTTACACAAAGGATTAACATGATGAGAAAGAAATGAGGGAAACAACACCCATCACAATAGTCACAAATAATATAAAATTACTTGGTCTGACTCTAACTAAGGAAGTAAAAGACCTGTATGACAAGAACTTCAAGTCTCTGAAGAAAGAAATTGAAGAAGATCTCAGAAGATGGAAAGATCTCCCATGCTCATGGATTGGCAGGATTAATATAGTCAAAATGGCTATCCTGCCAAAAGCAATCTACACATTCAATGCAATCCCCATCAAAATTCCAACTCAATTCTTCACTGAGTTAGAATGGGCCTTTTGAAAATTTATCTGGAATAACTAAAAACCTAGGATAGCAAAAACTATTCTCAACAATAAAAGAAACTCTGGTGGAATCACCATGCTAGTCCTCAAGCTGTACTACACAGCAATTGTGATAAAAACTGCATGGTATTGTTACAGCGACAGACAGGTAGATCAATGGAATAGAATTGAGAATCCAGAAATGAACCCACACACCTATGGTCACTTGGTCTTTTAGAAGGGAGCTAAAACCTCTCATTGGAAAAATGATAGCATTTTCAAAAAATTGTGCCTGCACAACTGGCAGTTTTCATGCAGAATGAGAATTGATCTATTCTTTTCTCCTTGTACAAAGCTCAAGTCTAAGTGGATCAAAGAACTCCACATAAAACCAGAGTCTATGAAATTTATAGAGGAGAGAGTGGTGAAAAGCCCTGAAGATATGGGCACAGGTGAAAAATTCCTAAACAGAACAGCAATGGCCTGTGCTGTAAGACCAAGAATTGACAAATGGGACCTCGTAAAATTGTAAAGACTCTGTAAGGTAAAAGATACTATCAATAAGACAAAAAGGCCAACAACAGATTGGGAAAGGATTTTTACCAATCCTAAATATGATAGGGGACTAATATCAAATATATAGAAGGGCTCAAGAAGCTGGACTCTAGAAATTAAAATAGGCCCATTAAAAATGGGGTACAGAGCTAAACTAAGAATTCTCAACTGAGGAATACCAAAGGGCTGAGAAGCACCTGAAAAAAAATATTCAATATCCTTAATCATCAGGGAAATGCAAATTATAACAAGCCTGAGATTCTACCTCACACCAGTCAGAATAGCTAAGATCAAAAATTCAGGTGACATCAGATGCTGTCGAGGATGTGTAGAAAGAGAAACATTCTTCTTTTGCTAGTGGCATTGCAAGCTTATACAACGACTCTGGAAATCAGTCTGGTGGTTTCTCAGAAAATTGGACATATTACTACCAGAAGATCCAGCAATACTTCTCCTGGGCATATAACCAGAAGATGTTCCAATTGGTAATATGGACACATGCTCCACTATGTTCATAGCAGCCTAATTTATAATAGCCAGAAGCTGGAAAGAACCCAAATGTCCTTTAACAGAGGAATGGACACAAAAAATATGGTACATTTACACAATGGAGTACTACTCAGCTACCAAAAACAATAAATTTATGAAAATCTTGGGCAAATGGATGTATCTGGAGGATATCATTCTGAGTGAGGTAACCCAATCACAAAAGAAGTCACTTGATATGCACTCACTGATAAATGTATATTAGGCCAGAAACTTAGAACTTTGCAAAACACAAGAAAACAAGAAAAGTTTTGAACTAAGATGAAAGGAAAGACCAACCCGAGACTGCCCCACCCGGGAATCCATCTCATAATCAGCCATCAAACTCAGACACTATTGCATAGGACAGCAAGATTTTGCTGATAGGACCCTGATATAACTGTCTCTTTTATGCCTATGCCAGTGCCTGGCAAATACAGAAGTGGATGCTCACAGTCATCTGTTGGATGGAACACAGGGCCCCCAATTGAGGAGCTAGAGAAAATAGCCAAGGAACTGAAGGGGTCTGCAACCCAATAGGTGGAACAACATTATGAACTAACCAGTACCCCCAGAGTTTGTGTCTCTAGCTGCATATGGAGCAGAAGATGGCGTAGTTGTTCATCATTGTGAAGCGAGGCCCCTTGGTCTTGCAAACTTTATATGTCTCAGTACAGGGGAACACCAGGGCCAAGAAGTGAGAGTGGGTGTATATGGGAGCAGGGATGAGGGGAGTATAGGGTACTTCCTGGATAGCATTTGAAATGTAAATGAAGAAAATATCTAATAAAATATTGAAAAAAAAAAGAAATTGACAAAAACTAAAAGAGCAATCTAATAAAAATTTGAAAAAAATATAATAAAAAAGAAATTCCTGGGGCATTCTTTCCTATTAGATATTAGTATCTGTGAATATTACACTCACTTATATCAATCTATACCAGATTTGTGAATTTCCTATGTAAATCTCATGTAAACTTTAAATCATTTATTGTTTGTAAACACAGTGCTGTTTTAGTTCCCATTATAATAAAATGGTTATGGGAAAATGACTAAAACAACTCTGTGTATTTGGTACTGATGGGTTTAGTTCTCCATTCATAGTTTCTTGAACCCTGAGGAACACACAGATACCAAAATCCAAGTGTACATATACAATAAGGTTATTTTGAAATATCAATCTGTTTTGGGATCAGAGCACACAGTATAACTGTCAGGGTGAAATTAAATAGCTTTGATGTAGTGGTTGAGATGAACCAAATGGCTTGGCAGGAAGTAACGGTATGTTAATAAATGGACTTTCATTTCCCTTGCTCTCAAATTTCCAGAAATAAAAGAGAGATAGCAAGTGTATGGGAAAAATCATTAAAATGTATTCCTGAATTTTATTTGATGGTGAACTTTGGGAAAGTCTATTAATCTCTTCTTTGAGTTTTGGTTTCTGGCTTTCGTTGCAAATTTTTAAACTACAGCACTGAATAGCCAAATCTAGTTCATATACACTAACCCACCTACTCCAGAAACAAAGACTATACCAAGAGCAAATATCTATTACTGATGTGGGCTACTAGTAGTTTTCATCTAAACAATTTCAGCTTGCCACTCCCCCCATCAATGAGTGCTAATGAGCAAACTGTTTTTATGGAATCAGGAGAAGTAGAGCTAGCAGTCACCTGGGAGACCATAGCCTCACTCCCTATTCAACATAAAAACCCATCCTCCTCTTATGGCTCCTTCCTCAGTCATTCTAGAACCTGCCAGGAATCTATGTTTTCACAGTAGTATTGTGGGTAGTAAATCTATTTTCACTTGCTTGCTTTTTAAATGAAAATTCATTTTCACCGAAGCATGACATTTTTCTCTCTTAGCGGGATGTCAACACACAAATCAACTTTTGTGTTTTCTATTCAACTTTATTTAATTGATAATAAAATTGTTTTATCATGCACTGAATTTTCACCCATTAGTTGTTTGTAGATGTTTTTGAAATGTAGTTCAAGGTAAACTAAGCAAGATAAAAATTCTCACCATAGAAAATAACTGCTATGAGTTTTTCGTTATTTCTTTTACCTTCCCCAGTTAGTACCAAGCTTTTTGTTCCCCCTCATATAGTGGATAGCTTTATTCAGGATCCTCCAGTATTTTATATATGTTTCAAAGTTATGTTTTCCTTCAAATATTTATCTTATTAATTATTTGGTTGACTGTAGTATGTCTTGGTTCATAATTCCCATATTAAGCTCCAGATGGAAATTTTCTTTTAAGATTCTACGAGAATACTTACTCTCACCATTCTAATCTCACATCACATGACCTGAGAAGGTCAAAATGCAAGACCAAACTATCCCACTCTTGCACATACACCCTAGGGAAGCTCTATCTTGACACAAGGACACTTGTTCAACCATGTTCATTGCAGCTTTATTTCTAATAGCCAGAACTAGAAAAAATTTAGATGTTCCTCAATTGAAGAATGGATAAAGAAAACATGGTACTCAATAAAGTATTATTAAGCAATTAAAAAGAAACCCTCCTAATTCATTCTATGATGCCACAATTACTCTGATACCTAAACCACTCAAAGACACAACAGAGAAAGAGAACTTCAGTCCAATTTCATTTATGAATATTGATGCAAAAATACTAAACAAAATTCTCACAATCCAAATATAAGAACACATCAAAACCATCATTCACCATGATCAAGTAGGCTTCATCTCACAGATCCAACATTGATTCAATATATGAAAATTCATTAACATATTCCACTATATAAACAAGCTAAAAGAAAAAATAAAAGATCATATAATTAGATGCTGAAAAAGGATTTGACAAAATACAACACCCCTTCATGTTAAAATTATTTGAGAGACCAGGAATTCAAGGCCCATAACTAAACATAGTAAAAAGCATATGTAGCAAACCAAAAGATAATATCTGATTAAATGGAGAGATAATTAATGCGATCCTCCTAAAATTAGGGATATAACAAGGCCGCACACTCTCCCCTTATCTATTCAATATAGTACTTGAAGTTCTAACTAGAGCAATAAGATAACTAAAGGAGATTAAGAGAATACAAATTGGCAAAGATGAAGTCAAGGTATCACTCTTTGCAGATGATATGATATACATAATCACCACCAAAAATTCCACCAGAGATCTACAGCTGATAAACAACTTCAGCAAGATGGTCAGATATAAAATGTATTCAAATAAATAATTAGCCTACCTTTATAGAAATGACAAACAGGCTGAGTAAGAAAATAGGGAAAGTAAATCCTTCACAATTGTCACAATTAATATAAAATGCCTTGGGTTAATTCTAACCAAACAAGTGAAACAGCTGTATTACAGGAATTTCAATTCTCTCAAGAAAGAAATCAAAGAGGATCTCAGAAAATGGAGAGCTCTCCCATGATAATAGGATTAACATAGTAAAAATGACCATCCTACCAAAAACAATTTGAAGATTCTATGCAATCCCCATCAAAATTGTAGCACAATTCTTCAAAGACATGGAAAGAACAATTCTCAATTTCAAATGGAAAAAACAGAAAACCGAGGATAGTGAAAACAATTTCTTAACAATCAAAGAACTTTTGAGGGAATCACCATCACTGACCTCAAGCTATACTCCAATTTTATGTTATGAACTCACTTAGTATAGAGCTGTTCAGTTACCATGAATATGTTGGCTTTCTGTTACTTTATTTTGTTACTGAAAATAAACCTTATTCCATCATGATCTGATAGAATATATGGGATTATTTCAAACTTCTAGTATCTGTTAAGGCTTCTTTTGTGTTCAACTTTAGGGTCAGCTTTGGAAACATATGATAAGGTGCTGA
Source organism: Mus minutoides (assembly GCA_902729485.2). Classification (NCBI taxonomy): domain Eukaryota; kingdom Metazoa; phylum Chordata; class Mammalia; order Rodentia; family Muridae; genus Mus; species Mus minutoides. The sequence goes on from LR750744.1 coordinate 238,890, forward strand.
ATAGAAGAAATATTCTTTTATTTTAGTCTGAAATGTTCTGTATATGTCTGTTAAATCCACTTGGTTCATAACTTCTGTTAGTTTCACTAATCTCTGTATAGTTTCTGATTCAATGACCTGGCCATTGATGAGACTAGTGTATTGAAGTCTCCACTATTGTATAAGTTTCAATGTGTGTTTTAAGCTTCAATTAAGTTTCTTTTTTGAATGTGGTTGCCCTTGCATTTGTGGCATAGAATTCAAAATTGAGACTTCACCTTGGTGGATTTTTACCTTTGATGAGTATGAAGTGTCCTTCCACATCTCTTTTGATTACTTTTGGTTTTCTTCTATGATATTGTTGAAGATGTTTTCTGGCTCTTTAAATTTGGAATTCTCACCCTTTTTAATTTCTATTATTCTTAGGTTTGGTCTCTTTTATTGTGTCCCAAATATCCTGAGTGAAGAACATTTAACACTTTTACACTTTGTACATTCTTTGACTGATGGGTCAATATATTATATGATATTCTCTAAGCCTGAGATTCTCTCTACCATTTCATATACTGTCTTAGTGATGCTTGCATCTGTAGTTTCTGTTTTCTTGCATAGGTTTTCAATCTCCCAAGTTTCCTCCACTTATAATTTCTTTATTGTTTCTGTTTCTACTTTTAGGTCTTGGATGATTTCTTTGATTTTTTTTCTTGTTTGATTATATTGTCTTAAATTGCTTTAAGGAATTTATTTCTTTCTTCCCTAAGAGCTTCCATTGAATTTTCGTGTATTCTTTAAGAGAATTATTTATGTCCTATTTTTTTTTATCATCTTTATGAAATGGGAGATTAGGTCACAATCCTGTTCTTCATGTGTGTTAGAATAACCAGGGCTTTCTATGGTAAGAAAACTGGATTATGATGTTGCTAACTTTTATTGATTTCTGTTGCTTATGTTCTTGTCCCTGACTTTAGCCATCTGGTTAATTATCGATTCTTCCAGTTCTGCCGTGGTAACACTTATGAGGCATTCTTTTTTAAACAGTGCCTCTTCCCCTGATGTCCGTAATATCACCCTTATTGTTCTAATATTCACATAATTAAGACTATAGTTTTTATATTGATTTTACTGGATTTTGTTGTTTGCCATGGACTGGACCTAGTCCATCCCCCTAAATCCGTGGGAATCAAGGTCTTGGACAGATGGACATAGAGTAGTCAAGAATTGACAGACAGATACAGAAATGAGAGAGTGTGCTGGATCTGAATTTACTGTCCAAACAAACACCAGACTTTTTTATACAGAAGAAAAACAAGAATAGCCAGGCACACACGTCTGCCAAGTTATAGTGACATAAAACAAAACGAATGCATACATCAAAAGATGGTGGGAACCAGGCCCTGTTTACCACTTAATTAAAATATCAGTTAGAGACCAGAGCCAGGTGAATGCTCTGATAAAATGCTAGTCTATTGTTAAACCCACCACCATGGGTTCTTTAGTAAATACCTTATTATGCTATTCCTCTTGGCCTAGTGAAGAAACCTGTACCAGGTGAATTTCCTTCCACTCTTTCATGCTACAACCTATCTATTAGCTAGGTATTATGTATTCAGTGTTTCGGTGAGACTCAACTATTGTCCTAAGTAATCATTATGCAGACTAGTCCTGAGTTTTTCTAGCTCTGTTCTTTGTAATGCCTGATTATTTTCACTGTCTTTACTATAAGCGAATTTGAATGTTAATTAACAGGTAACATTCTTACTGAATTCCAAGCTCACTTTCAGCTTCAAGGATTTTCTAGGAACCATTGGAACACTGATAGAGGCTTAGATATATGTCAAAAATCAATCCTTAAAGGTACTTATAATACAGCAATACCGAAAGAGAGCACATGGATTCATACACCAGACTGAAGCAGTGACAGGGTTTGAGTATATGGGCTATGGGAATACCAAGGTTCCAGGAGGCATAGTTTCCTTGAAATTCTGAACCTCGTGACGGCCTTCAGGTCTTTCAGCTTGTCAGGCAGACTTCACTGGAGTGGGTGTAGCAGTTGTTACTATGCTCATTACCTTGAACTACTTATATCTTATGTTCATAACTATCCTAAGAGTGCATTCAGCTGACAGACAGAAGAAGGTTTACTTCCCCTATGCATTCTGCCTTACCACTGTGTGTGTAGTTTTTTGAACAATCACCTTCATGCACTTAAAGCCCAATTCAAGTCATTCCATTGACACAAACAAAACTATACCATGATCAACCTGAATTCTCTTGTCTACAGCCTGAGGTACATAGTGTCAAGAGTGAATTCAAAAAAGTGGTGGGAAAATTAAAGTCTAAATTTAGCTAAGTCAATTAATTAAAAATTGGTTCTGATCAATGGGAACTTCCATTTAATATTTATTGTCTAGTAATAAGTTCTCCTAAATTATTTCTTGTATATATATATATATATATATATATATATATATATATATATATATATATACTCCTTTACATATGATACCTATAACTCCTTTCTTTGGGTATAAGAAACTAACTTTTTTTTTTAACAAACAGTAAGAAACACTAGATTATAACATTCCAATAGATAAAAAACTTGTGTCCAATTTGCTTTCTGGCATCTGGGCACCACATTCCCTTATCCCTCCGAGGCTCCTGCCTTTCTTCACATTGTACTGTTCATAGGTGGCTCGAGCTCTGAGGCCAGTGGGAGAGGTTGGAGAAAAGGGGCCAGCAGCCCAATCCAGCTCTCCAACTCTTAGTGTTCTGGCCTGTACCTGCCATCTGCTGGGGTTATGGCTGCTATGATAGGACTGCTCTTCAAGGGTCAGGCCAGCAAAGAAGGGGTGCAGCAAAGCTTCTGGCAGTGTGAAACACTGAGTAGGGTCAAACTCTAACATCAGGTCAAACAGATGCACAAGCTCCACAGAGTCCTGGAGCATGTAACTTCAGAGGATTGCATTTCTCCTTCACATACTTCCCATCAGAACTGTTCTCATCCCAAACCAGGACACCTTTGTGGAAATATTTCTGCTTCCTGGTATGTGTCATGGCTCTGGAAGAGTGTAAAGCCATGGCAGTACTAGAAAAGGAAGCACCCAGTGCTACAGACATCACAGGGCTGTGCCCAGCACAGCTCAAGTATCACCTCAGATGGGCAGTTCTGATGGGTGGTCAGAATGGTTGTAGATGTTCAGGGTCAAATGTGACACTGCCAAAGTCTGCTATTCAGATGCTGGTGTTCTTCACTGACTTCTCCTTGCATCTCTTGTGCTCATTTTAGAGGGTTTCAAACTGAGAATTCACAAACAAGATGTTCTCAGGATTCAAGTCTGTGTGGGTCAGCTGGTTCTCATGTAGAAGACTAAGGGCATGACAGAGCTGGTAGTCAATGCACCTTACATGTGATAGGGGATAAGGCTGGAAGTTATTCTCCTTCAGAAACTCAAATGTGTTCTTGCCCAGGAGCTCAAAGGCGATGCACAAATGACTGTGGAAGTTGAACAGTCAAACATAAGGACACAAAGGAACTTATTTTCTTTGTCTTTCTCCTTGATTTTCTAGAGAACATTAATTTCTACAGAATAGCCTCCTAGTTCTTGCCCACATTACAGATGATCTTCACTATAAACTAAGACTTCCCTCTGGCATAGTCCAAGCACTCCATCACCTTGCCTAAAATTCCTTCGCCCTGGTTTCCCAGATCTCATATCACTCTTGGAGTCAATCATACCATGTGCCCCTCCTTGTCAACTTCCACACTCCCTCTGCTTTGCTTATTGCTAGGTTGTCTTCTCAGGAGGTACTGCTACCAGACCTGGGACAGCATTTGTGGCAGTGTTGGGTAGGCTTGCAGGTATGGTATGGCCCCCTCTCTTGTGACTGTCTCCAATGTTGAGAATGTGAAGACCCTATGCAATCTTCTCCAAAGGATGGGCCCTGCTCTTCACAGAATTATGTATCACTGTCATAGAGTTCCAAGTACCTCCACTGTTAGTGTATATGACCATAGCTTCTGGACCATGATCTCCCTGGGAAGGTACCTTTTGTGATGGGTATCATACTCAACCTTCATGTTCCAGACTGTAAGAATGCCTCCTTTTTCTGTGTTAGCTCAAGTATGGATCTGGATCTGGGTAATAGTATTGCTTGCAGTGATGCATTGTCTCCTAGTCTCCGGCTGTAGCTAGGACTCTGGGTATAAGTAAATAAAGTAGACTTTTTTAGGCTTTATAGCGATAAAAAGTAATTGAATTGCAAAATCAAGATTATACTGCTACATACTTCCAGCATTCCAGAGTAACAACTGGTATGACATTTTAAAAAAGCTAATCCTATGTGTCAATGATATTTTCAATTACAAATACTTAAAATAACTGATTTTCATTTTTCAAATTATGCTTTATTTGGCATGCACATGTGACTCTGTCTGTCTGTCTGTCTGTCTCTGTGTGTAGGTGTGTATGTGTGTGTGTGTGTGTGTGTGCATGATTATGTGCACAAGAATTGTTTTCTCCATCACTATGAAATCTAACACCTTGGAACTATAAATCTAAACAAACTCTTTTCTCTATAAGTTGTTTTTAGTCATGATATTTTATCAAAGCAACAGAAAAGTGACTAATACCACTCATTTTGTAAAACAAAGATAAGGACTTATGATAATGGGGGAAAAGGTTTGAATGGGGTAGGAGGATCTGCCCCCAAGATCTAAATTGCTTTTGCTTTTTAAAAAGACAGGGAACTTTACTGATAAAGACCAATGACTGTCAGATACAAAATCTGTGTATCAAAGGTATCTTGTCAAAGATGATAAGTAAATTTTACTTACTTATATAAAAAAGGTACATTTACAGAGACATTTCAATTAAGACTATCAAAGACAGTAACTATAATGTGCCTACATAGTATTAATATGATACATCCTGATGTTTTTTTTATATCTACTCTTCTGAATAATATTCCTTTGAAATTGTGTTTACTGAAACAAATTCTTTAACATTTGCACTTGCTAGAAGACATATTTTGGGGTAGCAGAGAGGGGTGATGGCATTGGAAGAACACACACACATACAATGTAATGTGACTCAACTTTGAGAAGTTTTTACTTGTCATATCAGGTTTCTTAACTCACAGTTCTTAGAGTACTTTCCTTTCTCTCTTTAAGAAATCTGACTTTAAATCATTTACTCTTCTTGAAACTAATTTCCCCATTAATGTTACACATCCAAGTTTTGCTTAGGTATGCATCTCCGAAAATAAACTTCCCAGGCAGATTTCAGTGTGTTAAGGAGCTATGATTCTAAGGCTACTGAAAGTTTCACTGTGGTACTTGAAATCTAATAAACAGTCAGGTCTCTTAATTTTTTAAGGAAATAAATGATCTGTGTAGTTTAGCTACATAAGATATTACAGTATTATTTACAAATGGAAAGTTAAAACTTAATGTTCTCAAGGCCCAAAATGATAGCTAAATAAGGTAATAGATAGGTAAACTATACCTAAAAATGATCATTCATTGTATGTATCTACATTATAACATCAAAATATACACTGTACTATCAATAAAATATTGATATTTTTAACATTAATATTAATACGAAAAATTAAAGTACATTGTTTGTAGTTATAAAGACAAAAGTGAATATTTTTAACAAAAAAGATGAAAGAAAATTTTATGTTTGGGTCATACAAAGGCCCTTCTGTGACAGCTATATCTTGAAAGATGGGGAGAATAAAATCAGATATGTTTAAATTAAAAATTTTAAGCAATAAACATATAATAATGATAAAAATTACAAAAGGAATGTTGTAGTATATTATGAGATTTCAATTAGGTTTGATATTTTTCTGCCTAACTTGTTTGTAGCCCAGATATTTGATAATTTAAGGTTCTATTCACTGCAATTCTCTTCCCCAACTAACATATAAACCCTCCCAGACAAAATGTTAACAGGTTTCTGAAGTGTTAATATGGATGGCCTGAGTAGGATCATGAAACTCTAGAGGCAGCAACACTCATGTCACTGCTCCCAATAAGATATTTACAAAACTTGTCACCTCTAAATTTAAAAATGTAAAGCTGAAGAATAGATTATATTCCACAGCAGAGTTCTAGAGATGTAAAAGAATATTCTCTCCATAAGGAAATGTTTCCTTGGATACCAGTGCTGTTGATGTGAAGTTTTATAGGTCCATAACAAATATTTGCAGTTTTTCTTCTACTATGTCATTTTCAAGGACAACAGTACTTCAGAAGAATGCATCCTAAAAAGTACTCTCATATACTCTCTCTGAGTTCCAGGAAATATAGTGGAGGGAATGGAAGAAAGGCTTGAGCCTCAAAATTGCAAATGGATTGAGTGAAGTAAAGTCACATGGACAGAAGGGATTGAGATGGTGTTCATGATTTGCTTTCTTCTCAATGTCTAGAATATGGGGTTCTATATAACTTGGAGGAATTCAGATATGACTTAGGAGAATCCAATGGAGGAGGGATAGCCATACTTGGCTAGGATACTGTGTGGGTGGGACTCAAGCTGGTTCTGGAGATTTGTGGAGAATATGTGAATAGGTATGATAGGGAAAGTCACATGGCCAGCCTTGAAGAACAATGTAGGAAGTCTCAAGGAGCTTGGAGAATCTTATGGAAGAATAGGAAGAAGGATCGCAGTCTATAAGGGGATAGGAATTTCATAGAAAGATTAATAGAATCAACTAACCTGGACCATAGGGGCTCTCATAGTATGAACCAATTACCAAAGAATGTACAGGCCTGGACCTAGGCTTCTTAGAACATATGTGCCATATGTAGAGCTTGGACTTCATGTGGGTCTTGAACAACAGGAACATGAACTATTCCAACAGTTGTTGCCTGTATGTACGATGTGTTCTTCTATCTGGGCTTTATTGTCTGTCCTCAGTGGGAGAGGAAATTTTAGCCTCACAGACTTGAAATGACAGAGTAGGGGATACTAAAGTGGTACCACCTGCTCAGAAGAGAAGGGGAGTAGGGATGGGGGAAGGATTGTAAGAGGTAGTGACAAAGAGAGGGTCAATGCGAGATATAAGATGAATAATTAAAAGATAAATAAATTAAAGTAAAAAAATAATAGAGAAACACATATATCCAAATAATGTTTTATGTGATAAGAATAACAGGAATATCTTCTTTATAATGCTTTAAATGAAAGAATAAAAGTCCTAACTCTTAAATTTGAAGAAATTTATATCAGAATGCTTGTATAAGTTGCTAAAGTTACTTAAGGAAAAGAATTAATGAACTTTGAAGTTGGATTCTTGCTTTTTTGTTGTTGATCTGTTCAACTTGGATGTGGACACCTGTGTTCAATAACTGGAGGCTTTTTCATATAAGTATATATTCCCCAATGTCTTCATAAGTACTGTTAGACAAAATGCAAACACTATCTTCTGCAATCTCCAGCAAGGTCAGGCTAAAAGCCAATGTGAGTTCATTATGCTCTAGAGACACCTACTCATGTGCATTTCGCCCCTGTGAGATACATGCATAGATCCTGGTTATATTATTATATTGGCAATTTATAAAATAAAATTCTATTTCACATCAGAGCTATAGCTGTGGAGGATGAGAACAATACTTTTTCCTAGTTATGTATGTTGGGTCAGTGATATGGATATGAAAGATCACACAGCCTTCCTTTTTACTCCTATTTTTCTGTTCCTAGGACAACAGTAAGTATTAAAATATGTACATATAGATAGGCAAAACTATAAATGGATATAAAATACCAAGTTATTTTTGTTTTTATACTTAGGTGCAAACAAAAAAGAGTGAAGTTAATATCCAAAAAGTTAAAGCAGCAGGTCCAGAGAGCTATGGTTATTTATAATCCTCCCACTCTTGTCCCATTGTTCTTCTTACAACCATGATGCAATAGAACAGCCAGAATTGTAGTCTAAAGACTTTTCGATCATGGAGGAATAGTTTCATTTTAGAGGAAGACCATGTTCAAAATTTCTAATATTTAGAATATTCTGCAGGATCAGAAGACCAGAGCTCACTTTTAATTCCAGAAGGTTGTAGAACTTTCAACATCCATGTAAACATATCCTTTACTAGGGACTTTTTCCTGAGAGTATCAACTTTAGACATAAGTATTATGAGCTGCCATTCAGAAGACACCAGGTAAGACATCAGATGAGCAAGAGTTGGAAAGGTAATCGCTATGACTTACATGATTTTGCATAGTTATCATCCTACATACTTGGAAAAAATTACACATTCCCTTTAATGTAAGTACAGGTATATCCCATGAAGAGAAAGGATTATTTGCATATTTTTAAAATGAATATGGTTATATTATCTGATGCCTTGAATATAAGAGTTTATTAATGCAGAGAAATAAATATGCCTAAGATTTTCAAGTTGGAAGTAGCTCTTAATTAAGAAGCCTCATATAAAATCATAGTTACATTTTCAGGTTCATATGACCCACCACTGTAATGGTACAACAAGATGTACCTTGTAATATACTATATTTCAGGTTACTCATTATGTAGAGAGAGAGCAAAGATAGCTATCTATTAGTGTTTACCTTATTCTTCCTCAAACACAAATATAACAAACTTGTGTGGTGGTTATAGATAATAGCAGCATATGAAAAATAATATAAAGCCCATTAGATGTAATGAAAGTATTTAAAAATAATTCTAATTTTTGAAAAATTATGAATTAGATTGTCAAATAAATGTTTACTGTGATATATTTAAACTTCACAATGAACATTCCTCATTATCAGCAAGTTATCATTTAGTTAAAATTCAAAGGGAAATAATTTAATGAAAGAGCTTAGCAACTTAGATATAAAACTGAATACTCATGAAGCAGCAGCCAAAATTACTGTCTAGCCACAGCTAGTGTGTTAAACTTGATGGAAATATTAGAGATAGGAAACAAAATAGATAGTGTTTGTTACTAACAAAAAGAAAAGAATAATTGCATGTACCTATATTGCACTTGCTTTAAAGATTCTGATGCACATCTCAGAAAATACATTTGTAAGATTTTTGAAAAGAAATCAGCCCTTTGTCTGTTACTGAAAAAAACTATTTTCATTTACCAAGAAAACTGAAATAAGACCTATATTTACAATAGGGATCCATATTCGCAGCAATAAATTAAGTTTCCATTTGACCCACTACCAGGTAAGTAACTCCCTTTAGTTCATTCCCACCCAGAATTTAGATTGGATCATTACACACTGGATAGGATGCTGACACATGAAAAAAAATTGAACATAATTAAAAACGCTTGCTGATGTCCAAATAAAATATTTTTTTATTTCATCTTAGGAGTCTGTTATAAAAGATGCAGAATATTTCAGAACTGTCTGAATTTATTCTTGTTGGGTTAACAGATGCACCATTCCTACAAGTTCCTTTATTTATCATCTTTACTCTCATTTATATGACCACATTGGTTGGTAATCTTGGAATGATTTTGCTGATTCTCTTGGACTCCAGACTCCACACTCCCATGTACTTTTTCCTCAGTAACCTCTCCCTGGTGGACTGTGTTTATGCCTCAGCTGTCACTCCCAAGGTGATGGAAGGGTTTCTCACAGAAAAGAAGATCATATCCTACAATGCATGTGCTGCCCAAATGTTCTTCTTTGTAGCCTTTGCTATTATTGAGAGTTTTATTCTGGCCTCAATGGCCTATGACCGCCATGTAGCAGTGTGTAAACCCTTGCATTACTCCACTACTATGACAACTAAGATGTGTGCCCTGCTTCTTGCTGGATCTTATGTCTGTGGACTCTTACAATCTTCCATCCATGTTTCCTTCACATTCCATCTCTCCTTCTGTCATTCTAATGTAATCAATCACTTTTTCTGTGATATCCCTGCACTATTAGCTCTGTCTTGCTCTGGTATTTACACAAATGAAATTATACTCTTCATGTTAGCAGGATTCAATATTGCTTTTTCACTATTTGTTATATTGACTTCTTACTTGCTAATTTTTGTTACAATTCTGAGAATGCGTTCTGCTGAGAGCAGGAAGAAGGCCATGTCCACCTGTGCATCCCACCTTACCACCGTTTCTATCTTCTATGGCACAATTATCTTCATGTACTTACAGCCCAGCTCCAATCACTCTATGGATACTGACAAGATGGCATCTGTGTTCTACACCATGGTCATTCCTATGCTGAACCCTCTCGTATATAGCCTGAGAAATAAACAAGTCAAGAATGCATTCAAGAAGGTTGCTGGAAAAGCATTGTTGTTTTCACTGGGATTAGTCAATTAACTGTCAAGTATCTTGTAGTTCAGGGTATATTCTCTATAAGTATTTTCTCTGTATTCCTTTTAGAGTCTGACAATATATATGTAATTTTTGGTAAGTTACCATAGAAATTGGCTGCTTTAATTTAAAAATCTAGATTTTATTCCAAGATATTAGAATATGCAACACTGCACCACTCTTCATGTGTCAACTGCTGTTTTATAATTATTTCCTCATAATTGAGACATTAGCTGTTTGAGAGATTATGGAGATTATAAGACTCAAGAAGTAAATAAAATTACAATGCTCAGATGTTTCAAAAATTTAAGTTTCAGGATGCCAATGAAACTTGCTAGTTTCCTGAGCTCAGATCTTTATAAAAGTTGCATAGGCTAGTCCATAGAATCATAACAGCACATGAATGCTAGAGAAGAGTCAAACCACACTTCCTGAAAGTTACTTATTGGGTTATAGCAATTCATGTTTTCCATAGTGGCCACCCATTCTGGCTGGATTTTCTAACAATGTATTTCTCTCAGATACACTTATTTTCCTGCAGGTAGCTCCTTACCCCGTACTCATGTAAGTCATAACCATGACTAAAAATGTTTCAACAAGAGAAACTTGCATCAAATTATATCTGAATGTTGTTGGCATGCTCTCTAGGTTGACTAGACATATCATTAAATCTCAGTCATAAAACAGCTACTTTTATTGCAAACCATGGCTAGGTAGATAAATCAATCAACAGATATCAGTTATAGCCTAATATTTTGCTAGTTTTATTTGTCTCTTGAAAGCTCCAAACAATGTTTTGCAATAGTCACTCTCTTTCAATTAACATTCCCTACATTTATACTCATCTATTTTTATGCACATTTGTTTTCTCTGATTAAGATCAAATTTATGATTTTCAAATGATCTTTGATGTGTGACCTTTTATGGACGTATGGTCAACCCAGAAGTGGCTATACTGTTAAAAAACAATAATAACAGAAAACAAAAATCCAAACAATCAAACAAAAAAGCTTCATTTACTCCCAACAGCTATTAATGGATAATACCATTATTGATAGTGGCAAGAGTATATACCCAACTCTTTTCTGAGGTTTCCAGTTGAGTTAATAATATTTTGGATCACTACTTCTTTTTCACTTCATTCCCTTCATTAAGTTCATCTCAATATTGAAACAATTTTAAAATTCTATAATCCCTTTTTAAATTTATTTTACTCTGCCATATATTTTTGTTTTCTTGGGCATCACTCAGATATTTATTACTATCCACATTAAGTTTACTGAGCTAATTGTTTAGGTTTTATGCAAATATCTTTAATCTTTTGATAAAGTTAATTATTATTATTTTAAGTTCTAGGGTTTCTACAGGTCATTTCTAGAAAATTTTTTGGTCCTTGCATTTTAGGGGAAGCATACAGTTTTAGCCTTACATATTATATAAGGTGTGTGTGTGTGTGTGTGTGTGTGTGTGTGTGTGTGTGTGTGTATGTGTGTGTGTGTATGTGTTTGTGTGTCTGTGAGAGAGATACAGAGATAGATAGACAGAGTCAGAGAGATAGAGAGACAGAGACAGAGACAAACACAGAGAGACAGAGAGAGGCAGAGACATGGTTTATGATTAGTTCTAAACATGTTGAGTTCTCTTCTTGGCTTTGTCTAATTTGAGATTCTAGGCTCCCTTTGTTGTGTTGCCTGGCCACAATCTGAAGGTTTACATGGTGTGAGCAGGTAAGGTTTCAAGGACATAGAAGTTGTGTAGGCATACAGATGGAAAACTAAGGCTAGGCTGGTGTTAGCACTTACTGAAGGTAATCTGGGGTAAAGGAGACTGATCAGACTACATTTCAGATATAGGCTCTACCCAAGGCTTGGAGGATTAATGTGTCCTAAACTAGTGGAGTGGAAGGAGAAAGGAAGGAGATCAGAAGGACACATGCGGCTACAGTATCACTGTAAACAATTGGTGTTGGGGTCATTTCTATTCTTATTTCTGTAAGGGCAGGGAACGGGATTTTTTGACTCAATCCTAGGTCCAGTGAGAATTTTTTTCTTAGTCTTATTTCAAACTTTCATGTAATATTTGCACTTTACTTAATTTTGATCTCTTTCTTTTTCTTTTTCTTGTTTTTTTTTTAGTATTTTTTTCTAATTTTTTATTAAGCATTTTCTTCATTTACATTTCAAATGCTATACTGAAAGTCCCCTATACCCTCCCCCATCCCCCACCCTGATCCCCTACCCACCCACTCCCACTTCTTGGCCATGGCATTCCCCTGTACTGGGGCATATAAAGTTTGCATGACCAAGGGGCCTCTCTTCCCAATGATGGCTGACTAGGCCATCTTCTGCTACACATGCAGCTAGAGACATGAGCTGTGGGGGTACTGGTTAGTTCATATTGTTGTTCCACCTATAGGGTTGCAGACCCCTTCAGCTCCTTGGGTACTTTCTTTAGTTCCTCCAGTGGGGACCCTGTGTTCCATCCAATAGCTGACTGTGAGCATCTACTTGTCTGTTTGCCAGGCACTGACATAGTCTCACAAGAGACAGCTATCTCAGTATCCTTTCAGCAAAATCTTGCTGTCATATGCAATAGTGTCTGGGTTTGGTGGCAGATTATGGGATATATCCCTGGGTGAGACAGTCTCTGGATGGTCCATCCTTTCTTTTCAGATCCAAACTTTGTTTTTGAAACTCCTTCCATGGGTATTTTTTCCCTATTCTAAGGAGTGACGAAGTAATCACACCTTGGTCTTCCTTCTTCTTGGTTTCATGCATTTTACAAATTGTATCTTGAGTCTTCTAAGTTTCTGGGCTAATATACACTTATCAGTGAGTGCATATCATGTGAGTTCTTTTGTGATTGTGTTATCTCACTCAGGAAGATACCCTCCAGATCCATCCATCTGCCTAGGAATTTCATGAATTCATTGTTTTTAATAGCTGAGTGGTACTCCATTGCGTATATGTACCACATTTTCTGTATCCATTCCTCTGTGGAGGGACATCTGAGTTCTCTCAGGCTTCTGGCTATTATAAATAAGATTGCTATGAACATAGTGGAGCATGTGTTCTTATTACCAGTTGGAACATCTTATGGGTATATACATAGAATATGTGTTTATAATTTATAAGCATTTTGAAAATCTGTTCTGGTGAGAGGTACCAGAGGACAATATCCACCTCTAATTCTCATTTCACTGCTGTCTTCCTTTTTGATGGGACTGTCATTATCATGTACTTGTAACCAATCTCCAGTTGCATCTTTGGTCTACAATATAATTATCCCCTTAATGAAATCTTTGGTCTCTAGTCTGAGGAGCACATTCAAAATGTTGAGGAAGCAAACTTTCTTCATGATTATTTATCTGATGACATAAAATTCACCAAAAGGCATGTAATTATTCTATGGAATAATACAATGTTAAATATTATTTGTTGTTCATAAAACAAATTCAGTCTTCATACTATCAATTTCCTTAGTTGACAAGTTATTCTACACATCCACAGTTTGGAACATATTAGAATGTTTAAAAAATATCTACTCAGTTAAATTTTATCTAGGTATACATGCACTCCCACTTTATAAATAAATAGATAAGTGTTTGTTAATTTATTTTTTGTCTCAGAAGGACTTATATATAAGAAAGTTTCCAAAAAGTAAATATTTATGTTAAAATGAAAACATATAGTTTTATTAGTCACATTTTATTAATCATTATCATAAACAAGGATCTCCCAATTTCATTTTTCAATGTATTTAGCATATAAGAAGTTTCTTCAAAACAATATCATTAACATATTCAATGCAACAAATTACTTAAATAATAAAATAATGTATAAAATATGTTGTGAAGCAATATAATTATACATAATAAAATCCCAAATAATTTATTAATTTTATTTAATTGTAACAGTGATTTAGTATTGCATGATAATTTGCTATTTACATATTCAACATATATAAATGAAATTAGAGTAATGTAGTCATTTGATTAGAAATAGCCCCATTGGCCCAAATATTTGAATGCCTGGTATTTAAGGAGTGGTACTACTTGACATAGATTAGGTGATATGGTCTTATTAGATGAAGTATGTCACTTATGGTGGGTTTTTGAGTTTTCTAAAGTTGAACGCAGGTCTACTGGGTGTTTCTTCCTAATGCTTTTGGATGCAGAGTTGGAACACTAAGTTACTATCTCTATCTGAGTGCCATCATGCTCCCTAACATGAGGATAACAGCCTCAACTAAATATCTTCATTTGTAAGACTTACTGTAGTCATGGTATTATTTTATCACAATAGAACACTGACTAATGCTTGTAGCTATCACTTCCTTAAACTTTAAAAATGTCTTGTTTTCAAATGTATTATACTTAATTTTTATTATATTATTTTTATACAGGATATTTTATTCATATTTTTCTTTCTAAATAGTCCTAGATTCTACCCACCTCTTTATCAACCCAACTTGTATCCTTTACTCTCTTACATAGAAAAAGAAACCACAATCAAGAAAATAAAGAAAGGCTAAAGGAAAAAAAATCCAACAAACCATAAAACATCATTTACAGAGAAATGGAGTTTGTTTTGTGTTGCTCTGAAAAAAGAGCTAATGGATAGGCTCTCCTTTAATTTTTCCCTCTGAGAAATAATATATGCACAAAAGAATAGTAACTTGATTCTGAGCTAGAAGGCTGCAGATGGTGGCAAGTATCTAAGTAAATTTGCTCCTTTGCTCCTTTGAATTTGTCTTTTCCTGGATTTAGGATGGTCTGCAATATGATTCAATTAAAGTTGACATTCAAACTTAGATTGATCTGTGTATCACTGTTTAATGAGTGTTAGCATTCAAGCAATTCTCCTGTACTCTACCATCCTACTGATACTTTATTTAGTTTCTGTCCAATTATTCTTCTTTTTGAGGTGTCAATCTATTTTCTTCCCAAATTTTGTTTTGAATATTATCTTTTTTCAGAAAGATCATGGATAATGACTCAGTTGACATTATTTCAATGACGATGAAATGGTTCAAATTATTTAAAACAATAAACACATGTTTCTCTGAAAGAATAATATTGTTAAAGACATGTATTTTTTGTCAACAGACAGAATCAGAAGAGAATTCTTGGGTTTCTGTGTTGTTTGACACATTTTCCCAACATGAATAAACACATTTCCTACATAAATAGGCAATAGGTATTTAATTATGAAGAATGTATATTCCCACCTACTCCTTCTGCCAGAGGAGTTCATTAGCTTCTCTGCTCCTCTGAAGACGCCACAGTCAGAAGGCCTCTCAGGAGATCTTCTGCAGGCAGGGCAACAGGTAAGGAACCCTCCAAAATAACTGCAGCATCTGGGAAGTCCAAGGTGCCAAGTGGATTTTAGATCAACCCAACACCCTCCCCTCCTCCAACTCCACCCTTTTCAAGCCTGGTTCTTCCTGCAGGGCAGATTATCACCTTCTGTGCTCCTGTGAAGACCCCACACTCTGAAGGCCACCCAAATAGATCTGCTGCATCCAGGAGAAGAGATCAGCAACTTGTGTGCCTCTCTGAAGACACCACCTTCTGGAGCTTCCCAGGATAGCTGCTGTAGCCAGAGCAACAGATCACCATCATGCATGCCCCTCTGAAGACCTCACAGTTTGAAGACCTCCTATGAGGTCTGCTGCAGTCAGGGAAACAGGCATCCCAGGAGACCTGCAGCAACTCAGGGACACATGAGACATGTTTCAGACAGAGACACCCAAGCCATCTAACCAAGAGATAAGCAGGTGGTGGATACAAGCTCAAGACCATATGAAGCAACAGAAGCCAATATACATTGGCATCATCAGAAACTGGTTCTCCAACCACAGCAAGCCCTGTATACCTGGTATACCTGTATACCAGGATACTGACCTAAAATTCTATCTTAGGAAGATAATAGATATCTTTAGGAAGGATATAAATAACTCATTGAAAGCAATACAGGAAAACACAAGTAAACAGCTAGAAGCACTTAAAGCGGAAACAAATGAATTTCTTAAAGAAAAACAGGAAAACACAAACAGTTGAAGGAATTGAACAAAGCAGTCTAAACCCTAAATATCAGAGTAGAAAAAATAAAGAAAACAGAAATGGAGTCAACCCTGGAAACAAAAACCCTAGGAAAGATGTCAGAAACTTAGGTGAGTGCATCAACAACACAATACAAGAGACAGAACAGAGAATTTCAGGTATAGAAGATACTTTAGACTATATTGACACAAAGTTCAAAGAAAACATCCCAAATGAGTAGTCTGTAGGAAATAATCAAACTCAGGGTCTAACTCAACCAAATACAAAGGATGAGAATGATAAAAAGAATCAACAAAACCAAGAGCTGGTTCTGTGAGAAAAATCAACAATACAGATAAAACCCTAGCCAAATCTACTAAAGGGCACAGAGACAATATCCAAATTAACAAAATCAGAAATTAAATGGAACATATAACAACAGAAACTGAAGAACTTCAAACAATCATTAGATTCCACAAAAAAGTCTATGCTTAACAAAACTGGAAAATCTCAATGAAATGGATGATTTTTCTAGAAAAAGCCCATGTACCAAAGTCAAATCAAGAGCAGGTAAACTATCTAAATAAGCCCTTATCCCCTAAGGAAGAAGGAGAAATCATAATAAATAAGTAATTAATTAATTCATTAATTAATTCATTAATTAAAAAAAGAGTCCATGGCCAAATGGCTTTAGTGCAGAATTCCACCATACCTTCAAAAAAGAGCTAATCCCAACATTCCTCAAACTATTCCATAAAATAGAAACAGAATAAACACCACCTAATTCATTCTATAATGCCATAATTACTCTAATACTTAAACCACTCAACGACATAACAAAGAAAGGGAACTTCAGATCAATTTATTTTATTATTATTGATGCAAAAATACTAAGTAAAATTCTCACAATAATAATCTACAAACACATTAATACCATCATTCACCATAAACAAGTAGGCTTCACCTCACAGATCCAATGTTGTTTCAATATATGAAAATACATTAACATATTCCACTATAAAAACAAACGAAAAGAAAAAAATTAAAAGATAATATAATTAGATGCTGGAAAAACATTTGACAAAATACAACACCCATTCATGTTAAAATTATTGGGGATATCACAAATTCAAGCCCATATCTAAACATAATAAAAAAGGTAGCAAACTAACAGCTAATGTCAAATTAAATGGAGAGATAATTGATGCAATACTCCTGAAATTAGGGCATAACAAGGCTTCATACTCTCCACTTATCTATTCGATATAGTACTTGAAGTTCTAACTGGAGCAATAAGACAACTAAAGGAGACTGAGGGGATACAATTTGGCAAAGATGAAGTCAATCACTATTTGCAGATGATATGATAGTACACATAAGCACCGCCAAAAATTCTACCAGAGATCTACCACAACTGATAAATCAGACAGATGGTCAGATATAAAATTTACTCAAATCATTAGCCTTCCTTTATAGAAATGACACACAAGCTGAATAAGAAAATAGGGAAAGTACATCCTTCACAATTGTCACATTTAATATAAAATGCCTTGGGTTAATTCTAACCAAACAAGTGAAACAGCTGTATTACAGAAACTTCAATTCTCTCAAGAAAGAAATCAAAGAGGATCTCAGATAATGGCGAGTTCTCCCATGATAATAGATTGGTAGGATTTGTAGTCCCCCTCCCCCAGTCTGCCTGCTTCAGGCTGGAACAGACCCAGTTGCCAGGTAGGCGGGCCATCTAAGGTTTAGCTTTGCAGCTAGGCTGGCTTCCTTTGTTGTGCTAAATGCCTCTGTGCTCCTCCCAGATGTGCTACCTGTCCCTGTGTCTAGCCCAGATCCTGCTTCCAGCTGAGTCATTCATAGTGCATGAGATTTCAGGCTACAACCTGGTGTCTGCCAACTGAATCCAAGCGCTTAAACAGAGTGGCTGAGGGCGATGTCTACCCCTTGATAACCCAAAGATCCCAAAATAAAGATTGATATGCTTTGATTTGGAAATCATCTTATAGTGTCTTTATTTCTCTCCCACCTAGTCTCTTTGCAGCCCCAGTTCACCTCTCAGGGGAGAACCTGGTTCATTCTGTGGGTGGACCTCAGGCAGTATACCCCAACAGGATTGACATAGTAAAAATGACCTTCCTACCAAAAACAATTTGAAGATTCTATGCAATCCCCATCAAAATTGCAAAAAAATTCTTCAAAGACATGGAAAGAACAATTCTCAATTTTGTATAGAAAAATCAGAAAACCCAGGATAGTGAAAACAATTCTTAACAATCAAAGAACTTCTGAGGGAATCACCATCCCTCACCTCAAGCTATACTCCAATTTCTTTATGAAATCACTTAGCATAGAGTTGTTCATTTATGTGAGTACGTTTGCTTTCTGTTATTTTGTTGTTGTTGTTCTTGAAAATAAACCTTATTCTGAAAGAGTAGTACGGAACCAAAGACAAAATAGAGTCCCTTGTGTCAGGGGGGAAAGTGAACCTTTAAAATAAAAATACCTATGGCTCTAGGTACTGGCAAGCCTTTCCTGGAACAATCACAGAATAGCCAACGCCCTCTGAATATCTCTGTGAAATGTCTCAATGCCCCAGGAGGTTGCCTAAGGTAGCACATGACTTAATTGTTAGGTAGATTGCCTCCCCCTTTCCACCCCCCCTTGCCTCCTACCTGGGTATCTTGCTGATGTTTAAACTAGCCAATCATGTGAAACCGCGCCAATTCCCCAACCCCCCTACCCCATTGTTATAAAAGCTCCTGATTTTCGAGCCACGAGGTCGACCCCCCTGTCCCCTGCGTGGGATACGGGTCGTCCCGGAGCTCCAATTAAAAATCCTCATGCTTTTTGCATCAAGATAGGTCTCGTGATTCGTGGGGTGCACGAACAACCCGTGTCTGAAATAGGGGTATTTCTGGTTGGATCTTACAATTCCATCATGATTTGATAGAATATATGGGATTACTTAAAACTTCTAGTATCTGTTAAGGCTTCTTTTGTGTCCAACTATATGGTCATTTTTGGAGAACATATGATAAGGTGCTGAATAGAAGAAATATTCTTTATTGTAGTCTGAAATGTTCTGTATATGTCTGTTAAATCCATTTGGTTCATAACTTCTGTTAGTTTCACTGTGTCTCTGTATAATTTTTGTTTCAATGACCTGTCCATTGCTGAGACTAGTGTATTGAAGTCTCCACTATTGTGTAAGTTTCAATGTGTGTTTTGAGCTTCAGTTAAGTTTCTTTTGTGAATGTGGTTGTCCTTGCATTCCCTGCATAGAAGTTCAGAATTGAGACTCCACCCTAGTGGATTTTACCATGGATATGTATGAAGTGTCCTTCCACATCTCTTTTGAATACTTTTGGTTTTCTTCTATGATATTGTTGAAGATGTTTTCTGGCTCTTTGAATTTGGAAATTTCACCCTTTTTAATTCCTAATATTCTTAGGCTTGGTCTCTTGTATTATGTCCCAAATATCCTGGGTTTGGGGTTAAGAACTTTTTATACTTTGCATATCCTTTGACTGACAGGTCAATATATTATATGGTCTCCTCTAAGCCTGAGATTCTCTCTTCCATTTCTTACATTGTCTCTGTTGGTGATGCTTGCATCTGTAGTTTCTGTTCTCTTGCATAGGTTTTCAATATACTAACTTGCCTCCAATTATGATTTCTTTATTGGATTTGTTTCTACTTTTAGGTCTTGGATGATTTTGTTCAATTTCTTTCCGTGTATGATCATATTTTCTTGAATAACTTTAAGGAATTTTTTTCTTTCTTCCATAAGTGCTTCCATTGAGTTTTTTTTTGTGTGTATATATATATATATATATATATATATATATATATATATATATATATATATATATATATATATATATATATATATATATATATATATATATATTTGGTTTTTTGAGACAGGGTTTCTCTGTATAGCCCTGGCTGTCCTGGAACTCACTTTGTAGACCAGGCTGGCCTCAAACTCAGAAATCCACCTGCCTCTGCCTCCCAAGTGCTGGGATTAAAGGCGTGTGCCACCACCGCCCAGCTTGTATATTTCTTTAAGGGAATTGTTTATGTCCTACTTAAAGGCTTTTATCATGTTCATGAGATGGAAATTTAGCTTGGAATCTTGTTCTTCAGGTGTTTTAGAATAAGCAGGATTTTCTATGGTAGAAAAACTGGATTCTGATGGTGCTAACTTTTATTGGCTTCTGTTACTTATGTACTTGTGCTTGTCTTTAGCTATCTGGTTAACTGCCCATTCTTCTAGTTTTGGTAACACTTATGAGGCATTCCTTTTTAAACAGTGCCTCTTCCCTTGATGTCTACAATATCACCGTCCTTGTTCTAATGTCCACATAATTAAGACGATAGTTTTTATATTGACTTTATTGGATTCTGTTGTCACTATTTTCATTATCTTGAACTACTTATATCTTATGTTCATAACTATCCTAAGAGTTCACTCAGTTTATGTACAGAAGAAGGCTTACTTCCCCTATGCATCCTGCCTTACCACTATGTCTATCTTTTCTTAAACAATGACCTTCATACACGTAAAGCCCAGTTCAAGTCATTCCATGGACACAGACAAAACTGTACCATGGTCATCCTGAATTTTCTTGTCCACAGTCTGAGGTACATGGTGTCAAGAGTGCATTCATTAAATTGGTGGGAAAAT
The DNA here is from genome assembly GCA_902729485.2 of Mus minutoides. Lineage (NCBI taxonomy): Eukaryota > Metazoa > Chordata > Mammalia > Rodentia > Muridae > Mus > Mus minutoides. Next base: position 259,905 of record LR750744.1, read on the forward strand.
CAATGTCTAAATTTANCCTATGCATCCTGCCTTACCACTATGTCTATCTTTTCTTAAACAATGACCTTCATACACGTAAAGCCCAGTTCAAGTCATTCCATGGACACAGACAAAACTGTACCATGGTCATCCTGAATTTTCTTGTCCACAGTCTGAGGTACATGGTGTCAAGAGTGCATTCATTAAATTGGTGGGAAAATCAATGTCTAAATTTAGATAGGTCAATTAATTATAGCTGGGTATGATGGCACACATCTTTAATCCCAGCACTTGGGAGGCAGGGGCAGGCAGATTTCTGAGTTCGAGGCCAGCCTGATCTACAGAGTGACTTCCAGGACAGCCAGGGCTATACAGAGAAACCCTGCCTCCAAAAATAAAAATAAAATTAAAAAAAAGAAAAGAAAAGAAAAGAAAAGAAAAGAAAAGAAAAGAAAAGAAAAGCTTTTTTCAGGTGGTGATGGTGGACGCCTTCAATCCCAGTACTTGAGAGGCAGAGGCAAATGGATTTCTGAGTCAATTAATTACAGATTGGTTCTAAACAATGGAACCTTCAATTAAAGAGTTGTTAGTTTTTCCATTAGTTTTTGTTCTTATTAGTTGTCTCATAATAGGTTTTCCTAAATTATTTCTTATATATTTCTTCTTTTACTCCTTTACACATGTTATCTATAATCCCCTTCTTTAGGTATAAGTAACTAACTGGGTTTTTTTTTTACAAACAATAAGAAACACTTGATTATAACTTTACAATACGATATATAAATAGCTTGGGTTCACTCTGCTTTTGGGCAGCTGAGCACTGCATCCTCCAATCCCTTGCAGGCTCCTGTCTTCCTTCACATTGCACTGTTCCTTGGTAGCTCTGGCTCTGAGGCCAGTGGGAGAGGCTGAAGAAGAGGGGCCAGCAGCCCAGTCCAGCTCTCCAACTCTTCATGTGCTGGCTTGTACCTGTCATCTGTTGGGGTTATGGCTGCTGTGGAAGGACCTCAAGGTCAGGCCAAGGGTCAGGTCAGCAAAGAAGTGGTGCAGCAAAGCTTCTGCCAGTGTAAGGCACTAAGAAGAGTTGAAATCTAACATCCTCCTTGTCAGGACAAACAGCTGTGCATGCTCCACAGAGTCCTTGAGCATGTAAAGCTTTAGAGGTTTACATTTCTCCTTCACATCCTGCCCATCAGAGCTGTTTTCACCCCATACCAGGACCCCTTTTTAGAAATATTTTTGCTTCCTGGTATGGTGATCATGTGTGATGTGATGGGTCTAAGGATATTCTCAATTATAATCCCATGTTCTCTATGTTCATGGGTCTGGAAGAGGGCTATGTCCAGACCAGATCAAGGATCACATCAGATGGGCAGTAGTTACGGGTGGTCACAATGGTGGTATGATATTCATAGTCAAATGTGACACTGCCAAAGTCTGCTACTCAGATTCTGGTGTTCTTCAGTGACTTCTCCTCAAAGATATTGTGCTCATTTTAGAGGGTTTCAAACTCAGAATTCAAAAACAAGATGTTCTCTGGCTTCAAGTCTGTGTGGACCAGCTAGTTCTCATGTAGAAATCTAAGGGCATGACAGAACTGGTAATCCATGTGCCTTACATGTGGTAGGGGATAAGGCTACAAGTTATTTTTCTTTAGGAACACAAATGTGTTCTTGCCCAGGAGCTCAAAGGCAATGCACATATGAATGTGGAATTTGAACCAATCAGACATCAGAACAAAAAGGAACCTATTTTCTTTGTCTTTCTCATTGATTTTCTTGAGAACATTAATTTCTACAAAGCAGCCTTTGAGTACTTGCCCACTTTATGCATGATCTTCACAGCAAACTGTGACTTCCCTCTGGCATAGTCCAAGCACTCTATCACCTTACCAAAAAGTGCCTTCACCCAGATTTCCTGTGATCTCATATCACTCTTGGAGTCAATCACACCATGTGTCCCTTTTTGTCTTCTTCCACACTCCCCCTGCTGTGCTTACTGCTACGTTGGCTTCTCAGGAGGTGCTGCTACAAGGCCTGGGACAGTGTTTGTGACAGTGGTCAGTATGCTTGCTGGTATGTTATAGCCCCCTCTCTTGCGACACTCTCCAATGTTGAGAACTTGAAGACCCATAGAAGTCCTCTCCAAAGGATGGTCTCTGCTCTTCATACATATATGTGTCACAGTCAGGGAGTTTCTGGTAGGGTATATAATCATGGCTTCTGGACTGTGATCTCTGTGGGAAGACTCCCTTCAGGATTGGTATTGTAGTCAACCTTCATGTTCCAGACTGTAAGACAGTCTCCTCTTCCTGTGGTAGCTCAGGTATGGATCTGGCTCTGGGGAAGGGTATTGCTTACAGTGATGCATTCTATCCCAGATTCTAGCTGTAGTTAGGACCCTGGATATAAGTAACTTAAAGTTGATTTTTTAAATGTTTTATAGAAATAAAAAGTAATTCAAGATTATAATGCTACATACCTCCAGCATTAAAGTATAACAACTGATATAATATTTTTAAAAAGCTAACCCCACATATCAATGATATTTTCAATTACAAATACTTAAATGACTGATTTTCATTTTTTTTTGAATTATACTTTATTTATTTGTTTGGTATGCATGTATGAGTCTGACTCTATCTCTTTTTCTGTCTTTCTCCCTCTCTTTGTGTGTGTGTGTGTGTGTGTGAGTGTGTGTGTGTGTGTGTGTGCATGTTTATGTGCATAAACCGTGTTTTCTCCACCATTGTGGTATCTAACACCTTGGATCTATAAATCTAAACAAACTCTTTTCTCTTTTAGTTGTTCTTAGTCATGATGTTTTATCAAAGCAACAGAAAAGTGACTAAAACCACTCATTTTGTAAAAGAAAGATAAAGACTTATGATAATGGTGGGGAGGAGTTTTGAATGAGGCAGGAGGCTCTGCCCCCAAGATCTAATTTGCTTTTGCTGTGGAATAAAGACAGGGAACTTTGCTGATAAAGACCAATGAGTCAGGAACCTGTGAGAGAGCCATCTTGGGTCCTAGGTCGCTCAGAGACCAGTCTACACCAGTCAGCTCACAGACCGCAAAGGGTAAGTGAGCAAACAGCTAAGCAGCGCACCTTTTGGGACAGACCCAGCTTTGGGCTCTAGACATCCAGGCACCCTCCCCACCTGAGAAGAGTTCTCCACCTGGGAGAGCTTTCCCTGCCAGAACCTGGAAGAGAGCCATCTTGGGTCACATGTTGCTCAGAGACTAGTCTGCACAGGTCAGCTCACTGACTGCAAAGGGTGAGTGAACAAACGGCTGAAGAGGGCACCTTTTGGGTCAGACCCATCTTTGGGCTCTAGACATCTGGGCACCCTCCCTGACTGAGGTGAGTTATCTGCCTGGGAGGGCTTTCCCTGCCAGAACTTGTGAGAGAGCCATCTTGGGTCCCAGGTTGCTCAGAGACCAATATGTTCAGGTCAGCTCAAGGACTACAAAGGGTCCCACAGAGACCAGTCTATGCAGGTGGGTGTACAGACCGCAGAGGCAACACATCTTCTAGCACAGGTTCTATATAGGGTCTTCAACTTTACCTAAGAGGCAAGTCTGAACAGGAAAACTCCATGCACCTTCCCTGCAAGAGAAGAGCTCACCTGCAGAGACTACTCTGACACTGAGTTTCAGGAGAGAGGTGGGCTCCCAGGTCTGCTGACAGAGGCTAACAGAATCACAGGAGGAACAAGCTCCAACCAGAGACAACTATAACAACCAACTCCAGAGATTACCAGATGGCAAAAGGCAAATGTAAGAATCTTAATAACAGAAACAAAGACCACTCACCTTCATCAGAACCCAGCACTCCCACTTCAGCCAGTCCTGGATACCCCAACACACCTGAAAAGAAAGACTCAGATTTGAAATCATATCTCAGAGTGCTGGTAGAGCACATTAAGAAGGACATTCAGGAAGACATGAATAACTCACTTAAAGAAATTGAGGAGAACATTACTAAAGAGGTAAAAGTCCTTAAAGAGGAAACACAAAAATCCTTTAAAGAACTACAGGAAAACATAACCAAACAGGTAATGGAATTGAACAAAACCATCCAGGACCTAAAAAGGGAAATAGAAATAATAAAGAAAGCCAAAGTGAGACAACTTTGGAGATAGAAACACTAGGAAAAAAATCAGGAAACATAGATGTGAGCATCAGCAACAGAATACAAGAGATGGAGGAGAAAATTTCAGGTGTAGAAGATTCCATAGAGAACATGGGCACACCAATCAAAGAAAATGCAAAATGCAAAAAGATCCTAACTCAAAACAGCCAGAAAATCCAGGAAACAATGAGAAGACCAAACCTACGGATAATAAAAATAGATGAAAAAGAAGATTTTCAACTTAAAGGACCAGCAAATATCTTCAACAAAATAATAGAAGAAAACTTCCCACACCTAAAGAAAGAGATGCCCATGAATATACAAGAAGCCTACAGAACTCCAAATACACTGGACCAGAAAAGAAATTCCTCCCGACACATAATAATCAAAACAACAAATGAACTAAATAAAGATAGAATATTAAAAGCAGTAAGGGAAAAAGGTCAAGTAACATATAAAGGCAGGCCTGTTAGAATTACACCAGACTTCTCACCTGAGACTATGAAAGCCAGAAGATCCTGGACAGATGTTATTCAGACACTGAAAGAACACAAATGCCAACCCAGATTACTATATCCAGCAAAACTCTCAATTAAGGTAGATGGAGAAATCAAAGTATTCCGTGATAAAACCAAATTCACACAATATCTTTCCATGAATCCAGCCCTTCAAAGGATAATAAAGGGAAACCACCAAAACAAGGACAGAAACTACACCCTAGAAAAAATTAAAAAGCAATCCTTCAACAATCCTAAAAGAAGACAGCCCTAAGAACAGAGTCCCAACTTTAACAACAAAAATAACAGGAAGCAACAACTACTTTTTAAAAAAATTTCTCTTAACATCAATGGACTCAATTCCCCAATAAAAAGACATAGACTAATAGACTGGTTATCCAAACAGGATATGCACCTTAGGGAAAAAGGCAGACACTACCTTAGGGTGAAAGGCTGGAAAACAGTTTTCCAAGCAAATGGTCCAAAGAAAAAAGCTGGAGTCGCCATTCTAATATCAGATAAAATTGACTTTCAACCCAAAGTTAAAAAAAAAAAAAAAGAAGGAGGGGCACTTCATACTCATCCAAGGTAAAATCAACCAAGATGAACTCTCAATTCTGAATACTATGCTACTAATACAAGGACAGCCACATTCATTAAAGTAACTGTAGTAAAGCTCAAAGCACACATTGCACCTCACACAATAATAGTGGGAGACTTCATCTCCCCACTCTTACCAATGGACAGATCCTGGAAAAAGAAACTAAACAGAGACACATGGACACTAACAGAAGTCATGAAACAAATGGATTTAACAGATATCTACAGAACATTTTTATCCTAAAACAAAAGGATATACCTCTTCTCAGAGCCACATGGTACCTCTTCCAAAATTGAACATATAATTGGTCACAAATCAGGCCTCCACAGATACAAAAATATTGAAATTACCGCATGCATCCTATCTGACCACCATAGACTAAGGCTGATCTTCAATAACAACATAAATAATAGAAAGCGGACATTCTCATGGAAACTGAACAACACTCTACTCAATGATTCCTTAGTCAAGGATGTAATAAAGAAAGAAATTAAAGACTTTCTAGAGTTTAATGAGAATGAAGCCACAACATACCCAAACTTATGGGACACAATGAAGGCAGTCCTAAGAGAAAAACTCATTGCCCTGAGTGCCTCCAAAAAGAAACTAGTGAGAGAATATACTAGTACCTTGACAGCACACCTAGAAGCTCTAGAATTAAAGGAAGCAAATTCACCCAAGAGGAGTAGACAGCAGGAAGTAATCAAACTCAGGGCTGAAATCAACTAAGTAGAAACAAAAAGAACTATTCAAAGAATCAACCAAACCAGGAGCTGGTTCTTTGAGAAAATCAACAAGATAGATAAACCCTTACCCAGACTCACTAGAGGGCACAGGGACAGTATCTTAATTAACAAAATCAGAAATGAAAAAGGAGACATAACAACAGAACCTGAGGAAATCCAAAACATCATCAGATCCTACTACAAAAGGCTATATTCAACAAAGTTAGAAAACCTGGATGAAATGGACAATTTCCTAGACAGATACCAGGTACCAAAGTTAAGCCAGGATCAGATTACCAACTTAAACAGTCCCATTTCACCTAAAGAAATAAAAGCAGTCATCAATAGTCTCCCAACAAAAAAGGCCCAGGACCAGATGGGTTTAGTGCTGAGTTCTATCAGACCTATAAAGAAGACCTAATTCCACCTCTCCTCAAACTATTCAACAAAATATAAACAGAAGGTACTCTACCCAATTTATTCTATGAAGCCACAATTACTCTGATACCTAAACCACACAAAGATCCAACAAGGAAAGAGAACTTCAGACCAATTTCCCTCATGAATATCGATGCAAAAATAGTCAATAAAATCCTTGCAAACCGCATCCAAGAACACATCAAAATGATCATCCATCATGACCAAGTAGGCTTGATCCCAGGAATGCAGGGATGGTTTAATATATGGAAATCCATCAACGTGATCCAGTATATAAACAAACTCAAAGACAAAAACCACATGATCCTCTCTAGTTAGACGCTGAGAAAGCATTTGACAAAAATCAATACCCTTCCCTTTCATGATAAAAGCATTGGAAAGATCAGGAATTCAAGGCCCAACACCTAAACATAATAAAAGCAATATGTAGCAAACCAGCAGCCAACATCAAAGTGAATGGAGAGAAGCTGAAATCAATCCCATTAAAATCAGGGACTAGACAAGGCTGCCCACTTTCTCCCTACCTATTCAATATAGTACTTGAAGTCTTAGGCAGAGCAATTTGACAACAAAAGGAGATCAAGGGGATACAAGTTGGAAAGGAAGAAGTTAAAATATCACTGTTTGCAGATGATATGATAGTATATATTAGGGACCCCAAAAACTCCACCAGAGAACTCCTAAACCTGATAAACAGCTTCAGTGCAGTAGCTGGATATAAAATTAACTCAAATAAATCAATGGCCTTCTCTACACAAAGGATAAAAGGGTTGAGAAAGAAATTAGGGAAACAACACTCTTCACAATAGTCACAAATACTGTAAAATACCTTTGTGTGACTCTAACTAAGGAAGTGAAAGATCTGTAAGACAAGAACTTCTGAAGAAAGAAATTGAAGAAGATCTCAGAAGATGGAATCAATCCCACTAAAATCAGGGACTAGACAAGGCTGTGCCCTTTCTCCCTACCTATTCAATATAGTACTTGAAGTCCTAGCCAGAGCAATTCAACAACAAAAGAAGTTTAAGGGGATACGAATTGGAAAGGAAGAAGTCAAAATATCACTATTTGCAGATGATATGATAGTATATATGAGTGATCCTAAAAACTCCACCAGAGAACTCCTCAACCTGATAAACAGCTTCAGTGATGTAGCTGGATATAAAATTAACTCAAACAAATCAATGGCCTTTCTCTATACAAAGGATAAAGTGGCTGAGAAAGAAATTAGCGAAACAACACCCTTCACAATAGTCACAAACAATATAAAATATCTTGGTGTGACTCTAACTAAGGAAGTGAAAGATCTGTATGACAAGAACTTCAAGTCTCTGAAGAAAGAAATTGAAGAAGATCTCAAAAGATGGAAAGATCTCCATGTTCTTAGATTGGCAGGATCTACATAGTAAAAATGGCTATCTTGCCTAAAGTAATCTACAGATTCAATGCAATCTCCATCAAAATTCCAACTCAATTCTTCACAGAGTTAGATAGGGTCTTTTGCAAGTTCATCTGGAATAACAAAAAACCTAGGATAGCAAAAACTCTTCTCACTAATAAAAGAACTTCTAGTGAAATCACCATGCCTGACCTCAAGCTGTACTACAGAGCAATTGTAATAAAAACTGCATGGTACTAGTACAGCGACAGATAAGTAGACCAATGGAATAGGGCTGAAGACCCAGAAATGAATCCACACACCTATGATCACCTGATCTTTGACAAGGTAGCTAAAACCATCCAGTGGAAAAAAGCATTTTCAACAAATGGTGTTGGCACAACTGGCAGTTATCATGTAGAAGAATGAGAATTGATCCATTCTTATCTCCTTGTACGAAGGTCAAGTCTAAATGGTTTAAGGAACTCTACATAAAACCAGAGACACTGAAACTTATAGAGGAGAAAGTGGGGAAAACCCTCGAAGATATGGGTACTGGGGAAAAAATTCCTGAATAGAACAGCAATGGCTTGTGCTATGAGATCAAGAATTGACACATAGGACCTCATAAAGTTGCAAAGCTTCTGTAAGGCAAACAATACTGTCAATAAGACAAAAAGGCAACCAACAGATTGGGAATGCATCTTTACCTATCATAAATCAGATAGGGGACTAATATCCAATATATAAAAAACACTCAAGAAGGTAGACACTAGAAAATTGAATAACCCCATTAAAAATGGGGCACAGAGCTAAACAAAGAATTCTCAACTGAGGAATATGGATGGCTGAGAATCACCTGATAAAATGTTCAACATCCTTAATCATCAGGGAAATGCAAATCAAAACAACCCTGAGATTCCACCTCACACCATTCAGAATGGCTAAGATCAAAAATTTAGGTGACTGCAGATGCTGGCGTGGATGTGGAGAGAGAGGAACACTACTCCATTGTTGGTGGGATTGCAAGCTTGTTCAACCACTCTGGAAATCAGTCTGGCGGTTCCTCAGAAAATTGGACATAGTACTTCCAGAGGATCTGGCAATACCTCTCCTGGGCATATATCCAGAAGATGTTCCAACTGGTAAAAAGGACACATGCTCCACTATGTTCATAGTAGCCTCATTTATAATAGCTAGAAGCTGGAAAGAGCCCAGGTGTCCCTCAACAGAGGAATGGATACAGAAATTATGGTACATTTACACAATGGAGTACTGAACAGCTATTAAAAACAATGAATTTATGAAATTCCTAGACAAATGGATGGATCTGGAGGGCATCATCTTGAGTGAGGTAACTCAATCACAAAAGAACTCACATAACATATACTCACTGATAAGTGGATATTAGCCCAGAAACCTAGATTACCCAAGATACAATTTGCTAAACACATGAAACTCAAGAAGAATGAAGATCAAAGGGTGGACACTTCACCCCTTCCTAGAATTAAGAACAAAGCACACATTGAAGGAATTACAGAGATCAAGTGTGGAGCTGAAACAAAAGAATGGACCAACCAGTGACTGCTGCAGCTGGGGATCCATCTCATAATCAGCCACCAAACACAGACACTATTGCATACACCAGCAAGATATTGCTGAAAGGGCCCTGATATAGCTGTCTCATGGGAGGCTATACCAGTGCCCAGCAAACACAGAAGTGGATGCTCACAGTCAGATATTAGATGGAACACAGGGTACCCAAGGGAGGAGCTAGAGAAAATACCCAAAGAGCTGAAGGGGTCTCTACCCCTATAGGTGGAAGAACAACATGAACTAACTAGTACACCCAGAGCTCATGTCTCTAGCTGCATAGGTAGCAGAAGATGACCTAACTGGCCATTATTGGGAAGAGAGGCCCCTTGGTCATGTAAACTTTATATGCCACAGTAAAGGGGTTCCCCAGGGTCAAGATTTTGGAGTGGGTGGGTAGGGGAGCAGGGCGGGGGATGTGGGAGGGTTTAGGGGACTTTAGGGATAACATTTGAAATGTAAATGAAGAAAATATCTAATAAAAATTGGAAAAAAAAGAAATGGCTGAGAAGATCTGAAAAAAGTGTTCAACATCCTTAATCATCAAGGAAATGCAAATCAAAACAACCCTGAGATTCTACTTTGCTCCAGTCAGATGGCTAAGGTTAAAACTTCAGGTGACAGCAGATGCTGGCCACCATGTAGAGAAAGAGGAACACTTTTGATTTTTGGTGGGATTAAAGCTGGTATAACAACTCTGGAAATCATTCTGGTGGTTCTTCAGAAAATTGGACATAATACTATACTACATCCACTCCAGTAGCAATCTGCCTGACAAGTCTGGGCAAAGTCCTGAGGCAAGAAGTTCACAGAAACTTAGTCTCCTGGAATCATAGCATCCTGTATAAAGAATGCTCCAACATCCTTGCTTTAGTCGGTAAACAGATATGTGTGCTTTCCCCTAATATTCCTTCATGATAAGTGCTCCTAAGTATTCATATTTTGATACATAGCTAAGTTAGATTCTAGGCAGTCCTTGATCCAACCTTGAGCATGAACAGCTGAGTCACTGCCCTACAGAGGAATTCACCACTACATAAGAATAAGGAGGTTTGTGACCTGAGAAGGAACCAGACTGAGATACTTGAGTCACTCCCATATACAGGACTTTACAATGGTTTAGGAAATAGATTGAGCTGTGGTTTTAGAGTATTGCATTATTCATGAGAAGGTTAGCTTGAGGGGAACTCCTTAATTAGAATCATGACTTGGGTGTGAATGCCCTTGCCCTGGGACTGTTAAGACCTCAAACCTGGCTCCTAAAACCATAGCTGACCTTAGATAGAGCTGATTTTGTCTCAGTTGTTTTATTACCCAGTTCCTGCCGGTCCTTTCTGTGACTGTATTCCTCTGCCTTGTGTAAGAGTCATTAAGCATCCGGTGATCTCATTGTACCTTGAAGATGTGTTACCTAACTCACTATTTTCTTCTGTATAAAAGTCTGATGCTCAGTTTGACAAATTACATTCAGATCCATACTCCTTCATGTAGTGTCTGTTTGTCATTCGCTGAATCTTTACCCACTTCGCTCCAGAGAACTCGACCCACACAGATAAAGGATCCAGAGGGTTTATAGCAATACTATAAGAAGATCCAGCAATACATCTCCTGGGCATATACCCAAAAGAGGTTCCAACTTGTTATAAGGACACATGCTCCACTATGTTCATAGCAGCCTTATTTATACTAGCCAGAAGCTGTAAAAACCCAGACATCTCTCAACAGCAGAATGGATACAGAAAATGTTGTAATTTATACAATGGAATACTACTCAGCTATTAAAAACAATGAATTTATGAAATTCCTAGGCAAATGGATGTATCTGGAGGCTATCATCCTGAGTGAGGTAACCCAGTCACAAAAGAGCACACATGATAGGCACTCACTAATCTGTGGATATTAGTCCAGAAATTTAGAATACCAAAGATATCATTTGCAAAACACATGAAACTCAAGAAGAAGGAAGACCAAATGTGGATACTTGGTTCCTTCTTATAATGGGGAACAGAATACCCATGGAAGGAGTTACAGAAACAAAGTCAGAGCAGAGCCTGAAGGAATGATGTTCCAGAGGGTGCCCCACTTGGGGATCCACCCCATAATCAACCATCAAACCCAGATACTAGGCAAATGCCAAGAAGAGTCTGCTGACAGGAGCCTCATATAGCTGTATCCTGAGAGGCTCTGCCAGTGCCTGGCAAACACAGATGTGGATGATCACAATCATCCATTGGATGGAGCACAAGGTCCCCAGTGAAGGAGCCAGAAAAAAACCCAGGGAGCTGAAGGGGACTATAGCCCCATAAAAGGAACAACAATATGAACTAACCAGTACCCTCAGAGCTCCTTGGAACTTTACCACCAATCAAAGAAAACACATGGTGTAACTTGTGTCTCTAGCTATATTTGTAGCAGAGGATGGCCTAGTCGGTCATCAATGAGAGGAGAGACCCTTGGTCCTGTGAAGGCTCAGTGACCCAATATAGGGGAATGCCAGGACCAGGAATGGGACTGGGTGGGTTTGGGAGCAGGGGTAGAGGGTATGGGATAGGGAATTTTCGGAGTTGAATCTAGGAAAGGGGATAACACTTGAAATGTAAATAAAGAGATAGCTAATAAAATATTAATAAAATAATAAAAAAGAAATTTACAATAAAAATGAAAGAAAATTTTATGTTTAGGTCAGACAAAGGCTTTTGTGTGACAGCTATATCTTGAAAGACAGGGAGAATATGATCAAATATAATTAAATTTAAAATTTTATGCAATTAATATGAAATAATAATAGCAAAAAGTATGCTGTCATATATTATGAGATTTCAATTAAGTTTGATGTTAGTTTTCTGCCTAACTTATCTGTAGCCAAGCTGATTTGATAATTTATGCTCTATTCTCTGAAATTCTCTTCCTCCCAGACAAAATGTGAACAGGCTTCTGAAGTGTAAGTTTGGATGGCCAGTGAAGGATCATGAAACTCTAGAGACAGCAACTCCGATGTCATTACTCCCAATGAGATATTTGCAAATCTTGTCACCTCTAAATTTAAAATGTAAAGCACAAGAATAGATTATGTTTCACAGCAGAGTTCCACTGATGTGAAAGAGCATTCATTCCATAAGAAAACGTTTCTGTGTATATAGGTGCTGTTGATATTAACATTTTATAGGTTCATACCACATATTTGCAGATTTTCCTCCACTATGTCATTTTCAAGGACAACAGGACTTCAGAATTATGCATCCTACAAAGTGTTCTCAGGACCAGGAAATATAGTGGAGGGAATGACAGAAAAAAAATCTAACAGCTTGAGCCTAGAAATTGGAAATGGATTGGGTGAAGTAAAGTCACATGGAAAGAAGGGATTGAGATCATGTTCATGATTTACTTTTTTGTCAATGTCTAGAATATGGGGTTCTATATCACTTGGAAGAATTCAGATAAGTTGTAGGAGAATCCTCTCGGAGGGTGGATAGCTACACTTGGCTAGGACACTGTGTGGGTGGAACTCAAGCAACTTCTAGAGGATTTTGGAGAATATGGGAATAGGTATGTTAGGGAAAGTCACCTGGCCAGCCCTGAGAAGAATGTAGGAAGTCTCAAGGAGCTTGACGACTCTTATGGAAGAATAGGAGGAAGTATTGCAGTCTATAAGGAAATAGGAATTTCATAGGAAGATTAATAGAATCAACTAACCTGGATCCTGTGGGCTCTCAGAGTGTGAACCAATCACCAAAGAAAATACAGGGCTGGGCCAAGCCTTCTCTACACATATGTAGCATATGTAAAACTTGGACTCCATGTGGGTCTTCAACAACAGGAAGATGAACTATCCCAAAAGCTGTTGCCTGTATGTAGGATGTGTTCTTCTGGCAGGGCTTTATTGTCTGGACTCTATGGGAGAGGAAATGTCTAGCATCACAGAGATTTGAAAGGGCAGGATGGGGGATACACGAGTGCCACCACCTGAACAGAAGAGAAGGGGAGGAGGAATGGGGGAAGGGTTGCAAGAGGTTGTGACAAAGAGGGGTTCAATGTGCAGGATATAAGATGAATAATTAAAAGAAAAATAAATTAAAGTAAAAAATAGAGAAACACATATATCCAAATAATATTTTATGTGATAAGAATAACATGAGTATCATCTTCATAATGCTTAAAATGAAAGACTAAAAGTCCTATTTATGAACTTTTAATGAAAATTGATATCAGAATGCTTGTATAAGTTGTTAAAGTTGCTTAAGAAAAAATAATCATTTACTTTTAAGTTGGTTTCTTGTTTGTTTATTGTTTATCTGTTCAACCTGGATGTGGACACCTGTGTTTGATAACTGGAGGCTAATTCATATAAGTATATATTCCTCTACGTCTTCATAAGTACTGTTAGACAAAATGCAAACACTATCTTCTGCAATCTCCATCAAGATTAGGCTAAAAGCCAATGTGAGTTCATTATGCTCTAGAGACACCTACTCATGTGTATTTTGCCCCCTGAGATACATGTATAGCTCCTGGTTATATTATTATATTGGCAATATTATAAGACAAAATTCCATTTCACAGCAGAGCTGTAGCTGTGGAGGAGGAAGAAAAGATGCTTTTCTAGTTATGTATGTTAGGTCAATGCGCTGGATATGAAATATCACATAACCTTCCATTTTACTCCTATTTTTCTGTTCCTAGGACAAGAGTAAGTATTAAAATTATGTAAATATAAGTAAGCAGAACTGTAAATGAATATAACATACCATGTTATGTTTGTTTTGATTCCTAAGTACAAACAAAAAAGTGAAGTTAATATCAAAAAAGGTGAAGCAGCAGGTTCATAGAGCCATGATTATTTATAATCTTATCACTTTTGTCCCATAGCTCTTCTTACAACCGTGATGCATTAGAAAAGCCAGAATTCCACTATAAAGAATTTTCGATCCTGGAATGATGGTTTCCTTCTAGAGGGACACCATGTTCTAATTTTCTAATATTTAAAATATTCTACAGGACCAGAAAACCACAGCTCAATTTTAATTTCAGAAGGTTGTAGAACTTTCAACATCCATTTAAATATATCATTTACTAGGTTCCTTTTCCTTAGATTATCAACTTTTAGACATAATTATTATGAGCTGCCATTCAGAAGACACCAAGAAAAGATAAACAAACATTGGAAAGTTAATGGCTATGACTTACATGATTTTACATAGTTAGCATCCTACTTACTTGAAAAAAATTGCACATTCCATTTTTATGTTATTAAAGGTACATCTCATGAAGAGTAAGGATGATTTCCTATTGGTCATTTAAATGAATAAGGTTATATTATCTGATGTCTTGAATATAAGTGGTTATTAATGCAGAGAAATAAGTATGCCTGAGATTTTCAAGTTGGAAGTAGCTCTCTATTAAGGAGCCTCATATGAAATTATAATTGCATATTCAGGTGTGACATGATCCACCACGGTAAGGGTACAACAAGATACACCTTGTAATATACTGTACTTGAGGTTACACATTATGTAGAGAGAGCAAAGGTAGCTATTCATTAGTGTTTATCTTATTCTCCCTCAAACACAAAAATAACAAACTTGTGTTACAGTAATAGAAAATAGGAGCATATGTAAAATAAAATAAAATAAAGCTCATTAGATGTAAAGAAATCATTTTAAAATAATTCTAATTTTTGAGAAACTATGACCTTAGATTGCCAAATAAACGATTACTGTGATATATATAAACTTCAGAATGAACATGCCTCTTACATCAGGAAGTTATCATTTATTTCAAAGTTAAAAGGAAAAAAATTAATGAAAGATTTTTAGCAACTTAGATATAAAACTGAATACTCATGTTTTATACACATGAGTTTATCTAAAATTACTGCATAGCCACAGCTAGCATGTTAAACTTAATGGAAGTATTAGAGATGGGAAAGACAATAGATAGGGTTTGTTACTAACCAAAAGCAAAGAATAATTGCATGTACCTATAGTGCACTTTTTCAAAGGTTCTGAGGCACATCTCAGAAAATACATTTGTAAGATTTTTGGAAAAGACACAAATAAGTCTTCTGTGTGTTACAAAAACAAAACAAAACAAAACAAAACAAATCAAAAAACCAAAAACTATTTTCATTTACTAGAAAACTGAAATAAGACCTATAGTTATAATAGGTATACATATTGGCAACAATAAAGTAACAGTTTCAACTTGACCCACTACCAGGTAAATAACTCCCTTTAGGTAATTCCCACCCAGAATTAAGATTAGACCATTTCACAGTAGACAGGATGCTGACACATGAATAAGAGAATGTGAAAATACTAAAATCTCTTGCTTATGCCCAGTAATAATACATTTTTTATTTCATCCCAGGGCTCTGCCTTATTTCTCAAATAAAAATGATGCAGAATATGTCAGAACTGTCTGAATTTATTCTTGTTGGGTTAACAGATGCACCATTCCTGCAAGTTCCTTTATTTATCATCTTTACTATCATTTATTTGACCACTTTGTTTGGGAATCTTGGGATGATTTTGCTGATTCTCTTGGACTCCAGACTCCACACTCCCATGTACTTTTTCCTCAGTAACCTCTCCCTGGTGGACTGTGTTTATGCCTCAGCTGTCACTCCCAAGGTGATGGAAGGGTTTCTCACAGAAAAGAAGATCATATCCTACAATGCATGTGCTGCCCAGATGTTCTTCTTTGCAGCCTTTGCTACTATTGAGAGTTTTATCCTGGCCTCAATGGCCTATGACCGTCATGCAGCAGTGTGTAAACCCTTGCATTACTCCACTACTATGACAACTAAGTTATGTGCCCTGCTTCTTGCTGGATCTTATGTCAGTGGACTCTTACAATCTTCCATCCATGTTTCCTTCACATTCCATCTCTCCTTCTGTCATTCTAATGTAGTCAATCACTTTTTCTGTGATATCCCTGCACTATTAGTTCTTTCTTGCTCCAGTATTTACACAAATGAAATTGTACTCTTCATGTTGGCAGCATTCAATGTTGCTTTTACTCTATTAGTTATATTGACCTCTTACTTACTAATTTTTGTTGCAATTCTGAGAATGCGCTCTGCTGAGAGCAGGAAGAAGGCCATTTCCACCTGTGCATCCCACCTTACCACTGTTTCTATCTTCTATGGCACAATTATCTTCATGTACTTACAGCCCAGCTCCAATCACTCCATGGACACTGACAAGATGGCATCTGTGTTCTACACCATGGTCATTCCCATGCTGAACCCTCTTGTATATAGCCTGAGAAATAAAGAAGTCAAGAATGCATTCAAGAAGGTTGCTGGAAAAGCATTGTTTTCACTGGGATTAGTCAATTAACTGTAAAGCATCTTGTAGTTCAGGTTATATTCTTTATACATATTTTCTGTGTATTCCTATTGGATTCTGACAATATGTAGCTAATTTTGGATATGTTATTAAAGAAATTAGGTGCTTTAATTGAAAAATCTAGATTTTTATCCTAGATATTAGAACACCCAACACTGTACCACACTTAATGTTTTAACTACTGTTTAGTAAATATTTCCTCTGAATTGAGACAAATATAACATTAAGGAAGCCAATGAAACTTACTAGGTTCCTGAGCTCAGAACTTTATACGAGTCACATAGGCTAGTCCTTAGAATCATAATAGCACACACTTCCTGAACGTTGCTTATTAGGTTATAGCAATTCATGTTTTACCTGTGTGGTCACCCATTCTGGCTGAAATTTCTAACAATGCATCTCTCTCAGATTCACTCATTTTTTTTGCAGGTAGCTCCTTACCCATACTCATGTAAGTGATAACCATGACAAAACTCATTTTTTTCTGTAAGAGAGACTTGCATCAGATTGCTTTATCCGTATGTTGCTGGCATGCTCTCTAGGTTCACTACTCATTTCTTTACATCTTAGTCACAAAACAGCTAGTTTTATAGCAAACCATGACTAGGTAGATAAATAGATCAACAGATACCAGAGCTATAGCATAATTTTCTACATGTTTCATTAGGTTTTTGAAAGTTCCAAACAATGTTTTGCAATATTTTCTCCCTTTATTCACATTCTCTCCATTTATTCCCATCTATTTTTATGCATATTTGATTTCTCTGATTAAGATCAAATTTATGATTCTAAAATGATCTTTGATTTGTGACCTTCGATGGAAGTATGGTCTATCTAACAGTGGTTGTACTGTTAAAAAATCAACAATAACAACAAACACAACCCAACGAACCAAACAAAAAAGCTTCACTTACTCACAGCAGCTATTAATTGGTAATATCTTTATTAATAGTGGCAAAAGTATATGCCCAAGCCTTTTCTGACGTTTCCAGTTGGGTTAATATGTTTTTAATCACAACTTTATTTTCACTCCATTCCCTTCAATATCTTCATTTCTATATTGAAACAAATTTCAAATCCTATAACTTCTTTTTTCATTTTACTCAACCATATATTTTGGGTTTTTTTGGGGGGGGAGGGCATCACTCAGGTATTTATTACTATTCACATTAATTTTTCTGTGCTAATTTTTTATATTTTATGCAAATATCTTTAATCTTAGATAAAGTTAATTATTATTATTTCAAGTTCTGTGTACTGGGGTTCATCTAGGTCATTTCTAGACAATTTTTAGGACCTTGCATTTTCGGGGAAATGTGCAGTTTTGGCCTTACATATTGTATAAATGTGTGTGTGTGTGTGTGTGTGTGTGTGTGTGTCAGAGAGAGAGAGACAGAGACAGAGATAGAGACACAGAGAGAGACACAGAGATTGTTTATGAGTTCTTAACATGTTTAGTTCTCTTTTTGGCTCTGTCTGATTTGAGATTCTAGGTTGTCTTTGTTGTGTTGCCTGGCCACAATCTGAAGGTTGGGATGGCCTGAGCAGGTAAGGTTTCAGGGACATACAAGTTGTGTAGGCATACAGATGGAAAACTAAGGCTAGCCAGGTGTTAGGATATACTGCAGGCAATCTGGGGTAAAGGAGACTGATCAGACTACATATCAGATATAGGTTCTGTCCAAAGCTTGAAGGATGAATGTGGCTTAAGCTAATGGCATGGAAAGTGAAAGGAGGGGCAACAGAAGGACACATGTAGCTACATTATCACTGTAAGCAATTGGTGTTGAGATCAGGTGAATTTCAAAAGAGTGCCAGCAGACTGAACAAAGGGGACACTACATGCCATCTGCTGCCATACTAGAGAGACTGGAATAGAAGAGAGGGGAGAGTACCGTAGTCAACCTGATTGTGTTGCAGTTCTTGCTCTTTTCAAATGTCTGATTATTTTTGTCAAATATGAGTGAATTTCATTTTTAATTTATTTCTTTGAAAATTTTATGCATAAGTACTTTCATTATATCACTTTCACACACACACACACACACATATATATTATATATATATTATATATATATATATATATATAATATATATAATATATATATGCATAAATTATTGTGCTCATTTAGTCTATCCTCTATTTACATATGTTTAAGCCTGATATTTTGAGATTAGATACTCTACTAGATGGATTTAACCAGGAGAAAATTTATTCTTCTCTCACCTGCAATTTCCATTTTTAATTTTTAACTTATATAACAACTATAATTGAAATTTTTAGCTCACTAGTAAGTAATAATTCAGTTTTGCCTTACTGTAATAAGATATACAATAATTAAAGCAATAAAAACTTCAGATTATTTATATTTCATATAGAAATTCCTTGAAGCATTTGTCACAATCTTCTAGTTGTATCCTGATTCTTGGTATAACTGAGCCCATTAAAACCATCTAATTTTCCTGTTTTTTTCTTCTTGCAGCCATGTTTGTTTGTTTACCTATAAAATGTATAATTTTTCTATAAATGTTTTTATTTATTTGTTTGTTTTTATGTTTGTTTTATTTTCTTTTATTGATTATTTTATTTATTTACATTTCAAAAGTTATCACCCATCCCATTTTCCCCTCTGCAAACCCCCTATTTTATCCCCCCTCCCCATTGCTTCTATTAGGGTGTATCCCACCCACCCACTTACCCACTTCTACCTTACTGCCCTAAAATTCCCCCACACTGGGACATTGAGCCTCCACAGGAACAAGGGCATCTCTTCCCATTGATGTCAGGTAAGGCAATCCTGTACTACATATGGAGCTGAATCCATGAGTCCGTCCATATGTACTCTGTGGATGGGGGTTTAGTCCCTGAGAGTTCTAGGGTCTGGTTGGTTGATATTGCTCTTCTTCATATGGGGTTGCAATATATCATCCTGAGTGAGATAGCCCAGTCACAAAGAACATACATGTTATGTACTATCTGATAAGTGGATATGAAGCAAAAAGTTTGGAATACCCAAAATACAACTCATAGGCGATATGATGCTCAAGAAGAAGCAAGACCAAAGTTTAGAGAGAATCTTTTATGGAATTAGAAATAAAAAATATTACTATTGCCAGGCGGTGGTGTCACATGCCTTTAATCTCTCTCTCTCTCTCTCTCTCTCTCTCTCTCTCTCTCTATATATATATATATATATATATAGTGTTGTATATATCAACTCTTTGAATTTTAACCTTGAATATTGTTTAATTATGGGGTTCATCATCTTTCACATTAAATGTGAACTCTTCTTAGTTCAGAAAAATTTGTAATTCTCAAGCTTCTAGGACATAGCACTATTGATATCCAATTGACATGTTAACTGTTAGGCTACTTTACTTATGAATAGTTTACACTAAAACCTTAAACTAAATGTTAGTTGGTAGCCATAAGGAGATGAAATATTAAATAGACATAAAGGGAACTAATGGTTTGATTAGCCTTTTCTACATTTTTAAAGCACTTGTATTTTTGGCCACGTGTTAACAGGAACAACCTAATAAGGTAGGTGATGATTTTGTCCCTAGTTATTATTTAAGAGAAATGGAACATCATTTGTCACATTGAATATGAAGGGAGCCTAATTCAGAGAAATGGAAAATCTTCAATATTTGATGCTCAACATTCTAAACCCAGAATTTCTCTCAGATTGAATGCCCCTATACCTAATACAATCACAGGAACTTTGTTAGAGCTCATTCTATCTATAGAGTTCAAGAATATATACTTTGGAATATAATATGGCTGAGGGTATGAAATCTGAGAGAATTGCAAAAATATACACTGTAAATATATTCAAATTGAGACTACAAAATCTCATGAAACTACAATGGTGTCTATTCCTTCTATTATTACACCCTCATTCATAGAATAGTAGAGTATATGAACTATGATGGTTGTGACATCAAATGGTATTATCAGTAAGAATGTGCTCAAAATATTGTACATGCATTTCAACTGACCACTGCTTGAAAGGGACAGTATAGTTAGAAACCCTCAAAATGCGAGTTTCTATAGAGGGACCAAATCATTATCAGTATACTGATATCTAAGTTACATTTATGGAGAATATTTCAGAGGCAACTGAGTTTTTTTCTTGTGAACTTCACAGGTGCCTCAGAACGTCAGTTTCCAATATTTATCATTTTTACTGTCATTTATTTAACTACTCTGATTGGGAACATTGGGATGATTACAGAGAGAAGGCTTTCTCTGTATTCTGAGAATCTGTTTTTAAAGGTTTAATTATTTTTACTGTAACTTCAGTAGACATCTGTCCAAAGATAAATGTTAAGCTAAATATAATACTGTCCTATAAAATTAGCATATGTTAATGTTAGACTATATTTGTCATTTTAGTAAATATTTTTATTGGTTATTTTATTTTATTTATTTACATTTCAAATGTTGTACCGCTTCCCAGTCTTCCCTCCACAAATGCCCCATGTCATCCCTCCTCCACTTTGCCCCTAGGAGGGTGCTCCTCCACCCACCCACCCAATCTCACTTCACCATTCTAGCATGGCTCTATGTAGGGTCATCAAGCCTAAACAGGACCAAACACTTAAGGTAGATAAGGCAGTCCTCTTCTACATATGTAGCTGGAGGGATGGACTCATCTATGTATACTCTATGGTTGGTGATTTTTATCCCTAGGAGCTCTGAAGGGTCCGGTTAGCTAATATTGTTCTTCTTAAGTGGTTGTAAATGCCCTTCAGCTCTTTCAGCCCTTCCCCTAACTCCTCCATTAGGGACCCATGCTCAGTTCTATAGCTGGCTGTATCTGCATCTGTATTAGAAAGATGCTGGTACAGTCTCTGAGATGATAGCTATAACAAGCTCCTGTCAGTAAGCACTTCTTGTCTTCAGCAATAGTGCCAGGGTCTGGTGTCTGGGATGGGTCTCTAGGTGGGGCAGTCTCTGGATGGCCTTTCCTTCAGTAATGTTCCATTTGTTGTCTCTGCTTTTCCTTTAACAATTCTCTGTTAAAGATTTAAAATGGGTGGGCAGTCCCATCCCTCAACTAGGGACCATGACTATCTGCTGGAGGTAATTTCTATCTCCACTTTGTTGGGTACTTCAGCTAAAGTCAACTCCATTCAGTCCTGGAAATCTCTTGGTTCTGGATATCTAGGACTTTCTAATGGCTCCTCTCAGTACCTCAGCACCCACTGCTATATATATTGCTATTCATTTTCCTGACAATCTGGACTTCTCCCCTATCTTCTCCCACACCTGACCCTGTCCCTCTTTTCCTTCCCTTCCTCTCTTTCTCTGATGACACTTGCTCCCTTTACATCTTGTGATTATTTTGTTCCCCCTTCTAAGTAGGATTGAAGCATCCACACTTTGGTCTTCCTTCTTGTTAACCTTCATATGGTTTGTGGATTGTATCATGGGTATTCTGAGATTTGTTTCCAGTATCCATTTATCAGTGAGAACATACCTGTGTGTTCTTTTGTGTCTGGTTTAACTCACTCAAAAGGATATTTTCTAGTTCCATTCATTTGCCATGAACTTATGCTGGCCTTTTCCTGTTCGGTGCTTTTGTTTTGGTTTGGTTTTTGTTTTTAAGAGTTATTTACACTCTTCTCAGCCATTTGTGAAATGGAACTCAAAACTACATTGAGATTCAATATCACACAATTCAAAATATCTATCAGTAAAAACACAACACTGAGAAGGCAAGGCTGATTCCCTGATAGGCTTCAAATTATCAGTCCAGGAGACTATGTCTAACGACTGGCCAAGTCTAGGCAAGTCTGTTACTAGAAAAAAGTCTTCAGGCATCTAGTCAGAAACTTCCCTGCCATCAGAAGCTACCCCACCACCTAGCCTGAGTCAAGGACAGTGGCTCAGTTGGTTTCCAGACTGACTTCCAAGCAACAGTTTCCATCTCCTATGCTCCTGCAATGGTTATGGAATGTCCTGAGAGATGGACAAAACCAATTAAGATAGAATTAACCCACCCCAGGATACACCTAATGTGCATTAAGTCATAACTTCAAGCTCACTTCAGGGTCTCCATCTTGGAATGAGAGACCACAGCATGCTGGATTTCTGCAAAATAAACACTCTTTTTGTTTACTCTATTTGAGTCCAGGGTATCATTTTTGGTGAATCATGGAACCTTGCAACACATTTTATGTTAGCATATATGGAGGCTTTTATACTAATGGGTTCCTATATATCCTTTGTTATTGTTGCTGCTGCTGTTGTAGTTGCTGCGTTTGTTTTTATTTTCTCTTTTCCTTGTGTTCATGGTGTTCATCTCTATATTCTATGTCTCTTCCTTTAATGCTTTAAAATTTCAACCATCCTTCTCTAGTCCTGATATAACTATTGTAATAAATACCTCACAACAACTATATTTACCTCCACTGGATTCACCCAGAACCAGCATTATCAAGTCTGAGGAATTATCAACTATCAGAATGAAGGGTGTTCATGAGGTAGGTGAGGTAATTTTTACTTATGAACTATTGGCTATTGATAGATTCTGGGAGATACAAAACATCAGTCTGTAGTTGTAACACCCAGTGCTGAGCCAACCAGGTTCAAACAGATAGCCTCGAACTCATGGCCAAACAGATAAAACACTCAATAAACCCATTAGGCCATGAAATAAACTAAGTAGTTAAAAACATGTGAGAAATTTGTGAAGAGGAAGCAGATTGACAGGGGTATAAAGGAGATGGTATTTCAGAAAAATCAGTGTGTATCTCTTATATGTGTAAAATTTTCTAAAAACAAATTTAATTATAAAAAACTAAAAATATGCCAACCTATGTATAAAAAGTTATTTACATAGTAAAAAAAAACAAAGTATCAATTTTTAAATGTATATGTGTATAGATAGCATTTATTATAGAAAAGAAAAATCCCAATGTTATTCACCTATTTCAGCCTCAGTCCTTGGCTTGGTAAGATAGTCTTGCCCTGGATGTTTCACTTCTGACTTTTATTTGAATAAAGGTGACAAATTTTGACAGTAATACCTGGGAAGACTAGTTTATACCGTTGTGCTTCTTGCATGAATTGTTCTTGGGAGCTGAAGCTTCTAATCTTTCTGGAAATCTGATGATCCTTTTCCTGACAATTGTTGAGATGTTTGTTTGGCTTATCCATGTGCCACTGCTAGTCAACACCTCCAAAAATGAGGTATGCTTAATGAAGGGATATCAACTCTTATAATAAGAGTTAAAAGCTGCTTTCTCTTTACGACATGATGAACATATAATAATAATACATTTAATTGGGCATGCAGATCTTTGATGTTACTGTCTACTTATTTAGCTTTTTTTGATTTGAGGTCATTATTGTAAGATTATAATGTAATATAATATAATACAATATATTATATTATAGTATTTTCTATCTAACCCTTTCCTACTCCTGAATGATCTTTTTTTGCCCTTCTTGCATTGTTTTAAACTCACAATCTCATTTTTCATTAATACCTATTTTATAATACACACATATTTTTAAATATAATCTTATAATCATATAAACTTATCTATATAAGTTTTCTTATACATATGTTTTATGGACTGACTATTTTATTTTGAATTCTCAATTGGTATGTTCTTCCAATGTGGAAGCTCACGGTCAGCTACTAGATGGAACACAGGGTTCCCAAGGAAGAAGGAGCTAGAGAAAGTACCCAAGGAGCTGAAGGGGTCTTCAACCCTATAGGTGGAAGAATAACCAGGAACTAACTAGTACCCCCTGGGCTCACGTCTCTAGCTGCATATATAGAAGAGGATGGCCTAGTTGGCCATCAGTGGGAAGAG
>LR750744.1:285574-306555 GCA_902729485.2 Mus minutoides
TTTTTTTTGTCTGTCCTGTCCAATTTCAATGTGATATTTTTGTTTTATATCACTATAATGTAATTTGTTATTTTTTAAAGTAAAGAAGAAAGAAAGAGGAAGGGAAAGAAGGAATATTAACCTAGTCACTAGGGAAGAGTTAACAACATAACTCTCATTTATAATTATTTATACTTTCTGAATAGGAAAATAAGTTTGCTCTAACTGAGTTACACTGGTTATATCAACAAGTCCAGGTATGATGTCATGTTCAGGCATAGTTGACCAACAAAAATGGAGTCCACAAGTTTTGTGTGTGTTTATTGCATGTGTGCTTATATTGCATTATAGTTTGGTGGGTTTTTTGTTTTAAGATATAAGTTTTTTTTTTTTTCTGTTTTTGTTCGTTTTGTTAATATATTATGCTTGAGTTTAAGTTGGGTGCATAGGGAAGAGTGTAAGGTTGGGGGAGGGAAAGAATATGACCAAAATATATTTAAATTTAAAATTTATTATTTTATTTTATAATCACTCCTGTTGTTTACATCACAAATGATATCTCCATTCCCATTTACCCCATACACAACCCCCCAACCATTCCACCCTCTCCCCCTTCCCTTTGCCTCTTTGAGGGTGCTCACCTATCCACTCTTGCCCCACCACTCTAGCATCACACTAGGATGGGGCATCAAACCTACACAAGGACCAAGGGCCCCCCTCCCATTCATGTCAGACAAGAACATCCTCTGCTACATATTTATTTGGAGCCATTGATTCCTCCCTGTACACTCCTTGGTTGGTGGTCTAGTCCCTGGGAACACTAGGTGATTGAGTCAGTCAAAATTGTTCTTGACATTGTTCTTCCTATGGGATTGTAATCCTTGTTCTACTCCTCAAGTCTTTCTGCTAGCTCCCCTTGAGCTGAATCTCAGTTTGGTCCTGTCACTTAACCTGCTTCCTCTTTGTCTCTTCCACATTTTTGTCCCTGCCGTTATTTTAGACAGGAACAATTCTGTCTCAGAGTTTTTGACTGTGGGATGGCAACCCCATCCTTCCACTTGATGCCCTGTCTTTCTACTGGAGGTGGACTCTACAAGTTCTCTTGCCCCACTGTAATACATTTCATCTAATGTCTCTCCCTTTCAGTCCTGGGAATCTCTCTCATCCTAGGTCTCTGGTACTTTCTTGGGGTTGCCTATTTTCTTTCTTTCAGCTGGCCCTCAGTGCTTCAGTCCTGTTTCTACACAATACCTGATCAACTTCCCCTCTTTCCCTTCCTCTCCCATTTCCGATCCAAGTCCCCCCCTCCGTCTCTACTACCCTCCCCGTGGTTGCTTTCTTCTCCCTCATAAACAACACAATAAAAAATATATAATGTATTTTTAAAATATTTTTATATACTGTATTTTAACACTGAGTTTTTACGCCCCTTATTTAGTTTGTCTATATCCCCTAATAAAATAGCTGCAAATAAAATAGAGTAGTTATGGGGAAAGAGTAAAACAGGTAAGAGGTTAGAGACAAGAGTAAGAACACTGAAACCATTGATATTTGATTCACATCTTCTCAAAATAAATTAGGATAAATTTATTTTTAATTTCACTGAGTAGATTATTCATATCTTCTTTGAACTACTTTTAACTACTTTGATTAATCTTATAAATATTCTTTATAATTCTGTATCCTTGGCTTCATATTGGACATTCCCATTGGTAAACATTTCTATAGGACTGATAGGTTTTGAAGAAAAAATGTACTATCTTGCTCTTTCACATTGTTGGTATGTTTGCAATGATATATGTGCATGGGGATATTTTTAATTGTCAGTCTGCTTTGATTATAGCATGTTGGGGCAGATAAAAGAATGTTTGGTCAGGGTTTTTTTTTTTCATTTTTTATTAGATCTTTTCTTAATTTACATTTCAATTGCTATCCCAAAAGTCCCCCCCCCCTGCTCCCCTGCCTACCCACTCCCACTTCTTGGCCCTGGCGTTCCCCTGTATTGGGGCATATAAAGATTGCATTACCAAGGGGCCTCTCCTCCCAATGATTGGTCAGGTTTAAAATAGAGTTTGATAATACCTTGAGTGGAATCATGAGGTCTGCATAGGGAATAGTGCTAATGTTCAGGAGACTTATATGTGTAGCTCTATCTTGCTTAATGGAAGTTGTACATGGTGTTGAAGGTATCTGTGGGCTGTGGGATACTAAACACCTTTTCTGGTATAGGCAGAGGAGGCCAGACTAGGATAGGGCAATATGTGAGTAGAACACAGGCATTATGTTTAGTTTGTGAGTAAGGCACTAACAGATAGGACAGGGAGAATCACCTGGCTAGAATCTGGAGAAGTAATTGGGTTGTTTGGTAATTGGAGTAGTTGGATGAAGTATGAAAGCAATCTGTGGAGGTTACATGTATGTTGGGTCCAGGTGGAAACCTAGAGTTGAGCAGCAATGCATGTCTGGCTTATCAGACTAGACGGGCGTGGGAGGAGGACAGAGTCTAGATCTGGACAATTTCAGAGCCAGTCTCAATAAAGATGTCAGGTAGAATCTCAAGGGAAGACCTTAGGTAAGAAAGTGGGAAATAATAAACTTTTAAATACATAAGAAGAACATGTACTCAAATGGCATATATTATGATGAGACATATGAGTATTTTCTTTACAAAGCTTAAATTGAAAGAATAAAGTATCTCAGGGAAATATCACAATTTGAACTGAATCTAATATCAGAATACTTGAAAAAGTGATTAAAGTTTCCTATATAGACTTAATGAGGCTTTTAATTTGTGTGTGTGCCCAACCTGGTTGTGCAAGAGCTGTGATTGATGACTGGAAGCTCTTTCCTCTAAGCTTCTATTTCCCAGTGTTTTCATGAGCACTGTTAGACAAAATGCAAACATTATTCTCTGAGGTCTTCATCAAGGTCAAGCTGAAAAAATCAATATGGATTCATACATCTCCAGAGAGATACAATCACATGTACTGCTTCCCTCTGAGGTATGTCCATAGCTTATAATCTTTTCCTTGATATTGATAATAGTTCAAAACTAAATTCTACTCGATAGCAGAGATCAACCTGTGGAGAAGATAAAGAGCAAGATGCTTTCTTCTGGGAAATAAATGTTGATAAATACATTGTATATGAAACATTTCATTCTTATTTATCTATTCCTTGAAAAAGAGTAAGTATTAAAAATATTTGAATATGGGCAGTAAAAAAATTATAATGATAAAATATTCAGCCATTTTTATTTTCTAAGTGCAAACAGAAATGAAGTTACAATCTATACTGGTAAAGCAGGAGAGTCATCCATACATTACTACTAATAATGCTCTCATTCTCGGCCGCTGTTCTTCTAACTACTGTACTGCTGTATAGTATCCAGAATAGACTTTAAGTACTTTTAAATCCTGAGTTAATAGTTTTACCCTAGAAGAATACTGTGCTCTGATTTCATAATATTCATTATCTATAGGATTAGAAATCTACACGATATATATAATATCTAACTTCAGAAGGCTATATGACTCACAATATCCATTTGTCATGTCAATTGCCAGAGCGGTTTTCCTGGGAGCATCAACTGTTAGACGTTGTTTCTGTGATCCGAACATTTTGAAGGAACTGGGAAAAGATGAAAAGGAGTCTGCAAGGTAATAGATATAACTTACATAGTTTAAAAATGTTATTAAACATTTTAAGATCTTACACAATTCTTGCAATGTAAGTGCCGTCATAGCCGGTAAAAAAGGTTGAATTTCAAAATGGTCATTTAAAAGAATATGGCTGTATTGTCTTTTGCCTTGGGTTTTTTACTGAAGAAGAATAAGTAGGTCAAGATTCCAAGTTTGGAAGTAGCTCTCAGGTTAAGAGAAAAACTTATATGTGATTATAGGTGTATACTTTTGTGTCACCTGATTCATTATGGAAATAAAATATAAGATACATCATTAACTATAAAACAATATGTAGAGAGAGTATAAATAACTCTTCATTCATTTTGACTTTATTCTTCCCAAACACAACTAAAACAGACTTGTGTGGTGGTAGTAGAAAATCACTACATAGCTACAGCTATGTGAATGGAATTCATTGCAAGTACCGGAGATGGAAAATACAGTAGATTAATTTTGTTACTAACATAGAACAAAGTTAATTGTATATTTCTACATTGCTCTTGCTACCAAGAACTTTTGATGCACAGCTTAGGTAAGTGAATTTGTGAAATATTACAAGTAAGAAATAAGTCCTTTGTGGGATACTGAAATAAATATTATCATATACCAGAAAACTGAAAAAAAAAACATTTATTTTTATAAGGAACCATTTTGGTAGCAAAGAAGTAAGCATCTCTATTTCTACTATTCCCAGATAAATGTCTTCATTCAGCCCACAAGTACTCAGAATTCAGTTTAGGCTTTTTCATGCCATGTGTGTGAACATTTGAGTTAGAGAATTTGTCCATATCTAAAATCTCATATGAGTCCCATATACAATATTTTTTTATTTCCTTATTTCACCTAGGAGCCTGTCATAATTCTCATGAAACACAGATGCATAATATTTCAGAAGTCACTGAATTTATCCTTGTGGGATTAACAGATGCCCCAGGGCTACAGGTCCCTTTATTTATCATCTTCACTTTTATTTATTTGACCACATTGTTTGGTAACCTTGGGATGATTGTGTTAATTCTCCTGGACTCTCGCCTCCACACTCCCATGTACTTTTTCCTCAGTAACCTCTCCCTGGTGGACTGTGTTTATGCCTCAGCTGTCACTCCCAAGGTAATAGAAGGGTTTCTCACAGAAAAGAAGATCATATCCTACAATGCGTGTGCTACGCAGATGTTCTTCTTAATAGGATTTGCAATTATTGAAGGTTTTCTCTTAGCATCAATGGCTTATGACCGTCATGCAGCGGTGTGCAAACCCTTGCACTATTCTACCACCATGACAACAACAATATGTACCCTGCTTATTGTGGGTTCTTACATCAGTGGACTCTTGCAATCTTCTATCCATGTTGCCTTCACGTTCCACCTCACCTTTTGCCATTCCAACGTAGTAAATCACTTTTTTTGTGACATTCCCCCACTACTGGCTCTTTCTTGCTCTAGTGTCTATACAAATGAAATTATACTGTTTATCATGGCAGGACTCAATATTGCTTTAACTATATTGGTTATCTTGAACTCTTATGTACTTATTTTTGTTGCAATCTTGAGGATGCGTTCTGCTGATGGACAAAAGAAGGCCATTTCCACCTGTGCATCCCACCTCACCACTGTTTCAATCTTCTATGGCACAATTATCTTCATGTACTTACAGCCCAGCTCCACTCACTCCATGGACACTGACAAGGTAGCATCAGTATTCTATACCATGATCATTCCCATGCTGAACCCTCTTGTCTATAGCCTGAGGAACAAAGAAGTCAAAAATGCATTTAAAAAGTTTACTAGAAAAGTGTTGTTTTCACTGAGATTAGTCTAAGTGTAAGATGTTTGGAAATGATATGAAAATTATAGGTATACTGTCTTTAAATATTCTAGACATAATTTTTCCTGACTTTAATTTTTCTGAATTGGCATTTCATAATGAAACCCCTTCTCTTTATTTCATTTAGATTCTTAGTATAGTTCATTTTGGATATTTATTATAGAATTAAGACATCTCAATTGTAAAAATCAAGATTATAATCACAGACCTCACATTGTACCATAAAATGTGTGTCTTTGTGTATTTCTTCTGAATAAAATCTTTGGTTACTTGGGATGGAGGGAGATTAAAGTCTCTGGAAATGAAAATTACATGCTCAGAAACCTTACTAATTTTAAAAGATTCATGATCTCAGTGAAACATATTAGGCTCCAGATCCCATAATGTTACAAGATTCACAAATGTAGGTCCTTAAAAAACAATAGGAAAAATAATTTTGGAGAGAAGAGACTCTCAACTTAAGCTCCTTTCAATTAGTTTATTAATCATGAAGTATGGGCTTTCTAAGGATGAATTGTCTTAGAAACACCCATGCTTCTGTAAAGAGCTCCTTAACTATACCCATGTAATTCATAGCCACCACCAAACTGATCATATCAGGAAGACAGACTTGGACATAATTGTTTCTTTGGTGTCATTCAGGCCCTGTCTTTTTTGAATAGACACTTCTTCACATCTTGTAAGAGCTGTGTTCATGGCAAGACATAGGTAGGTAGGTAGATAGATAGATAGATAGATAGATAGATAGATAGATAGATAGATTGATTGATATGTAGATATAGAGGTATATATATATATATATGGGTTATATGGCCAACACTTTTAATTTTTTATTTTCTTGCATATTCCATAAAATGTGCTTTGATCATATTCACTTGAGCTCCCTCAATTTCCCCTACCACTCCTCACCCAATTTTATATTACTTGCTTTCAAAGAATATCAAATATATTGCTTCCAATAGAGTATGACCAACTTACATCTTGGGCATACTTTTAGGAAGAAATATCTCTGTCTTCCAGCAGCTATAAATTGCCAATAGCTTCATGGGTATTTGTGGGATTACACACAAACTCTCCTCTGAGGTCCCCAGTGGTTGTTGAGTTTTTCAATTACATGTTTATTTCAGCTTCAATTTTCTTCAATAGATATTTTTATTAATAGAGTCAGTTTTCAAATCCCAGGTCGTGTTTGTCATTTTACTCAGGTATGTGTCTGTGGTGTCTTGGACACCACTGAGGTATTCATTGCTATCATTGTTCAGCTATTTCTTCAGGCGTTATTTAAACACCTTGAAATCTTTCACAAAGTTTTGATTTTTCTTTAAATTTTTGTGTCCTTGGGTTCATCCAGTAAATTCTCAGTAGAAGACCTTCCTATAAGATCAGAGATTTTAGGGAAAATATGTTTTTAACTTTACACACTATGTATGATTTTATAATGATTTCTGAGCATATGGCATTTTTTGTGCATTGCATATCAGAGCTGCAATTCTGGGCTGTGTGGAATGTGTAAACCCTGAGGGCTGGAGATGGCATGAGGAGGTAAAACTCAAGGCACTTCTTAAGCTTTATCTTCATACAGATGTGAAACCAAGGAATTTGGATATAGTGCAAATAATCTTGCATAAAGGAAACAAGTCAGATTGTACAAATGATGTAAGATCTGTTAAAATGTTTGAGGTTGGATGAGGCATGAGCAGGTGGAATGAAAGCAGAGAGAGCAGAAGCATGTATATTGGCTATAGTTTCCCTTTAAACAAGGGATCAGATGAGATTCAAAATAAAGTTAACAGGCTAGAAGAAGGGTGCTCTCCCTGGAAAATAACTGGTAGAATAGGGAGACTGGAACAAAGGAGAAGAAGAGGGACAATAAAGTAGCTTACATAGGTCTGCACACTTTCCTTTTTTCAACTGGCTAGCTCTTTTTTTTCTGAAATTATTAATTCTTAACTAATTTTACAATTACTTTTTTTTAAGTCTAGTCATTACCCCCCCCCCAAGTTCCTCATCTCATTCATCTTCCTTTGTCATCAAGAGAATATATCCTTCCCCTACTCCTTCAGGCTTCCCCACTTTCTGGAGAAAGTCTCTTGAGGGTTAGGCATATCTTTTCCAACTCAGGCCAGACCAGGCAGTCCTCTCTTGTATATGTGTCATGGGCTTTTGACCAGCTTGTAAATGCTGCCTTGTTGGCAGCTCAGTGTCTGAGAGGTCTCAGGCATCCAGGTCAATTGATACTGCTGGTCATACTATGGGGTAGCCCTCCCCATCAACCTCTTCCAGCCTTTCCATAATTCAACCTCAGGGGTCTGTGACTTCAGTCCAATGGTTGGGTGTAAGTATCTGTGTCTGTCTCACTCAGCTGCTTGTTGTGCCTCTCAGAGGACAGCCATGATAGGCTCCTGTCTGTAATCACACTATACAATACTATCAGTAATATTGTAAGAACTTGAGGCCTCCCCTTGATATGGATCGCAATTTGGTCCAGACACTGAACCTCTCTTCTCTCAGTGTCTTCTCCATTTTTATCCCTGAAGTTCTTTTTGACAAGGACAATTCTGGGTCAGAATTTTTGACTGTGGTATGGCAACCCCATACCTCCACCACTTGATGCCCTTTCTTTCTACTGGAGTTGGAATCTATGAGTTCCCTCTCTACAATGTTGGGCATTTCATCTAAGGTCCCTCCCTTTGAGTCCTGAAAGTCTTTCACTGCCAAGGTTTTACTTAATTTTTAATTAATTTCTTTGTAAATTTCATACATAAAATTATGTCTTTATATTATTTACTTCACTCCTTTTCTTCATTACTTCCACCCACTTCCTCTCAAATTCATAACTTCCTTTTCTTTTATGCATGGATATACATATAGACATTAGGGCTGACCTGACCAATAGGGATTAGAATAACTATTTGGAGGTTTGTTGCAGGAGTAAACAGATTCTTATTCTTTCAGTAGCCATTTCCATTTTTTATAAATTTATCTAACAATTGCTACTAGAAAGTTTAGGTTACTCATAAGTAATATTTCTGTCTTCCCTCATTGAAATAAAATACAGAATAATTAGAGCAATGAAAACCCTAGATTGTCTGTAAGTTCAGAAAGCATTTCTGTTAACGTTTTCTGTCATTTTCTCGTGTATTAAGGTTCCTGGGTTCCTGGTGCCAGGTGTGGTGGCGCATGCCTTTAATCCCAGCACTCAGGAGGCAGAGGCAGGCAGATTTCTGAGTTTGAGGCTAGCCTGGTCTACAAAGTGAGTTCCAGGACAGCCAGGGCTACACAGAGAAACCCTATCTCACAAAAAAAAAAAAAAAAAAAAAAAGGTTCCTGGTATGACTGAGCATTAATTTTGTATATGCTTGTATGTGTTCTAATTTTCCTGTTTTATAACATTTTAATTCAATTATGTTTTTGTAATTAACAGTTTTCATGTTCTTCCTTCTTCATTTAAGCTTATTCAAAGTAACGTATTATTTTGATGTTATTACAATTGATATTCACTCCTTAATATTCTACATAAATTATGAATTGTTAATAAAGAGAAAAAACAGTGAGTTCATGTTCATTTTATCTTGTGCTTTTTTGCATTTATTAGCTATAATAATTTTGAGTAGAATTTTTATTTATAAGATTGTACTCACTGTTCTTTATTTTTTCTTTTTACATTGAGTTCTATCCAAAGTACATGTATCAACACGTACATGTATCAATACAGATAATTCCAACAATTCTGTGCTAGTAACTTTTAAGAAAATAAGAGTAGTTCTGTAAGAATTGCTCAAAAATTAAAAGCACCTGCTTCAATGTAGAAGATCAAGGTTCTACAGGCAGCTCACAACTCTTTATAACTCATTTCAAGGAAATTCTGCACATTATTATGCCCTCTGAAGACAATATTCAGATTATACCTAGAGATAGGTGCAGGCAAGATTCATACAGATAAAATATTTTTAAATTGTTATTAATTCCTTGTGAATTTCACACTATGCACCCCAATCCTACTCATTTACCCGTCTTCTCATACTCCCCCTTTGAACTTGCAACTTCCCACACAACAGAGGAAAGAAATTCTCATTGTGGAAGCTTTAGTGTGTTACAGTGTGTCCAACAATATACCCTGTTCTCTCCACAATTTTTTGCTTTCAAACGTATTTTTGCAATGACACATTAATGTGATGCAAGGCCTCTGACTTCTGCTATACTATTGATATTGGAACTTCAATGGGAATTCTCTTGGGTATCTTGTTGTTGGCCTGGGTTATGTAGATCCTGTAGTTTTCTATCTCTAAGACCAGCTCTTTCATATACTCCAGCAGTTCATCGATGGTGTATATGCTGAGCTGTGCCAAGTCAAAGCCCTGGATCTATGCCTGAGAAGTATCTGAGCTGCCCAACCCTCCTGCTTTCCTGCTTTCATGCTTTCAGGCCACCTCTCCCATAACCCCTTCAACCAGGGCCACCTATAGTTTGCTGCCCAGCTGAGATGCAGGTCCTGCTCTGCTAAGTTTGGCAGTAATGAGGACATGACCATTTCTTCCAGACATGGGAGACATGACATGGACATGGGAGCCAGTTCTTCTACCTGCAAAAGATGCTGAAGGACAAGGGATGAGAGGAGAGATTCTCTCTTTCATCCAAACTGCTGCTCAGCATACAAAATGCAGGGCTGTCTTTCCAATACAATGTGGACCTGCTCACCTGCAATCCCACAGCCAGGGCCAGTTGTACTATAGTGCCCAGGTGAGGGACAGGGATAGCTTTCCTGCTGTGATCGCCTTGAGACTGGCTTTCTTACTTTCCATGGTGACAAAGAGTGAAAGTGGAGTATTACCTCTCTTGCCCATGTCACGACATTGCAGAAAAGTGGCAGGGCCACTTCTTCCATGCTCATATCTCAGGGCTGTCTTGCTCAAGACCATACCAGCCAGGGTCAGCTCTACAATGAAAGGGCAGCTTTTCTAAGTGCTGCAGCTAATGAAAGGCAGGGCCATCTCTCCTGCTTGTATGACCCCAGGGCCAAGTCCCCCACCTGGCACTAGTGATAAGGGGTGAGGGAGGAAGATAAAGATATCTTTCTCCTGTCGAAATCACCAGATAAGAGATGAGTGGTATGACCATCTCTCCCACATTTATATCATCAGGGCTCACTCACACTCAGCATCTACAATGCACTGAGCTCTTCTTCCAAGTACTCCAATTAACTGGGGGAATGGTCTACTCTGCTACTTTCATGCAGCCAGAGTCAGATTTCCCATAAAGCTCAGCTGAGGGGTAGAAACATTTCTGCTCAGGTGAGGAATAGGAAAAAAAAAACAAAGAAACAAAACAAACAAACAAAAAAACATGTTCCTAGGCAGCAGCTCAGACTAGAAATATCTGTCTGACCTTTGAGGGCAAAAGACCAGTGCTGCTGCAGGGTTATAAATGCAGACAAGTTTTCTAGTGGTATTATGTGACAAAGGGAGATATGATCTTCCTAATTTTCTTGTGTTTACCAGGTTTTATGAAATTACATATACAAAATGTATTGTTTGCTCTTTAAATTTTAGAGGACATGGAGATTTTTATGTCTGTTTCACATGTCAACTGTTAGACTACTTTAGGAGTATTTTGACATGGAAATGATAAATTCAATGCTAGTCAGCAGCCATGAAGAGATAAGGTAGTTTGTGGACAGTCATGGCTCTAATAGTTTGCATTTGAATTTTAACATTTCCTTAATGTAATTTTCAACAATCACTTTTATTTATGGTCATATTGAAAGAGGAATACCCTAGTAAGGGGGGAAACAATTTTAAATGTAGCTATTGATTGAGATATGGAACAAATAATCTCTCACACTGAATATGAATGGAGTTTAATTCAGAGAAAAGAATGATGCCCAAGATGCTAAAGTCAAATTTCTATACCCTGAAGTTCTCTCAGGGTGAGAGATCTTATCTTTAATGCATCTAGGGGATAACCATGAGGGAGAACTATAACTACAATATAGGTGAGCACAAGAAAATGAACTTTGAAATAAGGCATGGGGTACAAAATATGGTGAGATTAAAAAGAATCTATTATTCTCACAATCCTCATACATAGAATATTGGTCTATGAGAAAAATAAAGATTGTAACATGAAGTGAAAACCTCTGAGTCTTTTTTCTATATAATATTTTTATTGATTTTATTAATTCTTTGGCAATTTCAAATTATATACTGTGGTCACACTCTCATTCCTTTCATGGTCACAAACACCCAGCCTTTATAACCTCCACCAAACAAGTAAAAAGAAAGAGAAAAAAAAAGTTCAATGTGAAACAATTTTTTATTTTTATTTTTATTAGATATTTTCTTCATTTACATCTCAAATAATATCCCAAACGTCTCCTATACCCTCCCCCCAGCCCTGCTGCCCAACCCATGATCTTGGCCTCTCCTCCCATTGGTGGCCAACTAGGCCATCCTCTGCTACATATGCAACCAGAGACACAGTTCTGGTGGGTACTGGTTAGATCATATTGTTGCAGACCTTTTTAGCTCCTTGGTTACTTTCTCTAGCTCCTTCATTAGAAGCCATGTGTTCCAACAGATGACTGTGACTATCCACTTCTGTATTTGCCAGGCACTGCATAGCCTCTCAAGAGATAGCTATGCAATAGTGTCAGCATTTGGTGGCTGATTATGGGATGGATTCCCAGGTGGGGTAGTCTCTGGATGGTCTATCCTTTTGTCTTAGCTTCGAACTTTGTCCTGTAACTCCTTCCATGGGTATTTTCTTCCCTATTCTAAGGAGGAATGAAATATCCACACGTTGTTCTTCCTTCTTCTTGATTTTCTTGTATTTTGCAAATTGTATCTGGGGTATACTAGTTTTCTGGCCTATTATCCACTTATCAGTGAGTAAATATCAAGTTACTTCTTTTGTGACTAGGTCACCTCACTCAGGATGATATCCCCCAGATACATCCATTTGCCCAGGAATTTAATAAATTCATTGTTTTTGTAGTACTCCAGCATATGCCAGCAAGATTTTGCTGCAAGGACCCTGATATAGCTGTCTTGTGTGAGGCTATGCCAGTGCCTAGCAAATATAGAAGTGAATACTCACAGTCATCTATTGGATGGAACACAGGATCCCCAATTGAGGAGCTAGAGAAAGTACCCAAGGAAATGAAGGGGTCTGAAACCCTATAGGAAGAACAACAATATAAACTAACCAGTAATCCCAGAACTGTGTCTCTAGCTGCATATGTAGCAGAAGATAGCCTAGTCAGACATCACTGGGAAGAGAGGCCCCTTGGTCTTGAAAACTTTATATGCCCTAGTACAGGGGAATGCCAGGGCCAAGAAGTGGGAGTGGGTCATTTGGGGAGCAGGGCAAGAGGGTAGTGTATAGGGGACTTTTAGAATAGCATTTGAAATGAGACTAGCAAAAACTCTTCTCAACAATAAAAGAACCTCTGGTGGAATCACCATGCCTGACCTCAAGCTGTACTACAGAGCAATCATTATAAAAACTGCATGGTACTGGTACAGCAACAGACAGGTAGATCAATGGAATAGGATGGAAGACCCAGAAATTAATCCACACACCTATGGTCACCTGATCTTTGACAAGGGAGCTAAAACTATGCAGTGGAAAAAAAGACAGCATTTTCAACAAATGGTGCTGGCACAACTGGCGGTTATCATGTAGAAGACTGGGAATTGATCCATTCTTATCTTCTTGTACTAAGGTCTAGTCTAAGTGGTTGAAGGATCTCCACATAAAACCAGAGACACTGAAACTTATAGAAGAGAAAGTGAGGAAAAGCCTCGAAGATATGGGCACTGGGGAAAAATTCCTGAATACAACAGCAGTGGCTTGTGCTGTAAGATCAAGAATTGACAAATGGGACCTCATAAAGTTGCAAAGCTTCTGTAAGGCAAAAGATACTGTCAACAAGACAAAAGGCCACCAACAGAATGGGAAAGGATCTTTACCAATCCTAAATCAAATAGGGGACTGATATCCAATATATATATATATATATATATATATATATATATATATATATATATATATATATATATATATATATATATATCTAGAACTCAAGAAGGTGGACACCAGAAAATCAAATATCCCCATTAAAAAGTGGGGCACAGAGTTAAACAAAGAATTCTCAACTGAGGAATACCGAATGGCTGAAAAGCACCTGAAAAAACGTTCAACATCCTTAATCATCAGGGAAATGCAAATCAAAACAACCCTGAGATTCCACCTCACACCAGTAAGAATGGCTAAGATCAAAAAATCAGGTGACAGCAGATGCTGGCGTGGATGTGGAGAAAGGGGAACACTCCTCCACTGTTGGTGAGACTGCAAGCTTGTTCAACCACTCTGGAAATCAGTCTGGCGGTACCTNGCTAGAGAAAGTACCCAAGGAGCTGAAGGGGTCTTCAACCCTATAGGTGGAAGAATAACATGAACTAACTAGTTCCCCCTGTGCTCATGTCTCTAGCTGCATATATGGAAGAAGATGGCCTAGTTGGCCATCATTGAGAAGAGAGGCCCCTTGGTCATGCAGACTTTATATGCCCCAGTACAGGGGAACGCCAGGGCCATTATGTGGGAGGGGGTGGGTAGGGGAGCAGGGCAGGGATGGGGGAGGGTATGGGGAACTTTCTGGATAACACTTGAAATGTAAATGAAGAAAATAATAAAGAAAAAAATGAAAAAAAATAGAGCTCTATCAGGGTCCTATCAGCTAAATCTTGCTGGCATATGCAATATTGTCTGGGTTTAGTGGCTGATTATGGGCTGGATCCCTGTTGGGTGCCGTCTCTGGATGGTCTTTTGTTCTTTCTCAGCTTCAAACTTTGTCTCTGTAACTCTCTCCATGGGTATTTTGTTCGCCATTCTAAGAAGGAACGAAGTATTGACACTTTGGTCTTCGTTCTTGAGTTTCATGTGTTTTGCAAATTTTATCTTGGGTAGTCTAAGTTTCTGGGTTAATATCCCCTTATCACTGAGTGCATATCATATGTGTTCTTTTGTGATTTGGTTACCTCACTCAAGATGATATCCACCAGATCCATCCATTTGCCTAAGAATTTCATAAATTCATTGTTTTTAATTGCTGAGTAGTACTCCTTTGTGTAAATGTACCACATTTTCTGTATCCATTCCTCTGTTGAGGGACATCTTGAGTGTGTGGGTTGGGGAGCAAGGTGGGGGCAGGGTATAGGAGCCTTTTAGGATAGCATTTGAAATGTAAATGAAGAAAATATCTAATTAAAAAAAAAGAAGTACAAGAGCAAGTAGCCAATAATCTAAAGGATAAATATAAATAAAACTTTTGCATTAAAAATAAAGGGAAAGATGCTTTATATTTCCAATGTATGGTTCCACATTCTTTGTCAAAAATCAAGTGTCTGTAGGTGTGTGGGTTTATTTCTGGGTCTTTTATTCTCTTCTATGTACATGTCAAAGATTTGTATATGAACTTCAAGTCTCTGAAAAAAGAAGTCAAAGTTAAGTAGAAATTACATAGGTCAAAACAACTTTTTTTTCTGTTTAGGTATATTTTAGATAGTTAGATGTTCCTCACTCAACTCAGAGATCAACAGACTATAATATTTAAGATGTTTTATTAATAAAAGTGATTTTTCGATAGAAAAACACTCCAGATACTGGTCGCACCTACAGTCTGCTTGTAAAAAGATAATTGACAATGAATAATCTCCACCTGGCATTTGCTTTTAATGTAACAAAGATGGTAGAGGGGAAGACTTTCCTCTTACATTGACAGATGACAGCATGCTTTCACATCTATGAACAAGCAGGATGCTGGAAAATCAGTTGCCTCATTTTGCAGAGACAAGGTAAGAAAACACTTCAAAATTCCTGTTTCACAGGAAATTCTTTCAGATATTCTGGGACTAGCAGCTAATGATGGATGTCCCAACAACACAGAAGAATGCTAGTAAATACCTAAGGAAGTGGCCAGGATCCTCTGTCATTTCTTTAGATTTGGAAACTGCTTCTTCATTGTTCCTGTACACAATGGTATAATTTATTGTTTTCAGGACTCTGATGGGGTTGAAGATTAAATAGTGTTAGTTATCAAATTCAGAGAAGGAAACTAACAAAAGAGGTATAGGTTTATACAGATTTAAAGACATAAAACCTTAAGTTGTTTGAGATCTTAAGAAAATGTTATAGGATCTAAGATGGATTTTATATGTTTCTAAATACAAGTTATAAATGTTAGAGAATATATAAGGTTGAATATCAATTTAGGTATAGAATTTGAATTCACCAAGAAAGACTAGATAGTGGAATATTTTCTCCAAGGTTGCCTAATACAACTGGACAGAACATTGTGAATGTAATTCTTACATGATAGTTCTCAGAATTTTTTTAATTATACATAGTTTATTGAAGTTAGGTATAGAATTTGAATTCACCAAGATAGAATAGATAGTGGAATATTTTCTCCAAGGTTGCCTAATACAACTGGACAGAACATTGTGAATGTAATTCTTACATGATAGTTCTCAGAATTTTTTAAATTATACATAGTTTATTGAAGTTAGAGATAAAGCTATTTCTTGGCCTAAATTGAGGAGATGATGAGGTGACCTCTTTTTATACTGTATGAAGATGTGTCTCAATATTTTCAATTGTTAATTCTGTATTGGCAGGATTTTGATATTATCATTTCTATAATCCTTTACCAGATTTTATAAATTTTCATCCTTCTTCACGTTCATCAATTCAATCTAGAGATGTATCAGAACTTGTCTTGCTGCTAGTTGGTTGTAACAAAGATCAGTTGTAGGGCAAGAAGTACTAGGACAACTTTGAGGAATAGGAGTGATCCGGGGAGAAGCAGGGAGATGCAGAAAAATCAAGAGCAGATATGGAAACGGCCAGACACAGATCACACAGATCTGAGCAAAGAGTGCTTTCTGTGTTCTAGAATCATATGCTAGAATAATCAAATTAAGTATAAACAGCAGCTGGGAAACTGTCTCTTACTTTGGGTATCTATTGTTGTGAAAAGGCACCATGATCAAAGCCATTCTTATAAAGTACACCATTTAATTGGGTCTGACTTACAATTTCTGAGTTTCAGTACATTATCATCAGGGTGGGAAGCATGGCATCATCCAGGTAGGCAAGGCAGTGGAGGAGCTTAAAGTTCTATATCTTGTTTCAAATAAAAAACAAAAACAAACAAAAAACAAAAACAAACAAACAAACAAAAACAGAAAACTGGCTTGCAGGCAGGTAGGATAAAGATGTCTCAAAGCCCCTCTCTGGTAATCAGAGCTAATCCTGTGCCACAGGTCTCCACACACAAATCATGCCCAGAGAAGGCTGGTTTCCCAGAAGTGCTGACACAGCTCTCTTCAACCCATTACTGCCCTAAGAGAGCTGGTTCCCAGGAGTGCTGAAAAACGTTAACATCATAGCTTCACAGCCTCACAGGAGAGACAAGCTCCAGTCAGAGACAGTAAGACCAGTCAACAACAGAGATAACCAGATGGCAATAGGCAAGCAAAAGAAACTAAACAACAGGAACTTAGGCTACATGGCATCATCAGAATGCAGTTCTTCCACCACAGGAAGCCCTGGATACCACACCACACCAGAAAAACAAGATTTTGATTTAATACAAAATTTAAATTTTTAAAAATTAATTTAAATTTAAATTAATTGTCTCTTAATATTTAGTCTTATAGATGTTTATATTATAGTCTCACTTAAATTCATAATAATATTTTCAATTAAGTATAATCACTATCCCAATTTTTCACATGAAGAAGTTGAAATTCAGAGAAGTTCCATATTTCTTTGCAATGTAGACCAAGTTAGTAGAATTATACAAATCATGTTATTCACGATCAACATTGGTTTAATATTTGTACATTAATATTCCACCTA
Organism: Mus minutoides; assembly: GCA_902729485.2. Classification (NCBI taxonomy): domain Eukaryota; kingdom Metazoa; phylum Chordata; class Mammalia; order Rodentia; family Muridae; genus Mus; species Mus minutoides. The sequence continues at coordinate 302,983 of LR750744.1, forward strand.
ATATTAATTATACTGAAACCTGAAGAGTGTTAAGTATCATGAGTTATTACTTATAGCATTTTTGAAATTCATTGGATGATTACAAAAATGAATGCAAAAGAGATCATTTCCTAGCTATAAGAATAAAGAGAGCTATAGATGTCCAGGTTGCATGTGATGCTGACATGGTATTCTGTAAATTATATTTATGGTGAGAAAGGGTATTGGAAAACAGTTTTCTTTAAGCAGACATATTGACCAAATAGGCAAAAAAAAATAAAATTTGGTTTTTTGAAATAAATATAAAAAACACATCCCAATGGCCTTCCTAAATACAAATTAATTTATGGGGGGAGGGCAGAAAACATAGTGAGCATTTCGTGAGTTGTTCTTGCTCATTGAAATTTTTAGTGATTTTATTGTGGCAGGTTTTTTTTGCCTTTGCCTTTGGCTTTTAGGGAAAATATATTTCCCCTCTGGATTACACGTTTACTATAAGAAAAGGAAGGAAAACCTGGAAAAATACACTAGACTGGCCTTATACAGGTCTGTCCAAACTCACAAAAAAACTTTCTAGGATCTCCAACAGAATAGGTCAAATTAATAATATATTAGGATGAAACCTAAGATTAAACAGAAATGTGCTGGCCTCATGCCTCTTGTTTGGCTAAGCCCAGAAAAAACAGGAAGTAGAATGACTCATTTATCCAGCTTAGTTGAACCCCTGACAAGTCTAATTGATTTTGCCAGATTATTATTTCTTTTACAGTAACTTTCTTTCTTGCACCATTCCATTTTGATTCTACATCTTGTGATTATATATGAATATGTCCTTTATATGTCACTTAATTAATGCCCCAGAATACAACAATCCATATAAGCTAAATCAATAAACAATAAATATATCAGGTAATAAATACCTGAAATTGTTCCCTATCACACTTGGAGTGGTTTTGATGCATGAATTTCTTGAGGCTTAATAATTTTATTGGTATACTATGCCTTATAAACATATTCTGAATACTCTTATTATCTCTGATAATTTTTGGTTAAAAATCTCTCACTGCCTAGCTGTTTGCAGATAGAAATTAACATGCACATTTACATTTGAACAAATTTCATAAAAATAAAAAAGGCAAGTTCTTATATGACTTGCATCTAAATCTAGGTTTGATTAATAAAACTAAATCAGTGTCTGTGCAGTAAATGACCAATTTGACCGATTTTTTGTTTTTTGCACCCTAAAGAGAATGGCTGTGGACTCAATGACTTGGAAGAACCACTCATTGTTCATGGAGTTTGTGTTCCTTGCCTATCCAAAACGTCCAGAGCTATGCATGCTCTGCTTCTTTGGAGTTAGCCTGGTTTATGGATTGATAATCTCTGGGAATATCCTTATTGTGGTCTCCATCCAGACTGAAACACGTCTACATACACCCATGTACTATTTCCTGGGCAGCCTATCAGGGATAGAGCTATGTTACACTGCAGTGGTGGTACCACACATCCTGGCAAACACCCTGCAGTCTGAGAAGACCATTTCTCTGCTGAGCTGTGCCACTCAGATGGTCTTCTTCATTGGACTTGGTAGTGCTGATTGCTTCCTCCTGGCTTCCATGGCCTATGACAGATATGTTGCCATCTGTCATCCTTTGCAGTACCCTCTCATCATGACTGTAACTCTTTGTGTTCGCTTGGTTCTGGCTTCGGTGGTCATTGGCTTGTTCCTGTCCTTACAGCTTGTGGTCTTTATCTTCTGTCTGCCATTCTGTCAGGACAGAGGAATAGAGCACTTCTTTTGTGATGCTCCACCACTGATGTGCCTTGTGTGTGCCACAAGTCATATCCATGAGCTCTCTGTGCTAATGGCAGCCCCACTAGCCATTGCTGTGCCTTTCTTTTTCATTGCCACCACCTATGCCTTGATAGTGGCTGCTGTGATCAAACTCCACTCAGCAGCTGGCCGTCACAGGGCCTTCAACACCTGTTCTTCCCACCTCACTGTGGTTTTGTTGCAGTATGGCTGCTGTGTGTGTACTTGCGCCCCATCTCCAGTTACCATCCCAAGCAAGATCAGTTTGTCTCCCTGGTATACACACTGGGTACACCATTCCTCAATCCCCTCATCTACACTCTGAGGAACAGTGAGATGAAGGGGGCCATAGCAAAAGTTCTTACCAGAAAGTATCTCTCATGGAAAATGATAGGATAGAAAAAAATCCAAAGTTCAGTCCCAGCCAAAGCAAAACTCTGTGCCACTGCACATAACATTACTTAATATGTGCAACATATAAACTGGTTGATAGGTCTTGTAAAAAAATATCAGCATGTACATGAGCAGAATGTAAAGTGGCAAGTGTGTGTTATTACATATTAGGGAAAACTTAGTTTACTCCATAAGTTTTAGATAAAAAGATAAAGACCAAGACTATCCTTTCTTAGGTTTCTTATGATTTGTCAGATAGGTTCTTGTCTTAAAAAGCAGTCTCAGCAAATTGTATCTTGGAAATTCTAAGTTTCTGGACTAATATACATTTATCAGTGAGTGCATACCCAATGACTTCTTTTGTGATTGGGTTACCTCACTAAGGATTATATCCTCCAGATACATCCATTTGCCCAAGAATTTCATAAATTCATTTTTTTAATAGCAGAATAGTACTCCATTGTGTAGATGTACCACATTTTCTGTATCCATTCCTCTGTGGAGGGACATCTGGGTTCTTTCCAGCTTCTGGCTATTATAAATAAGGCTGCTATGAACATAGTGGAACATGTGTCCTTTATACCAGTTGGAACATCTTCTCCGTATATGCCCAGGAGAGGTATTGCTGGATCCTCTGGTAGTACTATGTCCAATTTTCTGAGAAAATGCCAGACCGACTTCCAGAGTGGTTGTACAAGCTTGCTTTCCCACCAGCAATAGAGGAGTGTTCCTCTTTCTCCACATCCTCACCAGCATCTCCTGTCCCCTAAATTTTTTATCTTAGCCATTCTGAATGGTGTGAGGTGGAATCTCAGTGTTGTTTTGATTTACATTTCCCTGATGATTAAGGATGTTGAACACTTTTTCAGATGTTTCTCAGACATTCGGAATTCCTCAGTTGAGAATTCTTTGTTTAGCTCTGTACCCCATTTTTAATGGGGTTATTCGTTTTTCTGGAGTCCAATTTCTTTAGCTCTTTGTAGATGCTGGATATTAATCCCCTGTGAAGAGGAAACAAAATACCAACGAAAGGAATTACAGAGACAAAGTTTAGAGCTAAGATGAAAGGATGGACCATACAGAGACTACCCCACCACGGGGGATCCATCCCATAATCAGTCATTAAACTCAGACACTATGGCATAGGACAGCTAATGCCTACTTAAAGGACCCTGATATAGCTCTCTCGTACAGAAGTGGATGCTCATAATCATCTATAAGAGGGAACACATGGCCCACAATGGAGAAGCTAGAGATAGAACCCCAGGAGCTGAAGGGGTTTGCAACCCTAGAAGAGGATCAACAATATGAACTAACCAGAACCCCCAGAACTCATGTCTCTAGCTCCATATGTAGCAGAAGATGGCCTAGTCGGTCATCATTGGGAA
>LR750743.1:0-65000 GCA_902729485.2 Mus minutoides
GATATTAGCCCAGAAACCTAGAATACCCAAGATACAATTTCCAAAACACAAGAAAATCAAGAGAGACCATCACGTGGATACTTTATTCCTCCCTAGAATAGGGAATAAAATATACAAGGAAGGAGGTGCAGAGACAAAGTTTGGAGCTAAAAGGAAAGGGTGGACCATCCAGAGAGTGCCCCACCTGGGTGGTGCATGACCTAATCAGCCAACAAATGCAGACACTACTGCATACACCAGCAGGATATTGCTGAAAGGACTCTGATATAGCTGTCTCATGTGAGGCTTTTACAGTCCCTGACAAATACAGAAATGGATGCTAACAAACATCTATAGGGCAGAACACAGGTTCCCCAATGTAGAGAGTACCCAAGAGCTGTAGGGGTCTGCAACCCTATAGATGGAACAATAATATGAACTAATCAGAACCCCCAGAGCTCATGACTCTAGCTACATATGTATTAGGAGATGGCCTAGTTTGCCATTATTGGCAAAGATAGGCCCTAGGTCTAGCAATGTTTATATGCTCCAGTATAGGGGAATGCCAAGGCCAAGTAGTGGGAGTGGGTGGGTAGGGGAGCAGGGCAGGGCGAGGGTATAGGGGACTTATGGGATAACACTTGAAATGTAAATGAAGAAATTATCTAATAAAAAGAAAAATTAAAGAAAAGGTAAGACAAACAACAACAACAACCCCCCCCCCCAAAAAAAAAAGAATGGGAGAGTTCAATATCACTTTTGTTGGTATACAGACAAAAATAGAAACAACAGAAAGTTACTCACTCATGGAAATTGAATAACTCACTACTCAATAGTTCAAGAAGGAAATTAAGCAATAAATTAAATCCTTTCTAGAATAGAATGTAAATGAATATGAAATGTACCCAAACTTATGACGCCAATTCTAAAGGGCAAGTTTGTAACAATTAGTGACTACATAATAAATAAATAAATAAATAAATAAATAAATAAATAAATAAATAGGAGAGACCTCATTCTTAGTAGTGGACCTGACATGTCCAGAATTAAAAAAAAAAAAAAGGATATATTAAATTCATAAATGACAATAAATTACAAAACTCAGAAATGAAATCAATTAAATAGAAACAACAACATTAATAAAAATAAATTAGTACAAAGAACCAAGGAAAGAAAGAGTTAGTACTTTGAGAAAAATCTGTAAAATTGGCAAATCCTTATGTGGATTAACTAAAAGGCAGAGAAAGCATATATAAATCCATTTAATTAAAAGGGAAAAGAGGAACATAACAACAGATAATGAATAAATCCAGAAAATTAAGGACATATACTGTAGTGTGATAGTTTGAATGAAAATGCCCTTAGGTTCATAGGGAATGCCATTATTTCCAAAGATTAGGACACCTGGTAGATTTATTGTAGGTATGGCCTATCTGTGAAAAGTGTGCCGCTTGAGCTTTCCGAAGCTCAAGCCAGTTCCAGTGGCTTACTGTCTCTTCCTGGTCCTGCCAAGTTGTAGAATTCTCAGATGCTTGTCTTGAACCCTGTCTATCTGCATGCTACCATGCTTCCCAAAATGACAATAATGGACTAAATCTCTGAAAGTATAAGACAGACTCAAATACTTTCTTTTATAACACTGTTATGGTCATGGTATTTTATCATAGCCTAGTAAACCTAGTTGGAAAATCTGAAAGAAATGGATATTTATTTTTGGGATACATACTACATTCCAATATTAAATGAAGATCATATAAGCATTATATTCATTAATATTTCTTGGTGAAAGAGAAGCAGTTAAAAGTTCCCAATCAGAAATTCCCAGATACAGAGATTATAGCACCTAATTCTACCAGACATTCAAAGAAGAATTACTTCTAATACTTTAAGGAAAAGAGAAAGATCATTCTCAAATGTGTTTTATGAGTCTACAGTTACCCTGATGCCCAAAATACATTAAGACTCCAGCAGAGGATAACACAGCAAGGTATGTTACAAAAATCATTACAAAAAATCTCAATAAAATTGTTACAAACCAAATCCAAGAATATATCAATATGATCATATCAATATGATCCACCATGATCAAATGAGCTCCCTCCCAAAGATGAAGAAATATTTCAATGCATATAAATCAATCATTGTAATCCACAATATAAACATACTGAAACACAAAACCACATGATTATCTCAAAAGATTTAGAAAAGGCCAGTTACAAAAATATAATATCCCTTCATTTTAAATGAAGAGATTAGGGATACAGGAGACGCAAATCAACATAATAATGCAATTTACATAAAACTTTTAGCCTCCATCAACTTAAGTGGAAAGAAACTCAAAGCAATTCCTCTAAGATCAGGAAAAAGAGAAGGTGCTTGAGTCTCTCCATACCTTTTCAATAGAATACTTAATGTCTTAACTAGAGAAAGAAATACTAGGCGACACAAGAAAACAAATCCATCTAGATCAGCAGGCTTCTGTTGTACATATGAATGCTCAGAGACTGAGGGATCATGCATTAGGCTCACAATGGTCTTTGTCAACTGAGGTTCTAAAATTGAAACTAGAAGGGATGTGCCACTATCCATAGCCCAGAGCATTCTCCAATTTATAATTACTTGCAAAGGAAAAATTAGTGTATTTCAAGGGAATCTTCCTAGTAAAACAAAGTGTTCCTCAGGATGGGTTGAATGTCCAGCAGTTGATGACCAACAGAAAATGAGTTCAAAGTCATATTTGGAGGCTTCTTGGCTCTTCTTTTTTATTTTATCATCAGTGCTTTATTATTTTTTAAATTTAATTTTATTTATATGTTTTCTTCTGTTTTTTTTTTTTCCATATATGTTTCCATACATAATATGGCTTCCAGTTTACTGGTTTTATGGGATTCCTGAGTATGAAAATAAGTGAATCTTTGTTTATAATGCCTCTTTTGAGGCTCCCTTCCTTCTGTTAGTTTTGCCAGTTCTGGCATACTAGTTTCTGTTTTATTGTATTATGTTTTATATTAATTTGTTATTTTCCAGTAGATGCCTGTGTGTTTTCTGCAAGACAGAAATAGGGGGACCAGGTGAGAGGGGAGATGGGGGGAAAAGCTGAAGGAGTAGAGAGAGAGGAAACTATGCAGGATATAGTTTGTGAGAAAACTGAGTCTCTTTTCAGTGTAAAGAAATCAATGAAATCTATGTGTTAATTTCTGGATGATTGTTGAATACAGAGATTATAATTCAGGGATTTTTGTATTATAGAATCCATCTGTATTTTAAATACAGTAAGTGGATATTTTCTAAAAAGGATAGAGCTTTTGCTATACATAACTAAAGTCAGCTTCAATAAAAATGAAGTTTTGGCCATTATTTCTAGTTTTAATATATAGTGTCATCACAAAGATGCTAAAAGTCTGATTGCTTGCTAATAGGATTTGGTGAAGTTATCTAATAGACAAAGGAGGCTCAGGTATCATCGAAGGATTATATTGTTCATGAACTAAAAACTTTATGAACTATTGAGAGAAGGTGAAACCTAGAAGGTTGGCCTGTTTGGAGGTCTGAGTTATTGAGTCATGATTTAGAAATGTAGATCAGGTCCTGGGCTACTCTAACTGTCTTTCTGCTTACTCGGTCTCCTCAGAGAATCAGCTCTGCTCCATTAAATTTTCCTTACCATGATTTTTCTGTCTCACCAAGCACAGAATACCAAAAAAATAAATAAATAAATAAATAAAAAGTCTGAAAACTGAAGCTTTAATAAATTCTTCTAATGTTTCCTCCTGTATTTTGATCATTGTAACCAAAAGTAAATAACAGAATATTCAAAATTAAGTGCTGCCAAAGAAACAGTGCAAAAGCACAAGATTTATACTTTACAAGAAGAGAAGCATTTCAAAAAATAATACATTAGCAGCAAGGAAAAGGGGAATGAAAATTGGAATGATTAGTATTTCTCAAAACCAGAAGCAGAAAAATATCTTAAGACAGAACAGCTAACAGTAAAGAAGAATGCTACAATTTCCAGCAATTTTAGTAACTAGAAAGCTATAAAATTATGCTACTTAAAACATCAAGGAATATTTCACACAGCACAACACCACAATTTCATATGCAGAACTGAATCTGTTATCATGTAGAAAACAATCTCTAGAGGCCAGGGCCAGGAACAATAAGAGTAGGGTTTGAAATAGAATACCTTACTGTATTCTTCGAAAACTCTGCCCACCCCTTCTCTCTATGCCCCCTGTGTGTATGTGCATGTGGAGGTGCATTTCTGTGTCTCCTGTGAGTATATAATAGTTACAGAGTAAATGATGTAGACAATAAATGACATATTTGCACAAAAGAAACACATGCTGCATTCACAACAAATTATACTGCAATGTTTAGTAAATATATCTGTTCAGATACTGAAAAATAAGGAGCAAACTCAAACATAGGAAGTAACAAATGGATTAATCGAATAAATCCACTGGGAGTAGAAATAGGGAAATGTAATCTTCAAATACAAAGTTAATAGGATTTAAATTGAGAAACAAAACATAGCTACAAATTGCTCCTTCAACATGCATATGCAAACTTCTTGGTCAAGTTTGGGCAGGAAAACCAAATAAACAATACGGAATGTGAAGAATTTGAGTAAGATGTGGAGAACTGAATTTGTGGTTTTCATTTGTTGATAGCTGAGTTTGATGATTATGTATAAAACTGAGGATAGTCAGAACTTATTCAGACAAAATATGAAGTGCATTAATTATATAATTACTCAGTTGCATAAATCTGTGCACATAAAATATAAACATGAAAAACAAACCTCTATCAAGATTACATTAACATAATGCACCACAATTATATAGAAGGCTGTATTATGCCATTCTGAGGACTTACTACCCTAAGTATGTGCAAGCTCACTAAGATAATGCACACTAGCTTTATTTTGATTGCCTGAGCTTGATTGAATACCCACCTGTGAGTACCAGGCATGTAAACTGCACTTGTTTCTTTGTGTCTACCTAAACAATATACTAACTAGAACAAAACAACCCAAATCCAAAAATATATTAAGAAAAATTTATAAATCCATTTTAAAAATAAAAATTTTGGGTGGGGGAAAAAGGTATCTGAATATATAAACCTTTGTCAGTGCAGTTTGTCATATTGGCATACATTCAAAGTATGAAAAACAACACATCAGAGTACATGTAAACGAGGTATTAGTACAACAAACAAATCTCTCATTATTAGGAAGCTTCGCTGTTACCATTCAGCTCTTCAGCAGCTTCTGTTCAATGGGATCATGGAAACATTGCTTCCCTGGCTACGATTTATCTTATGAAGGATTTGTAGATGAATCCATGTTACATAGATCAAGTACTTACTAATTATAGTATCATTTTAAATTTGAGAATGTGTCTCTGAGTGAAATACGTTTTCCACTAATATTCAATAGTTTTAACTTTGCCTTACACGTGGTGATGTATAATCTACTAGATAGGTACGAAGTGTAGTTTCATGGCTTTATCAACAGCAATGGAGTTTTTAAAGGAAGAATTCATGTTGAGAACGCGAGGCATTTAAAATGTCACAGATCTATTCATAAGGGAATGCACAGTAATCAGACTTTCTACTAGCTTGATTTCATGCATTAGTGAATTATTTATAGCAGGAGTGAAAACTAAATTCTTGCAACAACAATGAATAATTCTGTTTACATGTGTTACTTCTACTGAAAGTAAAATTATAGTTCCCTACTGGGTATTGGTGGAACCTCATTTCCTTGCTCAACAGGGATTTAAGGAGAACAATATGGATAATGACATTGCATTACTTTAGCATAGCTGTTCCAATATACTTAAATGAATTTAAAGGCGAAAATATATTTTGGCTCATGCTTCAGAGGTTTCAAAATGTTCAGTCTGTTGGTGACATATCACATGGGATAAACAGAATATTATGGTGTCATGGATGTGTGATGTAAACGGCTTTGCACCTCATGACTGGCATAAAGCAGAAAGACTACAGTAGAGAGAAATATGTAAAATCTTCAAATGCTTGCCTTCCATCATGCTGGCTAGGCTGAAAGGTGCTATCTCAAGTAACAGGTGAATAGAAAAGCACTTAGGGTCCTAACTAGCAATGAATCTGGAAACGACAATACCAACCTGTCTAAGCAAGATGTACCCACTGATACTATACTGATAGGAATGTTTCAGTATGTTGGAAAAAGCAATGGTTTTGCAACTGTATTTGAGGGCAGCTTTCATACAACAATAAGCAACACAGATTCTAATTGCACCGTATTCTAGAGTATAGGATTCTAGTGCAATACTTTAGTGTAGTAGTTTGTATTATATTAGATTGGCTGCTCATCCGGACACATCACACCAGGCCACTATAGTTCCATGGGAGGGAGTTTTATTGGAAGGGAGAAGGGGAAGGACAAAAGGAGGGGCAATGGAGAAGAAGAAGGAAAGAGAGCGAAGGTCAGGGGGGCAGACTGCCTTTTATTTGAACTTTAACTTGACTGCGTGCACCGCTGGTGCAAGTAAAGGTGGGCAGGTGGACCAGGGAATGTATGGTGACAGATGGGTGGCTCCTTTCATGGTTTCCTAGGGGAGACTTCACTGTTATCGCTGGATTTGGAGGTTACCTGCGACCTTACAGCCGGTTCCTGGCTGTAAAGCCAGTTCCTGATGCCAATAGTTTGAACAAAAAAATACACCCCTATGTTCATATATTTGAATGCTCGGTACCCAGTGTATAGTGTTATTTAGGAAAGATTAAGTGATGTAATCTTTAAGATTCCAAAAACCCATACTGCCCCATTATCCCATGTGTGACTCTCTGCCTAGTGGTTGTTGTCTCTCTCTCTCTCTCTCTCTCTCTCTCTCTCTCTATATATATATATATATATATATATATATATATATATATAGATAGATAGATAGATAGATATAACATCTCAGCTGCTGCTCCAGTACTGACCTATTGCTATGCTTCATGTGATGATGATTGTGGACTCACTCTCTGAGACTAAAAGCAAATTCTCAATTAAATGCTTAATTTTAGTTGCTTATTTTTGAAATTGTCTTTTAACTATTTATTATATTCCCCCCTTTGGCTTTTTTATATTTCGCCTTTAGTTTTGGGGCTTTAAAAAATATTTCCCCCTTAATTTAGTTGTCTTGGCCATAGTTTCTCTTAGAGAAATAGAAAATTCAACTAAAAAGACATCAACAGCAAAATTCTGTGATTGGAATGTCTTGTACTCTTGGGGCATACATTAATACTGAAAAGGTTAAAATGATATAGGCAACTTACCTCTTATATACTTATATAAACCTCTAGACTAGTGCTGCTATTTACCTTGACCAGGGAAGTTAGTTTGCAGTGAAGTCTTAATACAGAGACGCTGAACTGATCAAAAGTCTGAGAATAAATCCTGGTTGAGTGTGCAGATGTTAATAGGCATCTGCTCCTTCAGGATTCAGGGAACATCACACAAAAGCATCAGAAATATTAAGAGCTGCAGGATAGAGAGGATTCCTACTATACACTGTCTTCTAAATACAAGACTGATATAATCATGCACATGCTGTAGTTATGATTACCTGCACAAGACATGCATAAAACATGAAAAGCATGAGCCATGTTAGTTGGGAATAAGAAAGGGATTTGTACAAGTAGAGGATGATAAATACCTTCACAATACATTGCTTTCATGTTCAAAATTATCAGAAATTAAATTTAAAATGCTTTTAAAATAACTATAACTGTAGTATTAAAGACTAACAGGTATCAAATCTAAGCACTTATTAAATTTAAGTCAAAAATTCTTGTTTCATCATTGGCAGGAATTTCCTTGTAATTACTCTGGAAAGACATAAAATATAAATATAGAGTTGTATATAACAAGAACAGTAATCTAGAAGCTATTTAACAACTATAAGAAAACATTTTTACATTATATGCTGTTGCTGTGTGATTTTTTTTTTAGAGGATAAATTTATTTGGATTTGGTTTATCCTATCTAGTCTTTGAGTCAAATTCTTTTAGATATTGTGGGACAACTATATTTGTTTTCTATATAACTTGTTAAATAATTTTATGTTCTTTGTAGCTATAAAAAATACTGAAAATCATTGAGTGTGTGTATGTGTGTGCGTGTGTGTGTGTGTCTGGGGAAAATTAGGGGTTGTATCCTTGTTTGAAGGGGTGTGTGCCTGTGAATGAGCTTTGAGCCATGCCAGGTTTGTTCCTAAGCCCCTCTCTCTCCCTGATTGCTGATCAAGAAGGAATGTTATCAATAAGTTTGCCATCATCATTCCTGGCTGCAAGCTGCAACATTGCTTGCCATAATTCCCTAATAATTGATGATATGCTTTGATTACGTTCCCTAAATTCCTCTTAGATTAATGAGTGGCAAAGATTTTCCCAATTCACTAACATGTCTTTTTCCTCTGTTAACTATTGATTTTGCTCTAAAGAATCCTTTAATTCCATATAATACCACTGTTAAATATTTTTATAGTTCCCTGAGAATATAGATTTCCATTTTTATATTCCCATATAATTTTTCCTGTATTTTGAGACAATGCTAATGGCCAGAGCATGTGGTAAAAATGTAGGCAACTCTAACCAGAGCACTTTTTGTGACTAAGGGACTTTGAGAGTGGAGTAATAGTTGTCCCTATGAAAAAACATGCTACATTGTTACCCATGCCATATTAGTAATCCTGAAAATGCATGATACATTTATAATTGTATGGGTAGAGCAGAATGTGTTAATGGATTAAAGAACACACAGATATACACAAACATGAAGACAGCAACAATAATAAAATAAAATGAGGACATGAATTTGAGAAAGGGCAAGAGTTGTTATATTAGGATTTTATTCCTATGAAGAGACATAATGACCAGATGATATTTAACTGGGGCTTGCTTACAGGTTCTGAGGTTCAGTCCACTGTCATTATGTGGGACATGGCAGCAACAAGGCAGGCATGGTGCTTGAGGAGCTGAGAGTTCTACCTCTCGTTCCCTGGGCATCTAAGGAAAAAAAAAAAAAACTGGCTCTTGTGGTTAGAAGGAGGGTCTCACTGCCTACTCACATAGTGACACACTTCCTCTGCCTACTCACATAGTGACACACTTCCTCTATCAAGGCCAAACCTACTTTAACAAGGCCATACCTTCTACTCTAAAAAGGCCATAACTTCTAATAGTGCCACTCACTGGGCCAACCATATTCAGAACACCACAATTGGGGAAATAAATGGTATTGGGGGAAGAAGGGGGGCATGTAAAATGATGCACTTAGAGACTTAAAAATATTTTTAAGATAATGAGTTTGTGAGATAGACTTTATTTGTTGATTTAGCAATTATAGAGGGCATATGTGTGTGTGTGTGTGTGTGTGTGTGTGTGTGTGTGTGTATGTATGTACTAAAATAACTTGAATGTAAAAATCTAATTAACATACTGTAATAAATTTAAAATATAAAGAATGAAAATAATATAATCTACTCATTCAAAAATATTATTCTTCCATTTCTTTTATTATTAAAAGGCAACACATATTAGCAATTGAAGAAAATTAAATACTTTCCTTGTATAATTTGATTAATTAGTTATATTGTTTATTATATTGGGTTCATATACACTGTATTATTTTCATGTCACTTTTTCCTTGTTAAGTATATATTTGACCTTAGTTATGTACCTCATTCTCATCTTCTCATGTTTATTGTCTTTCATATTAAATAGTTTGCAACTCCATCTTTTTTCTTTTTGATCTCAACTATCTATCTGAATCCTTACTTAACTAATCAATCTACAAATATCCTGACTTAATTATTTCTCATGTCCATGAAGGTGACATAAATACTAAAAGCCATTAAATCATGACATACACACAGAATAACCACTAAGTATAAATGGTGATTTAAATGTAAAGAAAATGAGAAAGAGGATATTTTCTCAAAAAGATTGTAGTTTTCTTCTGCACGTGAATATCTTCTTCTTCTTCTTCTTCTTCTTCTTCTTCTTCTTCTTCTTCTTCTTCTTCTTCTTCTTCTTCTTCTTCTNTCCTCTTCCTCCTCCTCCTCCTCCTCCTCCTCCTCTTCCTTCTTCTTCTTCTTCTTTAAAATCCTTAAATATGTTCATGGTGATTTTTTATTTGTATATGCCAGTGTGTTTTCATGCATGTGCTTTTAATTTTGTTGGTCTACAGCTCTGGTTCTGCTTTGCAGTTTCTCTCTGAGTGTCAAGATGAAAATGGACTGGAAGGATGAAATGGAGCCCAGAACTCTTCCAGCTGAGTCTGTAAGTGAGTGCAGGGCAGTTGGGTGGTGGGATGAGGTGTGTGGGCCTTTTCTGATGATCTTTATTATAACATCTTGTGCACATACACTTTATTTGGGGGTAAACAAAGGTTATATTTGAACCCTGGAGAGTGAGAGTGCATTTTCATGGAGAATGCAAATCATTGGCTGGAGTTTAAAGTACAGAGAATGCCTTATTTGCATGAAGAAACATTCCAGGAATTCTGCCCATAAGGACAGAATTATGAGGTGGAGGGGGAGGACAAAAGGTTCAATTTGTTGGTTTTCCAAGAACTATGTGACTTTCCTCCGATAGAGGGTGGGGTTGGACTCCCCAGATAAGGTCAAAGAAGGGGAAAATTTGCTGGAAAAGGGACTCCTCAGAGGAGCAGTCTAGACATAGTAGAGCAGAACATGCAAGACGCTTTAAATAGTATTGCTGAATACAAGAAACTAATTTATTAAAATGAAGTGTGTTGGTGAAAAGAGCTTAGGTTGTACTTATGTAGAGCTCTTACTTCCTCTAGTTCTCTTGAATCACAGAGATGTTAATTGATGAGTAAGCATCATCAATTAACATTCAATGTGATATATGCTCATTCAATGTGAGATATGAAACTGGCATAATGAAGAAATAAAAGAAAATATATTTCCATGTGGCACTTTAAAATGCATTATGATATGTACCATTAGCTTCTTAGTGAAGGCTTTTGGCCTTTTTACTAGCTCATTGTTAAATATCTTCAGGGAGGATGTATTCTGTGCATTCTCTAGATTGAGACATGATAGATACTGACAGTAGGGATGTTTCTGCAACTTAAAGGACGAATCCACTCTGATAGTTTTAGCTTTCCAAACTTTAACCTATTTAATTGACACATTAAACTTTGTCAAGCTTCTATATTCTGTTTAGCACATGCAAGCACTGAATCCTAGTTTCAGGCAACCAGTCAAGTCTACTACTAGAAAGATATGTTATTTGGTGAACATATACTTTAATCCAAGTATTATGAGGAAGGCTTATGTTTGTCTTTCTGGATTGAACTTGAGATGTTAATATACTCTCTCACTTTTGATGTTTAGAATCTGAAGACATAATTAGCAAATATCTTACATTCTTCTCAGAGTAGAGATGTTTTAATTCAGATTACAACTTTGTATTGTCTACCACCCATCCAATTAGTAATGGATAATTAAATGTAGCCTCTAGTTAAAAATAAATAAATATGATCAGTGATTTATTGAAGCAGGCAAAATCTTTCCTCCGGAAAGCAATTGATACCAAATAATGACTCATAAAGCCTATAAAGAAAGCATTCTATCTGTGTACAGAAGCAAGTTCCTAATAGAATAGAGTACTAGCTTCTCATAACTTTCTCATAAGCTTTCACTAGACAGTGAATGTAGTTTGTATTGTTATGCTCAACTACACAATTACATATTGTTTGACTTAAGACTTGTCCATTCTGTGGCAATCCAGGGATCTAGTGGGCAGTTATTTGTGTTATATATGTGGAGTTTTCATGAATAGGTTTATGCCTTTCTGAAGAAATGTATTCTTTTCAAGTTTATCCTCCTTTTAAAATGTTGTGTTTTCATTTTTAGAATATATTATAAATCTATTAAGCCAAAGATCTAAGACTGTAGGGAATAGTCAAGGAAAGGAGAGTTCAAATGCCACCTAACTTTTCTATAGTGTTTGACTTTACATGCCTTCTTCCAGTTTGCTTTCCATTTATATTTCCTCTAGAAATGAAACATTGCTTTGAATAAGTTCTATTAAAATTAGAACTTCAATTTAATAACTAAAATTATGTTATTGCTAAAAAGTATTAAGCCACGTGAGGTGGTCATGTTTATGTAAAGGACAACATAATGAAAAAGTTAATTAACTAATATTTAAAATGTAAATGGAAATCTCAAAAAAAAAAAACAGTAAATACATTGAATCAGAAATCCCTGAATTTAATGACTATTTAATCTTGGTAGATATGCATTGGTAACAAAGGCTAAATACTTGCTAAATTGAATCATAATTCATATAATGAAAATTTGTAGAAGACAAGTTACAAAGCTATCATTCAGCTTTGAAGGTCAAACAATAAAAAGTAAGAAATCATTAAAGATTGTTTTAGGAAAAATATGCATAATTCATGTGATAGTTATTAGTGAGCCACTATTACTTTACAGAGTTGTTTAAATTTGGGAGATACAAACTAAATATGCAATATTGTAGTTATTTTTCAGTGTTTTTAACATTAAATCAGAAAGGTAGAATAACAAATAATTTCAACCATCAAATATTAAGCAAGCTAGAATGGTGGGCACCAACAAAAAATCTAGATGAATTTTAAGGTAACAATGTGGCTGCTCTGGCAAGGGATCATGTCCAATGGTATGATCTGGCTGGAATGGAGACACAAACTTAGTACACACTTTTAATCCTTAACAATGAATGTAAGTTTAGCTTGTATGAGAAAGCAGCCATGTTTTAAAGTGATGGACAGACAAACAAACAAATCAGAAATCTGTCACACTGAGTCAGAGAATGGATATAGCCAACTAACAGGAGCACAGCAGGGGAAGAGAGGCTACATAAGAGCAGCTTAAGAGAAAAGGATTTGGGTGATGGGTGATAGGTGGTGTGTGTGTAGGACAGTTTTACAAAGCTAGCTTACAGAAACAACAAGCTAGACACAGGTGAAGACAGAAGTATCCAGAGAATCAGGAGGAGCCAAAAGGTTAGAACATACTGCCAAAGTTAGTTTGAGACCAGGCAGAGCAATTCAGTCAGAAGCTGAGAAAAGCCAGATCAAATCATTCAGCTTAGATTAGATGGTATGGAGTAGAAGCTTTGAGGCCTTGGCCTGGGGTTAGTCAAAAGATAGAAAGAAACTCTCTGGGCTTAGTCCATGTTGTGTATTCACAGAGCTCATGTCCATACACCTTGGGTACTGTTCTTATATAATTATTTCATCTAAAAAAATAAAGGGGAAATTTTCACAAAAATCCTATTTCTGAAAGTCCTTTTTATCTGCAGTTTCCAGAAGAGGGATTTAGAGGTATAGTTATACCCAGTCATAGTTTCAACCAATCCATTTGAATACTACTAAATATAGGAAATCAGTTAGCAGAAATTTTAAATTAAACAATATTGCACATTTATATTGGAAACATTATGATAAATCAACATTTCTCCACATATTCATATATAAAAGATGGTCAAATCAGATTATTACATATGTTCATTGATTGTTCAAATATTAATGATATGTATGTTGGAAATTCCCAATCTCTTCCCTTATATCCAACATAATATGTAACAAAGGTTAACATATGTAACAAATATATACAACATATGTAATATACAATAATTAATCAAAAAGAATTTATTTGTTAATTATATTTTTTCATACATTCCTGAATATTTTCCCTCTCCTAACTTAACTCTAGTTACCATTATAAGAACATGTAGTTACCCTTCTCTGTTTGGGTCATTGAACTTAATATAATGATTGCCACTTCCAGTTCAACAAATGACACGATTTCAATCTTTTTTATGGATTGTGTCATTGATATATGTGTGTGTGTGTGTGTGTGTGTGTGTGTGTGTGTATGTATATATATATATGTGTGTGTGTGTGTGTCTAAATATATATAATGAATATATATATATATATATTTATATATATATAATATATATATATAATGAATATATATATTTATATATATAATATATATAATATATATATGAATATATATATAATATATATATGAATATATATATATATATTTATTTATTTACACACATACACATACATACATATATTTAGACATATTGATTTTCACACCTTAATTATATTACATAATCTTGGGGTTTATGAATAGTTCTGTACTTACCACAAGAGAGAAAATACATTTTGATATAATAATGTTATTTTCTATGGACATCCTATGTTGTAGAGTTATTTGGAGGGATAGTAAATGATAGTTTTACTTTTAACTTTCTAGAAAAAGGTTTTTCTTAGCCACTACATTATTTTATATACACCAAAAGCAAGTACATGTATTCTTATCTCTGTCCTAGTAAACTATACTATCTTTTGTCATGTTGATAATGGGCATTGCATCTGGGATAAGATGATATTTTGAGGAGGATTTAATTGTATTTTCTTGTTAATATCAAACATTTTTCTTAATGATTTTAATTTGTCTTCTTGAGTGAAATCGCTATTCTAATATTGTTATATTTTTGTGTACTTTGACATTAAGATTTTAGATGCAGTTTACATATTATAATCGTTAATAAGTCTCTGATAAGATGAACCAAACCATAAGCTGATGAATAATCACATACCATGGACAAATAATAATTTTTAAGGATTAAAGATTAACTTGACATTTATAAGACTGAAACCTAACAGATAACATTAACAGAGTTAAGAATCAATGATTCCATGTGTAGAACATTTAATATGAATCAGGTTAAAATATTTATTAGCTCAAGTTGAAAATGGAAAAATAAAGAGTAGAGAGGTCATACTTCAAAAAATAAATATAAAAAAACAATCACAAAAACAAATCTGAAAAGAAAAAAGTAAAAACAATTTCCATGCCTTCTGTCTGGTCTGGTCCTTTCTGGGGCAGACTCTCTAATCCAGTGAAGACACTATACCCTGATAGATCCTAAAGAACCCACTGCACTCAGAACAATTGGTAAGTGTATTTTCCCTTCCCCAGCCCCTCCCAAGCCTGAAACAGGCTGAAGCCACATGTGGTGTGGCATCCATTGTCTTGTTAAGTAGCACCTGAGCTAACCTGGTGTCCTGCTGCCTGCCTCTGTGCCTCTCCCTGGAACCCTCCCCGCCCCCCCGCCCCCCAGCTCACCTGCCTTCACCTGGAACATCCCACAATGTTTCAGGCTTCCCACCAAACTCCAGGCCCCTTCGCAGAACCGACTGGGGGGCGGGGCCTTCCCCCTAAAACCTAAAGGAGAACCTAAAAATAAACTAGACACTTTGATCTGCCATGTCAACCATCTTCCAGAGAACCAGGTTTGTAATGTAGAGCAACTGTAGGCAGTGGCCTCCTACAGGTAAGAACCCTCTCCCCTTCAGAATCTCAGAACTGCTGCTGGGAGCTCAGTGGACAAAGCACCCATCACCCACTAAAAGCCCTGCCCTCCTGAATATGCTCCCTTTTCATTCCTTCTGCCCAGTCCTTTCTACTGGGACAGATTCTTAGCTAGTCTGATCCAATGAAGACAAAATATCCTGACCCATCCTAGAGCAGCCAATATACGCAGAGCATTTGAGGACCTACTAAACTCAGAGCACTTGAGGACCCACTACACTCAGAGTAGATGAAGATCAGTTACACTCAGAGCAGTTGGATAGCAGCTTGACTGCTCCACAGAAGACCCAACAATCTGAAGGCCTCCCAGGAAAACAGATCAGGAGCTTCTCTGTCCCCATGAAGAGCCCCAAGTTGGAAGGTCCCACTGGTGGTCTGCTATAGCAAAGGCTGCAGGTCTACCAGGAGACCTGAATCCACCAAAGGACAAAAGAGGCAGACTCCAGATGGTCACACAGACCAACAAACACTGGGGATATCCAGTTGGTGAAAGGCAAGTACAAGACAATTAGCAACAGAAACCAGTGTATTTGAGTATCATCAGAACCCAGTTCTTCCACCACAGCAAGCTCTGAATAAAACAACATACCTGAAAATCAGGAAGCTGACCTAAAATCTCATCTAGATAATAGAAGGCTTTAAGGAAGATATCAATAACTCACTATAGGAAATATAAGAAAACACAGGTAAACAGATGAAGGAATCGAATAAAATGATACAAGACCTAAAAGTGGAAATAGAAAAAATAAAGAAAACACAAATGGAGGCAAACCTGGAAATGGAAAACCTAAGAAAGAGAGAAGTCAGGAAATATAGAAGTATCACCAACAGAATACAAGAGAGAATCTCAGGTGTAGAAGATACTGTAGAAGAGATTAATACAACTGTCAAAGAAAATTCAAAACATAAAATCTCCAAACCCAAAGCATTCAAGAAATTTAGAACTCAATGAAAAAAAAAAATCTAAAAATAATGGGAATAGAGGAAAACTAAGATTCCCAGCTCAAAGTACCTGAAAATATCTTCAACAAAAATATAGAAGAAAACTTCCACAACTTAAAGAAAGAGATAGCCATAAAGGGAGAAGCCTATAGAACATCAAATAAATGAGACCAGAAAAGAAAATACTCTAATCACATAATAATCAAAATATTAAAAGCATAGAATAAAGAAAGAATATTAAAAGCTTCAAGGGAAAGAGGCCAAATAACATACAAAGGTAGACCTATCAGAATTACATGAGACTTCTCAAGAGAGACTATAAAATCAGAAGAGCCTGGTCAGAAGTAATGCAGACTGTAAGAGAACACAAATGCCAGCCCAGGCTACTATACCAAGTAAAACTATCAATCAACATAAATGGAGAAACCAAAATATCCCAGGACAAAACCAAATTCAAACAGTATCTATATACCAATCCAGCCCTACAGAGGAAAACCCCAACACAAAGAAGGTACCTTAACCAAAGAAAGGACAAGATATTAAGCATCTCACAACAAAGTCAAAAGGAGAGAATCACAAGCACATAAAGCCATACAGAAACAAACATATCAGGAAACAACAGCCATCTCAATTCACATATAAAAAGACATAAGCTAACAGACTGGATATACAAACAAGATCCATCATTTTGCACACAAGAAACACATAGGAATAACAAAGACAGACAGTATCTCAGAATAAAAGGGATGGGAAAAGATCTTCCAAGCAAATGGTTTCTGGAAACAAGCAGGAGTTGCTATCCTAATATCCAATAAAATAAACATTTATCCAAAAGTTATCAAGTGTAATGAAGGAGGACACTTTATATTCATCAGGAAGAATATCCACCAAGAGAAAGTCTCAATTCTGAACATTTATGCATCAAATGCAAGAATACCCACATTCATAAGAAACTACTAAAACTCAAAACACACAATGAAGCCCATACAATAGTAGTTGGTGACTTCAACACTCCACTCTCACTAATGGACAGGTCATTGAAACAGAAACTATTTTGTTTAGGTGTGATATGGGTTTCTAATGAGTTCCATATAAGCAAATAATAATGAATATCATTATTCACTTAAAAGAAACATTTTACATGCACCGTGGCCAAGGTGTAGCAATGATTATCTCTAGTTGAAGAGGTTTGGGACACCTGCAATCATGTTACTGGTGGAGCAGGAAAGCATCTTTATTATAAACAGGAAAGTCAATGTCCAGTATTGGAGTTGATTTAACTCTAAAAATGTAGTCAGTTCTTTATTAATTTTAAAAGGATGAGGGCTTGAGATTGAAGGAGTCCCTAAATTTTGGTTCCTGACTTAATTATATAAAATGAAATGATTGGATGACCAGTCCAATATTAATGTATGGGATTTGATGTGTAATTTAAGATTTAATAATCTGTCTTTTACCAATGTGAGTGCCCTTGTGTTTGGACCATAAATGTTCAGAAATAAGACATCATTTGTACACATTTCCTTTAATGAGTATGAAGTGTCCTTCCCCATCTCCTTAGTTTTGGTTAAGTCTATTTCTTCATATATTAGAATGGTTACTCCACCTTGTTGTGTAGTTTGGTCTTTCTGTGGGACTTTAAACTTGCTTTGGGGAAGTTTGCTCTCCTACTGGGTTCCCATTTTCAGTTTTAATATGAGGAAAGTTACCTGATCCAATTCCTTTTTTATATGATAAGTATGGCTGATATTCCTGGCAGACCTGCTCTTTTCTGCAGGCAGGGAAACAGAGAAGGAATGAGTGGGCAGGAATGCATGGTGGAAGGACTGTGAGAAGAGGAGGGAAGGGAAACTGCTTTCAGAATGTAATATATTACAGAATAAATTTAAAAAATGCGATTTATTCTTACATGTAAATATAATATTTACACAAAGGAACTAACATTATAGTTACTAACATTATTATACATATACACAGTACTTTATACCTATACTGAAAAAAAGTTTCAACTTCCAAATTAGCATATACATGCTTTAGAACAGGAAACATTGCTAGGATATAATAAAAATATATTAATGGTATGTCATTGTCCTTTACTGTGATTTTATAATTTCAACATGTATTTAACTTTTAGTAGTAAAAATAAACTAGGCATTTTGTAGGGCTAATACTTAAATATCATTTCAAACTTATTTGTCAATAGGTTTCCTCAAAAATGTAGAAGACAAATAATTTTTATTTCTGCTATTTAACTTTTAAACACAAAATTTGAATATTTTTACCACAACCTAAGTGTTTCAATTTCAAAAAAGGAAAAAATAAAAGTAATATAAATTGGCATGTTCTATCTATTATTTTAGAACCTTCCAGAACAAGTTGGAATGTTTCTTGTTATTTGAAAGACTGCCCCTGTCTCTTCCTACTCTTGCCATATGGGAAACCATATGCTCATAATTTTCTTCAGTTTTTAAAGAAAATATCACTGTATCAGAGAGTTCTTCCTTCATAGCCCTAAACCACACATCACAAATGTTTCCTTCATATTTTGTCTCTTTTATTATTAAGATAAAAATCATAAGTTGATTTGATTTGACTTCATGTCTGTATTTTGTTCATTGTAAGTACATGGATAGGGTGATCATGAACCAATTCATCCCTAATAAATAGGAGTGCAATGGGTTTGAAACAAGTTCAGTAATATGTAGAATTCTGGAATGAATGTGAGTCTTTTATATAGAGTGATCACAGCATAGTTTTGCCAAACTATCAAAGGTTTCTCTCACAAGATCCTAAAAGCTTGATTATGATAATCTCCCTGTGATGTGTAAAGCCATTGAACAATGCATCTATGTTCACAATTCTATGGAGAAGTATGATTTGAAAGTACATGGTTGGACAGAAGAATAAAGAAGTACGATAAAGGAAATGAAAATTACATATAGCCCAAATATAACTGAGTTCCAAATATACTTAATTTGGTATTTATTCTGTCTTTTTTAATGGATTATATATCCAAGTACAGTATATTTTCTGTTGCCTACATCATATTGGAGTTCTCATTCGCAATTAAGACTTCTAAGCCCATTAGAATTGGTTAACAAGATAAAATGATTCAAAACTATAAGACTTGAAATAGATTTTATAATTAAAATATTTCCACAGGAGGAGATTCCATGCATAATACAGTAATTGTATTCAATACACCACAGCTGAGAATGTTCTAATCACTAGAATGAAGGTTTTTTTTTTCATGTTGCTAAGTGGTCACAGTGTCAAATCTTCTTCTGTAGTATGTATATTTGTACTTACAGAACTGGATTGCTTTAAAATGTTGCCACCAAAATTCCTTTTTATAGTGCACAAGCAGTTCAATGAAAATATATGTGTTCAAACTATTGAGAGTAAGAAACTTAATGCTCAGCCTTAAGGGCCATGTATATTAACCTCCCTCCAACAGTTAGGATCAAGGAACACCATGAATTAGAATACAGAAATCATGAAAGAGGTGGGAGAATGCTGTTCAACATTGTCTTCTCAATGCAACCTGGCATGGATCATTGGAATCATTATCTCATATCAGTTGTGGTTACTGGCACATGACATCTACAGGCCTTACTTCTCAACTAGAAATCTATTGTTAGTGGATAATTGGTGGGGGTTGAGTAATCATTGAGTAATCCTTTGTTTAGGACTTGGTTCTTGATAGATTTCTCATGGTCTTGTGACTGTCTCTATGCCTAAGTACAATGAATAACCTGACTGGACTTAATGAGTGAACAACACACACACACACACACACACACACACACACACACACACACACAGGGAGAGAGAGAGAGAGAGAGAGAGAGAGAGAGAGAGAGAGAGAGAGAGAGAGAGAGAGAGAGATGGAAGGGTTCCTATTGGGAAGCATTTGGAGGGGATAAATGGAAAGAATATACAATTATATTACATTACATTCACATGTGAAAGTTTCAAAAATAAGGATGAATTTTAAAAATGAAGTTGTAAATAAGAAACCACACGCATGTTCATGAAATAGGACTAAAAGGGCTATCTTGGTTAAAAGAATAATATAAAAATTGGGTTGAATGCTTAATCTCCTATAGTCTAGATTATCAAGTTCAAAATTTAATTGGTCCAAAGCTGTTACAGTGGGTAAGTCTAGGAAACCCCACTTTCTGGCATTGGAATAATGTCTTTGTTTCTATTTCAGTTCTATGATGCCAATATTTCTGTAACTTTATACTATATTTATATACTATAGTGATGTCTCCTGTTTTGTTGATTTGTTGAGGATTCCTCCAGTTAAAGATATACATGTTAGTTTTCTATTTCTGTAGGTAATGGCATTTGTATTTGACAGAGAGCACATTGAAGCTGATGATCAATTTGGATTATGGTGATGTTTTCAGAGCACCAATTCTACCAGTCTATAAAAGTTTGACGACTTTTCATTGTTTGTGGCAGTTTTAATTTTTTTCATTGAGTATTTTATTTATTTCAGCAGAAGAAACTTCCATTTACTTGATCAAATTTATAAATAAGACTATTTTTTCCTGATACAATTTTAAATGAGATTATTTTCTTAATTTGACTTTCAGAGTTTGTTTTTAGAATATAGAAGTGCTACTTACTGCATTACTATATTTGTTTATGACATATGAAAACTTTGATGGAGTCTGGAAGGTATTGTATGTAGAGGTTCATGTTTTCTGGAACATAGAGACAACTATACATCTTGTTTTTCCATTAAGGAACACTTCATTTTGTCTTTTTTCTAGTTCTTAGGGTTAGAATTTTCAACACTATGGTGATCAGAATTTGTGAACAAACATATTTAAAATATAAATAATTTTATATGAAAACAGCCAACTTTTAATTGCTGATTATGTTAACTTG
Organism: Mus minutoides; assembly: GCA_902729485.2. Lineage (NCBI taxonomy): Eukaryota > Metazoa > Chordata > Mammalia > Rodentia > Muridae > Mus > Mus minutoides. The sequence goes on from LR750743.1 coordinate 21,273, forward strand.
ATATTTATTGGCAGCATTTGCTGAGAAACATTCCTTTTTTACTCCAGTTGTTGAAAACTTTTACAGTAAAAGCATTATAAATTTTAGGAAATTAATTTTTCTGAACCTATGGAGGTAAAGCTCTGATTTTAATTCATTTCATTAATGAGGAATCACTTTTTTACTGAATGGAATGTTCAGAATCAAATTTCAGCCCAGGGATGAATTAATTTGATTAAAGTAAATGGTAATTTTAATATTTTCTATAACACAGGGTTATAAAAATGAATTATAAATATGTTTAATATTTTAAATCTTTTGATCTTTAATTTGGATATAATTTTATAGGAAGATACTGTATTGGTTTTATATTTTAAACTTTACTGAAATTTAGTTTTTCAGAGCAGCGTATATTTTAATGAACATTACTTTATTCTCGAAAATAACTGCAAGTTTTAATGTTTTCTGAGATTTTCTATAGTTTGTCTTAATTCATGATGCTTGATGGAAGAACTACATAATTTTGTTTGTTTTGTTTTATAACCACCTAAAGTTACAATTTTGAGAGGAAATTTTTTAATCATCTATTTTAAGCACCGTGTTTGGTTACTTTATTCATTTTAAATGTGCAATTAAATATGCTGCACAGTGGTTACCCCATAGTAATTATAAATTTTAATGGATGTAAGGTAAAATAAATCATTATTTTTTGAATTTTTTTCTAAAATAAATTTAAACTTTTCAAGCTTTTTTTTGATAGAATTAACAATGAATATTCAATAATGTATACTTTCTTCCTGAAATACTCAAATTGTTAATATTTGTACCATGTTTCTCAAAAATTAGAAACAGAAATTTGCTCACTGCTGCGCATATCATTTGCTTCCAACACAAAGTGTCAATTTTCAGTAGTAGAATTCAGTGTCAATATAATTTCTTTATAAGCAGATTAAATTTGCAAAACACAAGAAAACCAAGAAGGAAGACTTCATTCCTCCTTTGAATAGGAAACAAAATACCCATGAAAGGAGTTACAGAGACAAAGTTTAGAGCTAAGATGAAAGGATGGACCATACAGAGTCTAACCCACAGGGGAATCCATCCCATAATCAGTCACTAAACTCAGACACTATTGCATAGGACAGCAAGTGTTTACTGAAGGGACCCTGATATAGCTGTCTTGTACAGAAGTGGATGCTCACAGTCATTTTATGATGGAACACAGGGCCCACAATGGAGAAGCTAGAGATAGAACCTCAGGAGCTGAAGAGGTCTGCAACCCTAGAAGAGGAACAACAATATAAACTAACCAGAAGGCCCAGAACTCATGTCTCTAGCTCCATATGCAGCAGAAGATGGCCTAGTTGGCCATCATTGGGAGGAGAGGCCCCTTGGTATTGCAATCTTTATATGCCCTAGTACAGGGGAATGCCAGGGCCAAGAAGTGGGAGTGGGTGGGCAAGGGAGCAGGGCGGGGGGAATGGGGAGGGAACTTTTGGGATAGCATTTGAAATGTAAATTAAGAAAATATCTAATTAAAAAAATTGAAAAAAAAAAGCAGATTCAGATATTTTATGAACCCACCTATATTTCAGGGTAATGTTTAGACATCAATTTCATCATATTTTATATTTTTCACATTCAAATATGTGATTCTATCATTTAAATCATGAATATACATCTGGAAATGTTTTATGTGGTTAACATGCATGCACAATATTCCTACTGTTAAACTAGTCCATCTGCTATGTAAAATGTATTAAAGTAGTTGTCCTCAAAAGTTTGAAAATCAAATTACATATGAACCATCAAATTCTGCATTTTACAATTTTACTATATTTTTATAATATATTTTAAAATTATTTACAAAATCTGTTCCTGATATATATATATATCTCAGATATAATATATCCATACAATAAATATAAAACATATCTGTGTTATTTGTATACATTTACTGAGTTGCTTAATATTGTGAAAAAGCATACATTCATGTTTGACAGGATGGCAATTTAATGTTCATATCAACAATTGCCTTATGTTTGGATATCTATTAAAAATAAAACATTTGATAAATAAAAATGTACTTGTTATTATTTACCATTGAAACTTAGTATTTCCTGTGCTGTTTTGGGATTGTCTATCATTTAAATTATCTGAATTTTGTTATCCAATGTGTCTTTTGTGGACACATTATTTGCTAATGTGTTTGTTTGTTTGTTTGTTTGTTTAATTCAATCTTAAGGCAAAATATTGCTGTCTTCTTTCTCATGAGTCAAGAGTAGAAAGCATCAAAATTCTTTTTTTATATTTAAATATGTTTTTCCTTTCTTATGGTGAAAATAGATTATTTTCTCTTACAATAGTTCAGCAACAGTTTCCTTCCATCTACTCTCCATAGCATCCCTTACCTCCCCTCTACCCCAGATCCACTCATATTTTCCCTGTTGGAAAAGACCAAACCTCCAAGGGAAAAGAAAACAACATGATAAAACAAGAAAAGGCAAATAAGACAATACAGTAAGACAAGGCAAAAGCCCTCATATTCAGGCTGGACAAGGCAACCCAAAGGAAATAAAAGAATCCCATGAGCAGGCAAAAGAGTAATAGACAACCTTGCCCCAACTTTTAGGATTCCCACAAAAAACACCAAGCTTTGCTTAGTTGATTCATGGTCCATTTTTTAAAATTAGGTAATTGATTTACATTTCAAATATTATCTCCTTTCCTAGTTTCTCCTCTGAAAATTCCCTATACTCTTCTCCTTCCCCCTTCTCCCCAACCAACCCAATCCCATTCCTGGCCATGGACTTCCACTATACTGGGGAATAGAACCTTCACAGGACCTAGGGCCTCTCCTCCCATTGATGACCAACTAGGTCATCCTCTGCTACATATACAGCTAGAGTCACAAGTTCCACTATGTGTTTTCTTTGATTGGTGGATTAGTTCCAAGGAGCTCTGGGGGTACTGATTGGTTCTTATATATGTTACTCCTATGGGGCTTCAAACCTTGGGTAATTTCTCTAGCATTATTGGGGGCCATGTTAATTGCATTTAGTGGTATAAAGAGAAATAATAATTATATATTTTTAAAACATTTTATAAGTATTAAAATGATTAGAAAATATCCTCTTTGGAGAATAACCCTTATATAATTGGAAGGTAAGATGCAAAGAACAGTCTTACCCATCTGGTACATCAATGACTAGAATGGCAAGATACCACAAAACATCCAATAGTGGCATATATATTCTGGGGAAAACAAATAGCTATCTAGTTTGACCTGACCCACTTTCAATAGGAGGGAATTCTCATACTATAAATCTAACCCACAAATATGGTTGCTGAGACCATGGATCCAAGAAAAATTCATTAGTGCCATCTCATTATAAACAAATATAATTTATAACTACATTTATAATAGTTAACATTATACCCACAGGTGTACAGCCCTTGAACTCATTCATCATAGAAGTTTCTTTTGGCAGCAGAGAAAGACTATTGCAGAAAGAGAATGACTTCATCAATGGACTGTAAATTGCTTATCTCCTTTTGATATATTACAACATAATCCCAACAACTAAATCTCAGGGAACATCATGACAAAAGGAGGGGGGAGATTGTAGGAACCAAATGATCAGAGGAAATGTTGTCCATGGTAAGCCCCATACAAGACAGGGAAACTGAACCTAGAGAATCTAATCAATACAGTTACCTAAAAAGAACTTAAAACTGGCACATCAATTCATGCAGTATAATAGGTTCCATTGTATTATGATTCCACCATTACTTAATATTCATTTATTATAAACTCTAAAATTGCCTAATTTTTATACCACAAATAGTATACCTTCATAGATATGTCATCCCCCTATTCTCTAGATCATGATAATCGATAGTATATCCTTTATGTCCATTAATCTATTTTTGATAACTTATATTGGTAAAATATTTTATCTCCCTTTCCAGGTTCCCCTGCATAAAACCTCCTATCCCATCATCCCTCCCCCTACCTCTTTGAGGGTGATCTCCCACCCGACTACTACCCACTCCTGCCTCAGTGCCCTTGAAAGCCCATATCCTGTGTCATCTTATACCTTTTGTTTAATGGTTTGACAGAGTCCAGCATAGTTCTCAATTACCTTAAACTTGCTGTGTGGTTGAGGATATCATCATATTCTGGTATACAACTCCTTTTAAGTGGCTGGAGTTGCAGGTTTACAATAATACACTAGGATCAGAGTCAAATTTTCTTCATGTTTTATCTAGTTAGAGATACATTACACTTAGATTATATACATAACTTGTCAATTGTATTAATGTTATAATGTATATGGAGACTAGATTTCTGATATCTACAATTCATTTATTTTAGAAATAGAATGTAAAATGAGATAACTTTGTCATATTTAATTATTAACAAACTCTGTATGTTTTTCTATATTAATGCATTTTTTATCACAACCGGAGTTTTGGAATATTTTCTCTTAAACTCTGATGGTAGGAAATTTTAGTGATCTGTATTCTAAATCATAGTATTGAAGTTTCGACTAAAATATTTTTATGTACATCCAGTACTCCTTAATTATTTATGTCTTACATATATTTAAATAGAATATTTTGACACAAATAAATGGCTTTCAACCATTAAAGTCTAGGCTCACAACCAAAATAAGACGTTATCTAGAGACAAGTTAGTTTTGCTTCATGTCAACTGGTTTGCTTTTACATTTCTAGTAAGTAGTGATACTCATTTTTTTTCATGTACTTGACTTCTTTGAGTTTGTGTATAAGTTTTGGAAAAATATTGGTCCAGTATTATTCTAATCTTAATATAAGGATATTTGCCTTAAAAGGAAAAAATTTTCCATTGAAAATGAACTTGAAGTTTTACTGTAACTATGTATCTCTAAAATAACTTCTAGAAACATGTAGCTGCAATAGCTCTGTGATAATAGAATTGCTGTACATTATACATGTTTTACAGTGAATTTCAAAAAATGCATTATTTTTTGAAAGGCATAGTTTATGTCAATAGCAGGGGCAGGGTTTGATAAGAGGTGAAACATATTTCTCAAAAATTGTTTTTAGATAGAGAATAGGAAAGTGCCACAGTAAAAGATCATGATTTACTGGATATGGTAATTACATGGCTTCAAATGATATGTTAGTATTAAAGATATACACTCTTACTTTTAAAAAAATGAATGATTTTTTGCCACATTGTCATGACTAGGCTCTTCTGTAAATCAAGGCATGTCAGATTGTAACTGCTGAATTTGCAGATGTGAAGAAAATGTATGAAATTACAGCAAGCACATTTTATCAAACTGAATGAATGTACCAGACATTTTCTGGGTAAAATTGAAGAAGATTTTCCACCTATTACTGGTTCATTACTCTGCTGAAATTTCATTTTATTCATAGTATGTGCTGGCATTTTTGTGTCTTATCATAAATTTTGATGTCAAATAAAATCTAAATGATGAAAAATAAAGACCAAGGGCAAATCAAAGCTTAGCATAGTTTTTTAGCATTGTTTGGCATTCAATAAACTTTGAATACTTAATAAATTAACAGAATTGAAATTACGTTCTTAGTCAGTCATGTTGCTGACACTATACATCTAAATCTTCATGTTGACATTGTAGTTAATGTTAATTTCATTAGGAATATGAAGTTATAGCTCATTTTGCTTAATTTTCATAATATCTGTGAGTAAATACAAAAACATTGTTTTTACAATAAGCAAAAAGTAGTCTTTTTTATATTATCTTGATACATAATCATTTTATTTCATATTTCTCATTCTGTGATCCAATATTATTCTTAATTTTTCAGAAAAATATAAAATAAATAAAATAATTTGCTTCAAAAGATTGGATTAGTTATTTCAATTAAAGCTCACTTTAAAGATGTGCATACATAGTAGATGAGCTATGATATGAACCGATACTTTATATGTCTCAAATTCTTGCTCTTTAATAGTTTTTTACATAACACTTGAAAGAACTTTACATCAATCCCATGAAGAAAGTTATGAGGTATGAAGAATTACAGTTAACCTACAAGAAAATGGCAATTAGTTAGAGTTTTCCTATTAATTAATTATTAATTAATTAATTGATTAATCATTTTACATGCCGAACTCTGTGCCCCATTCTGATGTCCCCTAACTAAGGTCCTCCCCATTTTCCCTTCCCCTTCTGCTCTGAGAGGTTGGAAGCCCCCTTGGGTATCACCTGATCCTGGCGCATCGTGTCTCTGCAGGACCAGATACATCTTTTCCTACTGAGGCCAGTCAAGGCTGCTCAGTTAGGGGAAAGGGACCCACATGCAGACAATAGATTTAGGGACAGCCCCTCCTCCAATTTTTGTAAGGCTTTCATGAAGACCAAGCCACATATCTACTTCATATGTGCAACGTGCCTAGGTCCTGGGCCCTCAATTCTTCCTTAAATTTTTCCATAAGACTGTCAGAACTCCATCCAATGTCTGACTGTGTGTCTGTACATGTTTCTTTAAACTGCTAGGTGGAACCTCTAAGAAGACAGTTATGCTAGACTTCTGTCTGCAAGAATAATAGAGTATCATTAATAGTGTCAGGGACTGGTGCTTGTCCCAGGGATGGATCTCAAGTTGGTCCACTTATTGGTTGCCATTCCCTTAGTATTGGCAAAATCTTTGTCCCTGCATCTTTTATAGATAGGACACATTTTGGGTCAAATGTTTTTGTGGATGGCTTGGTGTTCTTTATTCCTACACTGAGGGTCCTGACAGGCTATAGGAAGTGGCAGCTTCAAGTTATATATCACCACTGCTAGGAGTCTCAAATAACTCACCCCTGTAGACTCCTGGGGGCCTTCCCCATCCCTGATCTCTGAGAAGCCCTATATATACTCCTAAATGCCACTTTCAAACCGCTAAGTTTCATTCATTTTCCTGTCTCTTTCTCCTGTCTTTCCCCCAACCTGATCCTGATCTATCTCCATTCTTCTTCCTATCCATTCTTATACCCAATACTCTCCCTCCCTCTGTCTCCCATGCTTTTCTTATTCCCCCTTCTAAATAAAATTTATGCATCATTGTTTGAGACTTCCTTCGTGTTAGCTTCTTTGTGTATGTAGATTGTGGTATCTACATATAAGTACATGTATTTATATGATAAATGTCCTTTTGGGTCTAGATTACCTCACTTACGATGATATTTTCTAGTTACATACATTTGTCTGTAAATTACATGATGTCCTTTTATTAAATAGCTGAGCAGTAAGTCCATTGTGTAAATGAACCACAATTTCTGCATTCCTTATTCAATTGAGGGGCATCTGGGTTGCTTCCAGTTTCTGGCTATTACACAAAACTATGCTATGAATGTAATGGAGCATGTGTCTTCCACATATGTATTGTGGAGCTTTTTTTGTGTGTGTGTGTGTGTGTGTGTGTGTGTGTGTGTGTGTGTGTGTGCTCAGAAGTGGTATAACTTGGTCTTTTGGTAGAACTATTTTTTCTCTTTTACATTCTCACGTTTTTATTTTTTACTTTTTATTTATTTTATTGGATATTTTCTTTATTTGGATTTCAAATGGTATCCCTTTCCTGGTTTCTCCCCCCAGAAACCCCCTACCCCACGCCCTTTCCCCTGCTTCTATGAGGTTGCTCCCCCCCCACACACACTCATCCACTCCCCACTCCCTGCCCTGGTATTCTCCTACACTGGGGCATCTGACCTTCCTAGAACTAAGAGCCTCTCCTGGCCCGACAAGGACATTCTCTGCTACTTATGTGGCTGGAGCCATGGGTTGCTCCATGCCTACTCTGTGATTGATGGTTTAGACCCTGGGAACTCTGGGTGGTCTGGTTGGTTGATATTGTTGCTCTTCATATTGGATTGCAAACCCCTTCAGCTCCTCTAGTCCTTTCTCTAACTCCTCTGTTAGAGACACCTTGCTCAGTTGTATGTGAGCATCCCCCTCTGTATTTGTATGGCTCTGGCAGAGCCTCTCAGGAAACAGCTATATCAGACTCCTTTCACCAAACACTCCTTGGAATCCACAATAGTGTTTGGGTTTGGTGACTGTATATGGGAGAGATCCCAAGGTGGGGCAGTCTCTGGACGGTCTTTCCTTCAGTCTTTGCTTAACATTTTGTCTCTGTATTTCCTCCCCTGAGTATTTTGTTACTCCTTTTAAAACGTGTGAAGCATCCACATTTTGGTCTTCCTTCTTCTTGACCTTCAGGTGGTCTGTGAATTGTATCTTGGGTATTCTGAGCTTAGGGACTAATATCCACTTATCAGTGAGTGCATACTGTATGTGTTCTTTTGTGACTGAGTTACCTTACTCAGGATGATATTTCCTAGTTCCATTTGTTTGCCTGTGAATCTCATAATGTCATTGTTTTTTACAGCTGAGTAGTAGGGTAGAATTAATTTTAATTTTCTAAGAAACTGACAAGTCGATTTCCAGAGTTGTTGTACAATTTTGTACTCCTACCAGCAATGGAGAACAGAGTATACCACTTGCTCCAGTCCCTCACTAGCTTGTGCTGTCTCTTGATCTTTTCTATTTTATTTTATTTTATTTTATTTTATTTTATATTTTATTTTATTTTATTTTTATTTTTATTTTAGCCATTCTGATGAGTATAAGATAGAATCTCAGGGTCATTTTGATTTGTATTTTCCTGATGATGAGTGAAACTCATATTTTAAGTTTCTCAGCCATTTGCGTTTCTTCTGTTAAGAATCCTCTGTTTAGCTCTGTACCCCATTTTTTAACTGGGCTATTTGATTTTTTTTTTTTTTTTGTGACTAACTACTTGAGTTCTTCATATATCTTGGATATTAGCCCTTTGACAAATGCAGGGTTGCTGAGGTCTTTTCTCAATCTGTAGACTGCTGTTTTGCCCTATTAACAGAGCCCTTTGCCTTATAGAAGCTTTTGAGTTATCATGTAGGAATTATGATTTTCTATGAAGTTTCCTGTGCTTATTATTAAAATACATTATTTTGAGTATTTTGAAGAGTAACAATTTTCTCAGATAAACTTCCTAGGCACTTTCTTTATATGAGGCTGTGGTTTGCTCTACTTCACTCAGTATTGTATAAACCTGGCTTGCAGGAATGCCTCACTCTAGAAAATGCCACTTTGCAAACAACACTTGGTTATGTTTTAACTTCAAATGTAAAAGCAGAATGACTCTGTGCCTCATGTACATAAACACCACCACGTGCCTATGACCATCTGTGCACAAACTAACAAATAACCATTCTTAATAGTAGAAAAATGTACTGTTACATAAACCCATCAGAGTAAACTGGAAGCATACAAGCACATGGCTATACTCCCTCCCAAACAGGGAAGCAAGTATAAAAATTAATGGAGGACACCAGAACAAAAAAGAGTGCATCTTCTGCACCAAGATCCTATAAAAAGGCAGGCATTTAACACTGGTATGACAATGCCCCCATGATTGATGATCTGATGGGTAGACATATGCAGGTTCTTGTGTTTACAGATAAAACTAGGGGAACCAAGGGTGTTTCACACAGAGGGTTTTTTCTCCAAGGGAAGAGATAGAGTATAACCTGTTTTCTTTCTAGGAAGGTGGGAACAAACAAGGTTAATAGCCTAGGCCTTTGTAATATTTGTGTGTCCAAGACCAGATTCTCCCCTACACTTTCTACACTTTCTTGAGCTTGTTTGTACAATAAATCTATGGGACATGGAAGATGTAGCTTTGTCCTTTAAAAAGAGTTTGTTTGTAGTTATGTTTTAAGCTTTGTTGTGCCTAGATTGAATTAATTTTCAGCAGGGAACATTTACAATTTGTTCTGGGCTTAAATATGCCTAAAATAAACTACTAGAGGTTAGACTCTGCAATGTTGTACCTGCATTGGCTACTACTGTGTCCTGTTGAATTAAACTTCATACTTGCCGCTGGTAGATTATCACTCTGCATTCCTAGGAGGTTTCAGAGCTCTGACACCTTACTGCCTGCCTGTACATCACAGGGATGGCAGGCCGAAGACTTCCAAGCACTCCTGGAAGCTTCCACTCACATTGGACCCAGTACTAATGGAATTTTCTCCAATTAATATCCATATGTCTACCTATTGTTCTATCTAGAATATTCCTACAAGTGGCTTCTTTGACTTTTTGAGGTCCTGCTTTTCAGTTGTACAACTCATACTTTAAGGTTAGGTCAGTGCTGCAATTTCAAGGCTCCATGTCGATTGCAGCATCTCTGTAGTGTTTTTTTTTNTTTTTCTGACTTCCTGTACTGTTGATAGACTTCTCTGAGCTGATTAGGGCAGTTGTAGACACTCTAGCCTATCTTAGGTTAAGTTAACTTGTTTGTTATTTTATATTTTGTTTAATTTTGTAGGAAACCTTTGAAATTAAAAAAAAAAATATCAATCAAATTTAATATTTGTAGAGGAATTTTAATTCAGTCACTGGGCTGCTCTGACAATGAATCACACTGAAGAATTCTGTGTGATCTAATTGGAATATCACACCTTTAATCTCCCTGGCTGGAATACAGATATGCCATTAGTATATATATATATATATATATATATATATATATATATATATATATATATATATATATATATATTTTTTGGTTTTTCGAGACAGGGTTTCTCTGTCTAGCCCTGGCTGTCCTGGAACTCACTTTGTAGACCAGGCTGGCCTCGAACTCAGAAATCCACCTGCCTCTGCCTCCCGAGTGCTGGGACTAAAGGCGTGCGCCACCACGCCCGGCTCGGTACATATCTTTAACATCTCACAATGAAGGTAAATTTAGTTTTTAGAAGGAAGCAGACATGTTTGAAATTTATATCTAATTGAAGTACAAACAAAGTTATGAATCAGATAAAGTTTGGACAGAAAGAGTGAGAGATGGGGAGAGAGAACCTGCAGAGACCATCTCCAGCAGATATGCAGGTCTTCAGAGAGATGGGGTTACTAACTCACTTTCAAAAATTTTGACCCAGAACTGTTTGTGTACAAAAGAAATTCAGGGTCAAAAAAAAATGGAGCAGAGGATGAAGAAAACGTAGTCAAGTGATCTTCCAAACTTGGGATACCTCTCATAGAGGGCAACAAAGTCTGACACTATTACTGATGCTATGCTGTGCTTATGGACAGGAGCCTAGCATGACTGTCCTCTGAGTGACCTTACAAACAGCTGACTGAGATTTCTGCAGATACTTACAGCTATTAGACTGATGTTAAGACCCCTATGGAAGACTTAGGTGAATGATTGGAAGAACTGTAGGGGATGGCCACCCCATAGGAAGATAAACAGTCTCAATTAACTTGGACCACTGGCAGCTCCCAGACACTCATCCATCATCTAAAGAGCATACACAGGCTAGTATGAGGTCTCTGAGGCATATACAGCAGAGGACTGCCTTGCCTGGCCTTAGGTATAAGGAATGTGCCTAATCCTGTAGAAACTTGAGACTCCAGGGAAGGTGGATGCGTGTGGGACATAGGAGCACCATCTCAGAAGCAAAGGGAAGGGGGAATGGGATAAAGAACTGTGGGAAGGCTTTCTGGGAGTGGGACAATATTTGGACTACAAAAAAATAAAATAATTAATTAAAAAAGAAGACAATAAATGGGTGTTATTATATTTGACTCTAGCATATTTCTTGTAGTAATGTGTAAGTACATAGCCTTCAGTTCACATCAGAATGATGGAACATATGAAGAACCTAGCTCAAGGAGAAATTGTCATAATATCTGAAGTTATTTGAAAAACTCTCTTCATAGATTAAGGTGAGTCCCACTTTAGTATTTTTTGATTCTAATGTAAAAAGTCTGTGTAATGGATAGTAAATGCAGTTACTGCTTAAAACTTTGTAACCATTCGGTAAGATGGAGCATAAATATTGAACAAATTAAGTTAATTCTGACAAAGTGGGAATTGTCAATGAAAGGAAAATGTTGAAACTGCTGTATTTAAATATACTGTTCAGATATTAATTTATAAAGACACTACTTTAGTCTGAATTACTTGAAGAAAACAAAGCACAGATGAAAAGGAGAGATCATAAAATAGCAATTTCAGCTCTGATAGAGAATATAAGGAAAACTAGAGTTTAAATATCTAAAGGATAATTCATATGACAGTTAAAATTATACTACTTATCCAAATTATTAATTATTTAATTACTAATCTGACAATAAAGAACTACTGTTACTATTCTTCAGAGATAATATTTATTTCATATTTTGAGTGTTTAGTATAATTGCAATTACATAATATATACCCATATTCAAGTGACACTTCATATGTTCCCTCTACTTGTTCTTAAATTCATGACTTCATTTTCTCTTATTTTATGTAAATACACAACATACATACCAAGTACACACTCACATATATATGCATTCATATGTATATATTCATACACACACACACACACACACACACACACACATATATATATATATATATATANACACACACACACACACACACACACACACACACACACACACACACATATATATATATATATATATATATATATATATATATATATATGAGCAGTTCACTTTCAAATAAAGAAGATAATATCATAAAGGCCCTTAGGTATAGAAGTTGAATATTGAAAGATGCTTTACAAGCTGTTAAAGGAATAAAACGAACAAATAGTACTACCGATTTGAAAAGCTTTGAACCAAAATATTAATCAGAATGTCAAGATATATCAAAGTGTACAATAGTGGCTCTTATAATTTTATGCTAAACAGTAGCTACCTAATTGCCCTTGAGACCTTCTCAATAGCAGTGAATTTATGCCTGAAATTGTGAAGCTAGCTTACTATCTTTGGCTAGTGATGTCCTGAGCCCTAAAGGAAAACAAAATAATGTCTTAAACTAGCTACCAATTTGGCCTTAAGGAACTCTCAATAGGTGGAAATATCCATCTATTTGTGTCATGGGCCTTAGAGCACCGTACTATTGCTTCAACAACTATAATAACCAACTACTTTCTAAATAACTATTCTCCTTTCCACAGATAAGTATAACTCTCAGCCCTCATCAAAGAATCTTTTTGCAGCAAAAGGAAACCATTCCAGAAATTTATAGCTGGTCAAAATGACAAGAACAACTGACCACAAAGTATCAATCACGAATCGATAACTCTAGAAGAGGTATCAATTCAAAAAAAAAAAAATAGCCTAGTAGAGTGGTAGAGAAATTTTAATGCTTTAATGCAGAAACATATCTACTCTGACAAAGTATCATAACTAAAGACTTTAATATGTGTGATCTATGTGGAATACAGATACGCCTCATACCTTTAATTTGGAATCCAGATATTTCTTAGTATACATCCTTAAGGAAAAATTAGATGGAGAAGGAAGAAGCAATGTTTGAAAGTGAAATCAGTCTCATATTCTTGCCAGTATCTGCTGTCACCTGAATTTTTTATCTTAGCCATTCCAACTGGTATGAGGTGGATTACTAAGGATGTTGAACATTTTTTTTTTTTAGTTGCTTCTCAGCCATTCAGTATTCCTCAGTTGAGAAATCTTTGTTTAGTTTTGTACCCCATTTTTAATAGGGTTATTTGGTTTTCTGGAGTCTAACTCCTTGATTTCTTTGTATGTATTGGATATTAGCCCTCTATCAGATTCAGGATTAGTAAAGATCTTTTCCCACTCTGTTGGTTGCATTTTTGTCTTATTGACAGTGTTCTTTGCCTTACAGAAGCTTTGCTATTTTATGAGGTCCCATTTGTCAATTCTTGATCTTACAGTACAAGCCATTGGTGTGCTGTTCAGGAAATGTTCCCTTGTGCCCATATTGCAAGCTGATGCACCCACTCTGGAATTCACTTTGGTGGTTCCTCAGAAAACTGGACATAGTACTACCAAAGGATCCAGAAATACCACTCCTGAGCATATGCCCAAAAGATGTTCCAACATATAATAAGGACACATGCTCCACTATGTTCATAGCAACCTTATTTATACTAGCCAGAAGCAGTAAAGAACACAGATGTTGCTCAACAGAGGAAAGGATACAGAAAATGTGGTACATTTAAACAGTGGAGTACTATACAGCTATTAAAAACAATAAATTTATAAAATTCTTAGAAAAATGGATGGATCAGAAGGATATCATACTGAGTGTGGTAACCCAATCAGAAAAGAACACACATTCTATGTACTCACTGATAAGTGGATATTAGGCCAGAAGCTTGGAATACCCAGAATACAATTCACAAAACACATGAAACTCAAGAAGAAGAAAGATCAATGTGTGGATAGTTTGATCCTTCTTAGAAGGGAAACAAAATATCCATGGAAGGAGTTACAGAGACAAAGTATGAAGCAGAGACTTAAGGAATGACTATCCAGAATCTGCCCCACATGGTGATCCATCACATAAACAACCATCAAATCAGACACTATTGTGGATGCCGTTGAGAACTTGGTGACAGTAGCCTGATATAACTGTCTCCTGAGAGGCTTTGCCAGTGCCTGAAAAATAATGAAGTGGATGCTGACAGCCATCAATTGAACAGAGCACAGGATCCCTAATGAAAGAGCTAGAGAAAGGACCCAAATGAAGGGGTTTTCAGTCCCATAGAAGGAATAACAATATGAACTAACTAGTACCCCCAGAGTTCCCTAAGACTAAACCACCTTTCAAAGAAAACACATGGTGGGACTCATGGCTCTAGCTGTATATGTAGCAGAGGATGGCCAGGTCAGACAGTAATGGGAGGAGAGCCCCTTGGTCCTGTGAAGGTTATATGCCCCAGTATAGAGGAATGACAGGGCTGGGAAGTGTTTTCAGAGGGGAAACTAGAAAGGGGATAACATTTGAAAAGTAAATTTTAAAAAATCTAATAAAAAATCAAAACAAAAAAGTGAAGTCTAATTGAGGAGCAAACAAAGTGAAGAAACAGAAAAAGATTTGACATAATGCTAGGATACATCCAACTCTCACAAAAACAACACAAGATAGATATGCCATTTAAGACAAATTTGGGGAGAGATAGCCAGCCAATTGGGAATCAGTGGGGTGATTGCAGTATATCATCTATTTCAATGCAGATCAGATGACGTGGTTTTAGCTAGAGAATAAGCAAGCCAGATTAAATAAATTGCCAGAGTTAGATTGACACCAAACAGCACAATTCAGTGATATGTTTGGGTATGATATATTACTTTTATTAAATCAATTGATCCATAGTTTACCACTGAATTACTCAAGAGTAATTCACAACCTTGCAATGGTCAGAATGATAGATGTCCTGAACTTATTTTAAAAACGAGTTTGAGAAATGTAAACCAATGAATAAAAAAAAATGGTACAAAAGTTATCTGATATGAGAACTCTGCTACACATACTCACAGCATAATAATATCAATGGCAGCATGGAATGTAATATTTAATATAGAACCACTAACAATCACCATGTTATGATCAAGCAGTTCTCAATTAAAACAAGATACCAGCTTATAATGTGAGGAAAAGCTTTCTTTTCAAATTTATAAACAAATGTATTATAACTATGAAATTGAGGACATGGCTTTTAAGAGGGATGAAAAACAGAATATCCAGGGTCATCTTAAGAGTCCAGACTGAAGAGGGCCAGCAGATTAGATTCTGCCATGAAAGGAGAGTTTGGGGAAGAGCTAAAGCGTGTAAAGAGGGAGAGAGGAGAGTTTGAGTCAAGAAGACCAATAGAGCATATTGGAACCAAAAGTGTAGGTAGCCAGAATGGTGGAGTTATATAGGAGCCAAAAGCTAGTGAAGGAACCAAAGTATAGCACCAGAGATGGATGATTTAGAGTAGTGGGCAGAGTAAGAAGTGCTGAAGGAGCCATAATTACTGACCGAGACTTGTTTCATTATTCTTGAGATGTGACAATAACTAATCCAAAGAAAAGAATTTATCATTTTAAGGATTATACAATAAAGAAATATGGCCATACTCTTGAGAGTATTTTAAAGATGAAGGAAGGAAACCATGTATGGGGTTTTATAAATTAATTATAAATGCATAAATATGTTTTTTCTTAATGATTTTTATTGTTTTAAAATTTCTTAAATACCTCATAAAACCTTCTACTATCGTTGTTCCATATAATCCAGAATATAAATATATATTACAAGTAGTCAATGCAACTTGGGAATCAGTGTTACAATTTTATACATATGGTAGATTAAATAAAATATGGATTTGAAATCTGATAGAGAACTAAGCATGTTTAATTGGATATAATTAATATATTAATTACATTATATTATATATTATATATTAATTATATTATATATTAATATAAATTAATATATTTTGCAAAATGATTTATACTTTAATGTGTTTTTTCTTAACAAATTATCAATCATTAGGGAAGAAGTACTAAATTTTAGGTAATATAAACACAT
Source organism: Mus minutoides (assembly GCA_902729485.2). Classification (NCBI taxonomy): domain Eukaryota; kingdom Metazoa; phylum Chordata; class Mammalia; order Rodentia; family Muridae; genus Mus; species Mus minutoides. Next base: position 37,686 of record LR750743.1, read on the forward strand.
ATTTATTGTTCTCTCTCTCTCTCTCTCTCTCTCTCTCACACACACACACACACACACACACACACACACACACACAATCTTTTATTCTTCCCCTTGTCCTTGTGAAATAAGAACTTTAAAGAAATATAAAAACAAATATTGTTTTCTTGTGACTCATACTCTATAGTACATAGACTGCAAAGGGACATGAAATATTTTTGGGTTTGGTGACATTGGTAGTACATAAGTATAAAAGGAAATAAAAGGAAGGAATGAGAATGGGTATCAGTTTTTTTTTTTTTTCTATTCAAAATCAACCCACTGCCAACACACCTGCCAAAAGCAAGCACAGTTTTCTTCTTTGCACCTGAGAAGTAAATATGTACCCAAGAATGTAAATGTTACTCTACCGAGGACAAGTAAAAATATGTTTGATATAAAGTTAACAACATATGAATGAGTTATTTATCATACCAATTATTATGGTATATAAATTTAGTGAAAAATATTTTGTTTTACAATTACACAGATCTTTCAAAACAAAATTATATGATAAATGGTTAACAGAAGGGGAGTGATTCACTCTTATTTTGATTTGTTTTATACATGATAGTCATATCAATGTTTGCAGTGTTAATGAATTATTTCATTTTAAAATTTTTTGGTAAAAACTATAGAGACCTGTTTTGGATATTTATTCTGGGGCTCACCCAGCAAATAAACTCCCTGTGTAGTTTGTTGCCATTGACTTTAGACACAATAAATTTTGTGACTAGGATGCAAATTGATAATTAAGTAATATAAAAAACCCTCTAGAACATTTTGCAAGTATTCTGAATGTCAGATTTGGCTGGAGGAATTTTATAGTAGATAAATCACATAGATAATTAAAATTATACCTTAAAATAGTAATTAAAATTACTTGTTAATAGCATAGAAAATAAGCTTCACAAGTGATAAATATTAAATAAGCATATAATAACAGATTATGGTGCTAAAATAAGCACATTTGTAACAAATAAGTGCATATTTGTTCACCACAGAATATTAATATTTCTTCATCCTATTATATAATTAATATCTTATACAAATGATGGGAGCAGTGCAAACAGGACATTAAATATTTTTAGAACTCATAGAATATGACCCATCAGTTAGCACAACTATGATCAATGTGGTCAGAGAGTACAGAGCCTCTAGGACTATTTCCTGAAGACTTCATGCTATGGTTAAGCTTGTAAGACCAAACCAGAAATACCCCTACTCCAAACATGGGCTGTTCGCACACCCCAAGAATCACGAAAGACCATCTTGATGCAAACTGCAAGAGGATTTTTAATCGGAGCTCCTGGATGACCCCGTATCCCATGCAGGAGACAGGGGATTCGACCCTGACCTGAAATTTTACAAAGCTTATAAAGGCAAAAACCACAAACTCAGGGGGGGGGGGAGGGAGGGGGGAGGAAATAGGAGAAGTCTAAAACCATAAATTTACCTAACAGTTTAGTCATGTGATACCTTAGGCAACCTCCTGGGGCGTTGAAACATTCCACAGAGGGCGTTGGAATATTCAGAGGGCATTGGATTATTCTGTGATTGTTCCAGGAAAGGCTTGCCCCGTAGCTAGGGCCAACGGTTCAGTTCCTTATATTAGTTTAAAAGTTCACTTTCCCTCCTAACACAAGGGACTCCATTTTTTCTTTGGTTACGTACTACTCTTTCAAGCTCAGGTAAGAGCAAATGTTGGCCAAGATGTGAAGAAAGAGAAACACTCCTCCATTGCTGGTGAGATTGCAAATTAGTACAAACACTCTGGAAATCAATCTGGAGGTTCCTTAGAAAATGAGAAATAGATCCACCTGAAGACGAAGCTATACTACTCTTAGATATATATCCAAAAAATGCCCCCCAGACCACAGGAGCATTTTGTTCAACTATGGTCATAGTGGCCATGTTTATGATAGCCAGAGGTAGAAACAACCCAAGTGTCCCACAACAAAAGAATGGATACAGAAAATGTGGTTCATTTACACAATGCAATACTACTCAGTTATTAAGAATGAGGACACCAAGATACAATTTACTAAACACATGATACTCAAGAAGAAGGAAGATCAAATTGTGGACACGTCACCCCTTCCTAGAATTAAGAACAAAGCACACATTGAAAGAGTTAAAGAGATCATGTGTGAAGCTGATTCCAAAGGATGGACCCAATGACTGCGGCTGCCAGGGATCCATCCCACAATCAGCCACCAAACATAGACACTATAGCATATGCCAGCAAGATAGTGCTGNTCAAGAAGAAGGAAGATCAAATTGTGGACACGTCACCCCTTCCTAGAATTAAGAACAAAGCACACATTGAAAGAGTTAAAGAGATCATGTGTGAAGCTGATTCCAAAGGATGGACCCAATGACTGCGGCTGCCAGGGATCCATCCCACAATCAGCCACCAAACATAGACACTATAGCATATGCCAGCAAGATAGTGCTGAAAGGGCCCGGGTATAGCTGTCTAGGGGGAAACTATACCAATGCCTGGCAAACATGGAGGTGGAAGCTCACAGTCAGCTATTAGATGGAACACAGGGTTCCCAAGGAAGAAGGAGCTAGAGAAAGTACCCAATGAGCTGAAGGGGTCTTCAACCCTCTAGGTGGAAGAATAACCATGAACTAACTAGTACCCCCTGAGCTTATGTCTCTAGCTGCATATATAGAAGAGGATGGCTTAATTGGCCATCAGTGGGAAGAGAGGCCCCATGGTCATGCAGACTTTATATGCCCCAATACAGGGGAACGCCAGGGCCAAGAAGTGGGAGTGGAGCAGGGCCGGGAGCGGGGAGGGTATAGGGAACTTTATGGATAACACTTGAAATGTAAATGAAGAAAATATCTAATAAAAGTTGAAAAAAAAAGAATGAGGACATCTTGAGTTTTGCAGGCAAATGGATGGAACTAGAAAATATCATGCTGAGTGAGGTAAATCAGACACCAAAGGGCATGCAAGGTATGTACTCACTAATAAGTGGACATTATCCAAAATAAGTACATTATACCCAAGATAAAATCCACAGAACTCAAAAGGTCAATAAGCGAGGATGTCTCAATCATACTTGGGAGAAAGAAAAAAGCAATCAAAGGAGCAGGAGGGAGGAAGGGAGAATCCTGGATGGGGAAGGGGACAGGGAGGGAAGAGGGAAAATGATCTATGCTTGTTAATAGCATAGAAAATAAGCTTCACAAGTGATAAATATTAAATAAGCATATAATAACAGATTATGGTGCTAAAATAAGCACATTTGTAACAAATAAGTGCATATTTGTTCACCACAGAATATTAATATTTCTTCATCCTATTATATAATTAATATCTTATACAAATGATGGGAGCAGTGCAAACAGGACATTAAATATTTTTAGAACTCATAGAGGTGAGGGGGAAAAGGACTGAAGCCCTCAGGGTGAGCAGAAAGAATGGAAACAGTGGTTGGTAGGAGATGCGGGACCCTCTAGAATATACCAGAGACACGAGGGGTGAGAGACTCTCAGGACTCAAGGTAGGGACCTTAGATGAAATGCCCTACAGTGAGGAGAGGGAACTTGTAGAGCTCACCTCCAACAGGAAGAGAGGACATCAAAGGAGGGGGTTGCCATCTCATAGTCAAAATTTCTGACCTGTTGTGGATATCCCTGGGGCTAATTATATTTGATGTTAATACTGTACCCCTGTGAGTTGTTGTGAACAAGGAATGAATCAACACTCGGGTACTTTCCTGTAAATCTGCTTCACACCTTGATTTATAAAATAAACGAAGGCTGATGATTGGGCAAATAAAAGGGAAGGTGGCACAGAAGGTTGGGTGAGAAAAGAAGGACAAAATGGAAGCGAGAGAGGATGCAGAGGAGAAAGAAGAAGAAAAGCAGAGCAGAAGCACATGGCCTGGAGAAACAGCAAGTTCTAAGGGGTCTCTTAGATGCGGAAGATGGTAGTTTAGTGGTATATCTGCCCAATCTAGGTGCACAGCATGTATTCATATTAATTGTGTTGTGTTTTCATTGCTGGGGTATATTTGGGTTGCAACACTGACCCATAATTATTCCTGTCTGAAAGAACTGCAGGGACAAAAATAGAGAAGAGCCTGAGGAAAAGGAGGTCCAGTGACAGGCACAAAGCAGGATCCAATTCAACGGGAGGCCCCAAGCCCTGACATTATTACTGAGGCTCTGGCGTGCTCACAAAAAGGGATCTATCGTGAATGTGCCCTGAAAATACTCAAGAAACAGCTGAAAGAGTTAGATGCAGATTAATTATTATTATTATTATTATTATTATTATTATTATTATTATTATTATTATTATTATTATTTTGCTCCCAACCAATGGACAGAAGCTGCTGAACCCTGTGGTTGAATTAGGGAAAAGATGGAAGAAGCTGAGGAGTAGGGCCACCCTGTAGGAGGACCAGAAGTCTCAATTAATCTGGACCCTGGAGATCTCTTAGAATCTAGACCACCAACCAGGTATCATACACCAGCTCATATGAGGCCTTCAACACATATACAGCAGAGGACTGCTCGGTCTGGGATCAGTCAGAGAAGATGCACCTTTCCCTCAAGAGACTGGAGACAGAAGGGAGTGGGAAGGGCTGGTTGGGTGGGTGGTGTGGACAATAGGGACATCTTTGTGGAGACAGGAGAGGAGGTGTGGTATGTGGAACAGTCAGAGTGGACTGGGAAGGGAAAAATATGGAGTGTAAGAAAAAAGACTAAATAAAATAAAAAAAAAAATATATATATATATATATATATATATATATATATATATTATCAATACATGACTCTTAATGATAATGAATTTTTCCAGATTCCTATTTTTATTTTGGTTAGCTCATACTTGGAGGCTTATATTTCTTCACTACACTTTTGTTCTTAATTGTAGTATGCTTTGGTTCCCACCTCACTTCTGAGGTTGGATGGTAGTGTATCCTTGTCCCAAAGTGTATCAGAAGATAAATTTCACAGCTAACTGTTTTCTCATAATAGCATATTTCTTTCTAATTCCAAAGTTAATGGGGAGAAGTAGCCAAATGGTATGCTCAGCTAATTTTAATGTTCTCATTTCATTCAGCAACTAGAATTGTCTCATTGGCAACCTCAGTCTGCTTTTCTTCTTATAGCCTCAGAATCTGAAAATTCCTCACTTTATTACAACAGTATTAACATGGTCCTAGTTGTTTCTCTTAAATGGATCATGCTGTTCTCATAAGACCTTAATAGACACCAAATCAGTTCTGGTACTTCTCATACATTGTTGACAGTTCCAATAAAATGCAGTTTGGCTCTACTTTGTGAGAATTAAAACTTATATACTAATTTTGAATTTGTAGAGCCAGGTAAAATTTAATTTAGATTTAATTATTTTCAATATTTGCATATAAAATAAAATCAAATTTGAGTAAAAATTCATTTCTGTATAAGATAGATGTGGACATAATCAAATGATATAAAATCAAGTTTAAAAATGAATCTGATATGTTAAAATTGTATGAGTTGAATTAAGTGATATAATTCTAAATACATGACCCATATACACCAATATATTTTTATCTTTGAAGCAATATGTTTATCATTATAAGAGACTAATATTGAGTAAAATGATGGCGCACGCCTTTAACCCCAGCACTCGGGAGGCAGAGGCAGGCAGATTTCTGAGTTCAAGTCCAGCCTGGTCTACAGAGTGAGTTGCAGGACAGCCAGGGCTACACAGAGAAACCCTGTCTCTAAAAACAAAATAATAATAATAATAATAATAATAATAATAATAATAATATTAAAAAGAAAGAAAAAAAAAGAAATTCTACAGATGGAAGTGTTCATTGCAATTTTAACTATGATGAGATTAAAATAATTATAGCTATGAATTTAGCACAAGTCATTTCAAGTTTTCACTACTAATATGTGAACCATAAAATATATAAAGTTCAAGGTCTTTAAAATGCCATCTAAATAATGTTAATATTGGTAAATATTAAATATTATAACTAATAGACTATGAGAGAAGAAATAATGTTCTTTAATATAACTGTAGATAAAATTAAATTAATCCTGCTATAGTTTATCCAAGTTGATGATAATGTAATTATTTACATTCTGTCTTTATATTTACCTCTATACACACACCTAACACTTCAGTACCTGCCTCATGTTATCCCTTTTACATTGCTTTGCCTCATCAATTGACTTCATTGTCTCCATTTCAGTAAAGGGCATCTTATCTGAAAGTGTTGCTTAATTAATTTTCCTGGTCCCATTTTTAACAGATAAATTTATCTTTATAATAAAATCTGACTCTTCACTATGTCTTCTCTAGGAGAGTAGCAAACCCAACTTTAGCTTCTTTTACTATGTTGTATTTCTACTGTCACCTCTGTGATCTAACTGTATGCAGTCTTTCCATTTGATAACTTTCTCACAGATTCAAAGCGTTCCGCCTTTGTTCAAGTTTCCCTACTAAATATAAATAATATTTCTTAAATACCAACTGAGGTCACATTTCATTTCTGCTAATATCATTTTTCATCCTTATTAATCCATATTTAAAATTATGAATCCTCCTAATAATTTACAAAAAAATCCTAAATGATAATACTTTCCACTCCATCTCATGCCTCCTTATTTATCCACTATATGGTCTGAAACTTGCCAATTCTTCTACATGTTCTACTAGTAGATTCCACATCTTAGCAGAAATGTGTCCATTATAATTGCAATTATTACTCGTACCAAAACACAGCCTTTTTGTATTTTAAAAATTGTGCTTTGGCTTAACCTTTCTAGTTACATTTAATGCTCACTATTAAATCATTTACATAGTAATCTAAATATATAATAAAAAACATGTTATTAGAAAATAATAGTCATTAAAGAACAGCAATTTTTATGAACAAAACAGTTTTAAGTCATTTTCCTTTTAACATTTATAAATATCTATTCATTAGTATACATACCAAATATATTTTATGTATAAAAATAAACCACGAAGCATTATCTTATTAATTTATCATTTCTTTGCTCGTCATTGAATAACTCTTTATCAAATATACAAATCTGAAAGATACTCATTAGCATGGCTCAAATAATGCTATTTTTATGTTTGTTCTATAAATAGGCGATTTCACAGACACCAGAGGGGTCAATATATTAATTAAGCTGTCAATAGTGTGTTAGATTTAAAATAGCATGATGTAGCTGCCTGAATTATAATGCTTATTATGTTCACCAAAAATCAGTTTGCCTGAGAACTTCTTCATATGGAATCTTGGAACCTGCACCCAATTGTTTCTTTTTGGTAATGAAGATACCAACAGCCAATAGCTAGGGAGAACAAAGTGGGTTGGGAATTTTTTACGATTCTTGCACTTGGACATGGAGGAGGGAAAAAGATTCATGCTGGTAGAGTATGGAGGAAAGATGCTATGTTTGAGAAAAGTATAGGACAGAGAGGCATAGCCACCACGTGAAGAAGAGTGAGACCCAGAGCATGGCCCAATTGGGCAGCCCACTGGGTCCAGGGCAGCCAAGGTAGAATACAGTGTTTAGTTAGTAATAACTATGGATTTTCGGCAGAAGGTGGGTTATCTGTGTGGAGATTAGACAGTGGCCCAACAAGTGTGTTGATTAAGACATGTTTAAATATGAAGGCTGTCTGTGTGTGTCTTTCATTTGGGAACATAAAGCATTGAGGCAGGTAGTGAATCTGCCACTGGGATTTCTTTTCTTTTCTTTCTTTCTTTCTTTCTTTCTTTCTTTCTTTCTTTCTTTCTTTCTTTCTTTCTTTCTGTCTGTCTGTCTGTCTGTCTGTCTGTCTGTCTTTCTGTCTTCCATATTTTCTTCCAGAGAATTCTCAACTGAGAAAACTCAAATGACTGAAAACCACCTAAAGAAATCTTCAACATCCTTAAGTCATCAAGGAAATGTGAATCAAGAGAACACTGATTTTTCCACCTCACATTAGTCAACATGGCTAAGATAAAAAACATAGTTGACAGCAGATGCTGGTGAGGATGTAGAGAAAGAGGAACACTCCTCCATTGCTGGTGGAATTGCAAACTGATACAATCACTCTGGAAATCAGTTGGCAGTTCCTTAGAAAATTGGACATAGTACTACCTAAGGACCCAGCTATAACAGTTCTGGGCATATTATACCCAGAAGATGCTCTAACATGTAATAAGAACACATGCTCCACTATGTTTTAGACGCCTTATTTATACTATCCAGAACCTGGAAAAAAAAAAAAAAAACAGAGGTCCCTCAACAGAGGAATGGATAAAAATATGTGGTACATTTACACAATAACATACTACTCAGCTATTAAAAAACAATGACTTCATGAAATTTGCAGGCAAGTGGATGGAACTTGAAAATATTATCCTGAGTGAGGTAACTCAGTCACAAAAGAACACACATGGTATACTCACTTATATGTATATATTAGCAATGCATATACAGTCACCAAACCTGGACACTATTGGGGATTCCAGGAAGTATTTGTTGACAGGAGAAGATCTGGCAGTCTCCCTTGAGGCTCTGCTAGAGCCCGATAAATAGAGAGGTGAATGCTTGCAGTCAACCACTGGACTGATTGCACTGTCCCATTGGAGGAGTTGGATAAGGGACTGAAGGAGCTGAGGGGTTTTGTAGCTTCATGGAGGGTGCCACTGGAATTTCATAATACTTATTTCAACAGCACGTTAATAAAAAATTATATTTCTCTAAAAACAGTGACCTTTAGCTAATTACCTTCTGGAAGATTGAAGAATTTATAAAGATAAAATGTCTGTTTGCCACGTGCTGACAATTTTAGGGTATATCATTACTGCTTGAAAACTGCCACTTGGTCTGCCGGGTCTTCTGATAGTTATATTAACTCACAGAAACAAAATTCTTTGGATATTGCTCACTGATAAAAAAAAAAAAAAGTAGAATTTTATGACAACAGTGATAGATATTTTATAATGTGCATTTTATAGGAATTCTAATTTCATTTTGTGATTGTTTTGTTTTGAAGAAACTCAAATGAGAACACGTTTTTTATCCAGTTCCATGTGTACTTGAATATAAGCACTTGTGTAATGAACATAATTCTTGAGTGTGTTTGAACATAATAAATTAAAGTGGATATGTATTTGTATTTAATACTCTGACTTTTTCTGTACTTTATGCACTAAGCCTTTATGTAAGAATGGGTTGCTCCAAGTCAATAGTAATTTGTATGTACTGTTTAGCCATTTCGCTTGTCTTCAGATTTCCTACTTCCTTGAACTGTGTCTCTAAGTACAAAATGCCTATTTTAAGGCCTTCTCTTTCTTTCCTTTCTTTCTCCTGCTGGGCACTTATTCTCATTTTACTCTTTCTTCCTTTATTTTCACCAGAATGTCATTTAGCAAATGGTGGGCCATCTGCTTTCCTGTATAGAACAAACTCCAGGTAGCCAATTACTTTTGAAAGCCTAGAGAAGATTCCACACACTAAAAGAGACTGACCTAATACAGAACAAGTCTTATGTCTCTTACTTGTGTCATGGCACAGTGTGAGAAACCATCTTACATTCTAAAGGGCATCTCCATAACTGACGTGAGTGCAGAGAAAATATGATGAAGGTACTCTCCACTACTTTCCGAGATCCATGAGAACTGTAGTAAAAGATATTAGATTTTTCCAAAGTATCATCTATAAAACTTGTTTCATTCTTGTGTATATTTTCATTACATGAAAATGTTGAATTGAAGATTTTACCTATAATAAAAAAGATCAACATTTTAAAAATGTTATAAATCTAAGCTTTATGAAAATTCATAAAACTTGATACTTTAGTTAAAATAAAATAAATCATCCTGATATGGTGCAACCTAGTGCCATTAATAAAATATTTTATATTCTACATTTTTCTATATATTTAACAGTTTTGTATAGTTCTACATTGTCTATACCTTCACATACCTCTAATACTGATACATGAAAGAAGAAAACAGGAGCACTATCAAGGTATTTAAAAGATAAAATGAGAATATTTCATTCATGGCTTTAAAAAATGACTCAGAGTGAGACATACAAGAATCCCGTACCAAAAAAAAAAAAGTATATACATAGCTAGATTTTGGAAAGTCTGGCACTGACAACCAATTTAGTTCCTTTTCAGTGCAAACTGCTTTGGAGATTGATGAAATCAAGGTCTAGACCACTTTATAATTTTTCTCAATTGAAAATTAAGTGAAGATTAAAGATATTTCTGTGAAAAAAAGGAACATCCTAAAAATCATAGGCAACTCTCAAGTCTTTGTAAGAGCTGTATTGACATCTTCATTGGAAGAGTACTCCTTTGTCATGAATTCCAACGGATCTCCATATTTTTCCACAAGTCATTTTACTCGCTTTACATATGTATGGAAAGAGACGAATGTGAAGACAACTACAAGGAACAAGAGAGAAAATCTCTACACTTCCAAGTAATAGAAAACGTGAACTATTTTTATAGTAAACAGAGCTTAGATATTTTATTCAATTATAATTAAAACAATATTGTTAAAAGAAATAAGAAATTTTGTCTGTCTGCAAACTGCCACATGAGTATTTGGGTGAAGAGTACCTTCACCATGTTTTCTCTGTACTCACAGTCATATATACACCAGTCCAGGTTACAATATATGCTGGTCAATTTTTATGATAACTTGACACTGAAACATACGGAAAGACCGAATATTTATCAAAAAAAAAAAAAAAAAAAGGATGTTCCTATCAGATTGAACTATGCTTCATTTTCTTTTCTTTCAATTGATAGGTCTCAGTTCCCTGTACAGTTCCCTGTACAGTTCCCTGTAGTAGTTACCAGCCTTTGGCTTGTGGTACTGCCTCCACATACTTGTCTAATATTCCTGTTCGAACTTCCTATCTGCCTTATGACATAAATTATTTCTTCCCCAAGTTGCTTCTGGCCATGACATTTGTCACAGCAATGTAAACGCTAACTAAAATACAATGCACATGGATGCATTCTACCTTCCTCTGCCTTTTTGTAAGGGCAAGAAATTTGGAACAACTTGTGACTAATAAAGTATTTCCAAGAACTATTAAAAATTATGATGAGATTTAAATTGTTATGAATTATAGCAAAATTCATAAAGCAGTGTAATAATACATTAAAATTTTACTTCAAATAATTATATCCTACTTATTGACCACTGTATTCTAATGAGCTATATATGAATGCATTTTACCAAACTTTTAGTAGCTCAATGGGATATTTTAATAATTTAAACATATATTTACCATTTTTTTGAGAGCCACAGTTAAAAGGCATTTGACTTAATTTGTGATGAAGTTTTTTTTAATTTATTTATTTTTTACATACCATATCCCCCCCCCCCCAATCCACACTCTACTCTTCCACATCCTATAACTCTTACACACACCCCTATCTCTAGGTGGAGACTCCCACTATTTACTATTTTTTTCAATGTCCATGAATTTTAAAATGCATGATACCACTGGATAATATATTAAATTGGCAAATTGAATATATTTATGCAATCCTCCATTGCTATATTTACTCATTATTATTTAGAATGAGGAAAATAAAAATGAAATTCATAATTTTTAAGTAGCTGAAAGAAATGCTACCTTTGTTTCAGTAATATATTTTGTTCATATATTTACAATAATTTACTATATATATATATATATATATATATATATATATATATATATATATATTTGACTTAGTGTTATAAATGTCTAATTTTGAACATTAATTTAAAACCTCTACAGTTAATGGTATTCAGAATAACTAGATGTCTCATGTTCTATTTTCCTTTTTTGTTTGTTTGTTTACAAATTTCATACAATCTATACCTTTAAGTATTAATGGAACTTTCCTATGTAATATATTTATATTTCTTTATATTTCCTTGTATACTTCAGAAATATTTTTAAGTTTATTAGGGATTATATTTATTAATTCATTAACCAAAGTTGAAATTAAACTGAGTGGATCTGACCAAGTCAACTGATCTTTTTTGTTTGTTTGATTGTTTTTCATTTTTGTTTTTGAAGATAAGAGTTTCTCTGTGTAACAGCTCTGGCTGTCCTGGATCTCTTATTTATTCCCAGTACAGGGGAAGGCCAGGGCCAAGTAGTGGGAGAGGGAGGGTAGGGGAGCAGGGCAGGGGGGAGGATATAGGGGACTTTTGGATAACACTTGAAATGTAAATGAAGAAACTCTCTAATAAAAAAATTGATTTTATGTTAAAAAAAAAAAAAGAAAAGAAAAGAAAAAAAAAAAGAAAAGAAAAGAAAAGAAAAGGCAGGCCTCCAAATCACAGAGATCTCCCTGATTCTGCCTCCAGAGTTCTGGGATTAAAGGCATATCAATTAAGTCTAACAGAATGTAAGATATTGGAGGGAAGTGGTTAGAATTTCTTATTGCTCTTTCGGAAGAAAATGATCACGATGCAAGAGTATCATAAGGCAAAGTCTGTCAAATTTTCAGTCTCTCCTTCATTTTGTTCCTGCATTGCTTTCGACAGGAACAAATTTGGATTTGTTTCCCATTCTCTTCACTGGGGATTCCTGTCTAACTACTGGAGGTGTCTCTTCAGGTTCCATATTTCCAATGCTGGTCATTTCGGCTAAGATCACCCACACTGAGTCCTGGAGGCCTCTCCCATTCTAAGTTAGTGGGACTTTCTAGAGTATTCCATCATCCACCAATGTCAGGAGCCAAGAAGCTAATAATTAGCATGTGAACTTCTTGAGATGAATCTACCTTGGATTATAATCCATGACAGATTGGCTCTCGTAGGCAAAGCCCAGGAGGAATTCATTTTAGGAAGATTCCTGCTATTATGATGCTTTTCCTGTTATTATTAAATATAAATAACAGTCAGTAACAGATTTGCTACCCTTTTAAGCAAATCTCTGTAGAACAAAGAAGATCTATTGTCTTGTGGTGATGCTATATATACAAATAGATGATGTTTTAATCCTAAATGATGATCCTGTAAGAATTCTTCAACCAATTAGAGCCCCCAGAGCTCCCAGGGACTAATCCTTCAACCAAAGTGTGACCCATGGCTCTAGTTCCATATGTAGCAGAGGATGGCCTTGTCAGACATCAAAAGGAGGCGAGGACCTGTGAAGGCTGGATACCACAGTGTAGAGGAATGCCAGGCCAGAGAAGTGGGAGTGGGTACATGGGTGGGAGAACACCCTCATAGAAACAGGGTGAGGGGGGATTAGATATGGAGTTTCCAAAGGGGAGATATGGAAAGGGGAAAACATTTAAAATGTAAATAAAGAAAATATCCATAAAAATAATTCCTAAAGTTATATGAAATATTATATATTGGGACTGCTCTTAGGTTCTCTATGATAATCAAAACTATAATGAGAACTCTGCCAGCCTTTAGTGTCATGAATTAATTTTTTCTGAGGTAGCAAGAAGACATCTACTACTCAGAGTACATTCCAAGTGTTTGTAAAGCCACTAACCAAAGGTCATAAAAAGAAGACTAATGATTTACTATAAGTGTGAGGTCAGAAGTTAAAATAAATACTGGGTTAATCTATAATAATCTATTAATACTTAGTCACAAAATGTTATAGTTTTAACTCTCCATGAAACTATTGATTTTGGGACAAATAATGGATGTTTAACCAGATAATTACTCTTAATGGGTATGCATATAAGCATTCTCTGTTGCAAACTTCTTATTTGATTTATAATTTGAATTTATGTGTATACTTGTGATAAACTTTTTTTTTTTTACCATATAATCATATATTCTGAAAAATGTATAAGTGCTCAGGACAAAAAGAGAAGACAGACCTGAGCTGAGGATACCTTTTAAAGACAGAACGCCTTTAGACAGAATTAAGCTGAGGAGCAATTTTTAAAGAGAACTCTAGAGAACATATTAGGAAGAACTGAACTCAGGAAGACCTTAGAAGTAAAGGCCGAGCACTGGGAGTAGTAGTGTTGAGTTTAAGGGCATTGTTGTGATATCAAAGGAGGAGGAGAGAGAAAGATTAGAAGGAGAATGCAGAGTGGAATAAATTAGAAACTATAAAGCAACTGAAAAAAAAAAAAAAACTAAAAGCAACATTCAGAGGGCTAAGGAAAAAAGGACAAAAGAAGGAACTACAGAGAGAGCAGAAGGAGCAGGCAGGCTTTTCCTTATCCTGTGACAGAACAGGCCTTTTCTTAATAGCAAGGCAGGCTTAGTCTTATTAGAGGAACAATGCTTTGTTCTTACAGACTTGTGTTTTGTCTATTTAACAATAAAAAGGGAAATGCCTGTTATTTCTCTATGCAATAAAGATAGGAGTTCATTTTCCTCCGGAATGAGTTAGTTCTTTCTGCGCTAGTGCTTGGTCTTTTGCTCTATATACATATGTAATGTGGATGTGTTTTTAAGTATGTAATTATGAGAGCATGAAAGCTGGACCCAGCTGGCTGAAATGGAGATTAAAGAAATGTGCATCTGTATATGGATTTATGTGAGTTTATGCTTATTTGCTTACATAAAAGTTTTCCTTCTGCAAGTGTGATTCTCTTCTTTTGGTTCAATAGAAGTTCATTGCTCGAAACTTTCCCATAGCCTGACAATCAAGAGGCATCTGGACAAAAGGGAAAAGGCTCTAGCAATTAAGTCTTTATTTAGTAACATGATGTTTTAAGATTAGGTGCTAAATGCTAGAAACTGCAGTTTCTGTACTCAAAGGGACTTAGGCAGGTCAGCTATAGCAGCAAAATAACTTAAACTTAGGTGAATATTTTATTATTTTACAGCAACCCTAAATATCTCAGAAGACCAAGTCCTACCCAGGCCAGCACTCTTTCCCTCTGCTGCCTAAAGAAGGACTAAGAACAAGAAAGAAGAACCTCCAGGACTGGTCCCTGGCACCCCACGCCTGGCAGCTGGTCCCTGGCACCCCATCCCTGGCACCCCATCCCTGGCAGTTTCATATTTCCATTTACTCTATTCACCCTCCAGGTTTCTTATCTGTGTCCCCTCAAACCTGAACCTGTTCCCCCTTTTCCCCTCCCACTCTTACAAGAACTTCCCTCCCTCTGCCTTCCATGATTATTTTGTTTCCCATTCTAAGTGGGGATGCTCCTAGAGTCTAAACAACCAACCAAAGAGCATGCACAGGCTGATCTAAGGCCCTGGTCCATATGTAGCAGAGGACTGCGTTGTCTGTTCTGAGTGGGAGAAGCTGTGCCTAATCCTATAGATACTTAATGATCTAGGGACTGGGGATTTCCAGGACAGCACCCTGTCAGAGTTGAGAGGAAGATGGATGGAGAGAAGAATTGTGTTAGGAAAAAGCAGGAGGGGGCCAAGATTTGGGATATAAATAAATAATAGTAACAGTAATAGTAATAATAATAATAATCTATTTGAATAACAATCCTTCACTTGGTATTAGAAGGGAGATAATGAATCAGAAATCACTAAGCTTCACATTTGTAATTACTTATTACTCAAGAATAGAAAACGTATGTGTATCATTCAAAAATTCTAAGAATACTAAAATCCCACTTTTTGATGTGCACATTAAGACCTTCTATCCTTGCCTGTGAATGGGGACTGTGGAAAGGTGAGTCTCACAACCGTGAGCCAGAATGTCACAGAAATGACAGAACAGAGGACCAAGAAGTATAATACAGCACACAATTCTACCATTTTAACTTAAAGAGGAACGCACATCCATAAAATACTTAGATATGTAGATACCTTTATACTGTTGGAGAGACCAAGAGCAGTGGAGGTATTCAGACCAGGCACAAGCCAACACTCCTAGTCACTTGTTACCTAAAGATTAAGAAGTATGTGTGTTGAGACTAAAATGAAAATCTGAGGATGATTTAAGAAATAAATTACATTAAACTCCCTGAGTGTCCCCCTAAATTGATAATGCTTTCACCTTTATGTATAAACAAATGAAATCTTAATAATCATTAACAAAGATGAATTGCTTTTTTCAATTATATGTTATGGTATCTTGAAATTTTTTGCTACATAAATATATTCTTGAATGATTTTTTTTTTAATTTTCCCCAAGTTTACTATTTTCTGGATACACATACCATATAAAATCTAGAATTTAGTGCTTTCTGTTTATTGCTTTTCCCTATCTTTCACTACCTCTAAATTTATTTTTCTATATATCTTTAAAAGTGAGTTTACAGCTGGGCATGGTGGTGCATGTGTTTAATCCCAGCACTCGGGAGGCAGAGGCAGGCGGATTTCTGAGTTCGAGGCCAGCCTGGTCTACAAAGTGAGTTCCAGGACAGCCAGGGCTATACAGAGAAACATTGTCTCAAAAAAAAAATGAGTTTACAGGTACAAGAAATATTTGTTTTCTCTTTATGATTTTGAAGTGTCATAAATATCTGTAATAATATTTTACTCATTTAGACTCGCTTTCTGATTGGCATGGTTCAGACATGATTTAAACCAATAGTTTCAGCTATGGAAAGATTTTAATTGATTCTGAGGAAACTCAGACCAAAGAATAGTGTATATATAAGAATCTCATAATTAGTGAATTATCACACCAAATTTTCTGTATTTGGGAAAGGATAATACAGAGCACATCGGAAGTATATAGTTCCCTCAGGAAAGTGCTTGGACCTGTTTTTGCTCCCTACCAGCTTGTGATTTCCAGCTTGTAATAACAGCACTGGAAGCATAGACAGGAGAATCCCAGGGGTCAACATCCACCTTTGCTTTCTTTCTCAGTAAAGGATGGATGACATCGTAAAGGAAAACATTCAAGAATCATATCAATATTATATCTCTTATCTATACAAGAGCCCACACACAGACTCCTGCACATCAAAACACATATAGACAAAGAAAAGTGATTTATTATTCATATTTAACACATGAGTTGTAATAGTTAACTCAGAGAGTTACTTGTGTGTCAGTGAAGAAAGCACAGAACGCATATCCTCCTGTATACACAGCTGCACATTTATTGATTGAATAATTTGATCTTCAATCAATTTCCTGTCATCATTTAGCATCTATTCTAGTTTATTAATGCATTTTTCTCTTTACATAACAGTTACTATTTCAGACCTATCCTATTTCACTATTATTTAGTTATCCTATACTTGTATCAGTCACATATGGCAATCAAGTTGATATGTCATTATGCCCCAATATATTTTTATTTTATTTAAGGATATATTTGAAATCTTACAATTATATACCATACATGCAATCAATGCTATCCTACTAGTATCTGCAGGAATGCCCTGTTTTGACAGGTATGTTTCCAATGTAGCATTTTCTCATTTAAATATGTGATCATTTTTATAACCTGTAACAGTATCTCATGCTATTTGTGATGGTTAATTAATATTTTGGAAGAGTTTTAGTCTAGCATTTTAGTAGGAGTTCTTTGATGTTGATTGGTAATTCCTATTAATTATATATCGATTATATAAATTTCAATTACATTATGAACTTACCTCATCTCCACAGTGTCTCTTATGAGGTACTCTATAACATTGTCTTCATAGTAAGAGTAAAGTGAGTTTTAATAAATTTCTAAGGAGTGACTGCCAGTCTATATTTAAAAGTTAATTACTCAATTAATTGTTAATAAATAATGTGTTTAGAGACTTTGTATCTATGTATGATGTTGCTTTACAACAAATATTCCCTTTGATTTTCTCTTTTTACAAGTTGGCATTTGTCTTCTATGGCATTTGTTTATTACTCCTTTAATCAGTGCATATTCACAAACATGCATTTCAGGGCTATTTATTCACAAGCTCTATGGGTAAATTTACTCATTCTTGATACATAAAATGTTAAAATTTTACCAGTTAGAGTCATTTCTCAGTGGCTTTTATACCTTTGTCATGCTGCTATGATTCACAGAACATTTCCATAATTTCTGTTCTAAATCAGTGTTTAAAGTTCATTAAGTTACTTGTCTATGCTATGAAAGTGGTTGTATGGCTTTGAGATATTTAGTCTTCCTTTAAAATGGAGAATAGATATCAAGGGATTATGTTGCTCATTGACACTACAACATTATATTATATGTTGCTTTCATCAGAAAAAAAAAAATATATATATATAAATATATACACACAAACTATTTCTAAATTGTTCTAAATTTGTCTGCAATCAAACCACGAAGTTTTGTTAAGTTTCATCATTACAAAATAAACCTAGAACATCCATCTAAGACCTTCCTCAACTTTTCCACACTTGTAATTTAATAAAATTTGATCTTGCTATAATAATACTTATTTTTATGGAGTCTAAAATGCACAGTTTCTCGGGAACAACACAGCTAACAAACTGTTATCTGTTCTTTAACACTGAGTATAAAATTTTAAGTATTCAGTTCAACATGTATAAAGTCTAATTAAACCAAAATAGTTCAAGAAGTAAGCAAATGTTTAATATCCTGATATTCACAATTCCAGTGTATGACAGCTCCAAATATTCTTTAAATTTGTCATAATTTGGGGGCAACATTAATTTTTCTTTTCCAATGGTTTCATAGCGATGTTTCACTTATTTAAAATTGTTTTTCCTGGTAAGGAATATCATCAAGCCTTTTCTTCTTATATTTTCTGGCCAATTATATTTCTTTTTGTGATATGTTCATTCAAGTAATGTGAGTTTCTTTAAGTGATTTGATTATATGGATTTAGGGGGTGCTGTTTCATGTTCTATGTGCAATGCATATAGAATTAATATAAGCATGTTCTCTCAACATGTCTGTGTATTTTCTTTATAACGTGTCAAGTGTAGCATAGGACTTGTAAATTAAAAAAAAAAAATTAGTCAAACCAGAAATCTTGCTAAAAAAACTGTCACAATTTGTCCATGTTTGTCTGTATTATGTATAAAGGAATATATATATAAAATCACAAAGCATTTAAAGACGTTAATATATTCTCCAAATTTATGAACCCACAATAATTTTCACTAACTCACTGTCTAACCCAACAACTTCCCATATATTTACTTCCCAGGAAGAAAAGTGATTCTGCCATGTAATTTCTTTAAGATAAATAAACATATAAGAAAGTTGAATATTTAATATTCTGTTAATTAATTTATTCTAATCATTTTACTAAGTATTTCTGATAGAGCTGACATCTTAAATATACAAGGCAGGAGTGACTTCTAAATCCAATATCACAATATTGTCTATGTTTATTATTTAATAAAAAACAATCTCCCAAGAAAAAAGAGCATATATAAATTCAAAGTAGCATTTCCTACAGTTTTAAGTTACTTTGACCTGAATTCATGGTTCACCCCATGTGCTTAAGCTACTCTGAAATTCTATAAATGAATACTTTCTCTTCATTAAAATTATAAATCATCTCATATTAATCAATCTTGTTTTGTTCTTTCTTTTTGGTGGGAACTGTGGGCCTAATGTTACCATTAAAGTTAAGACCGTTATTATCCCATCTAAGATTTCTTACAAAATAATAAAGATGTATTAGCCAAGATAAAGACCTCCAGTGGTTATTTTCAATGTCCTAGAAAGATTGTTATGGAATTTTTTTCTCAATCACATGATTCATCATATGAGTTGAGAAACTCTTTAACCCTGTTACCTCTGATGTATTTGAGGCCTCAAGTGAGACAAGGAAAATTTAGGGTGCAGAAAGAAGGAGGTGACAGAAGGCAAGAATATTTATGAGACAAATAAGATGCATGCTCACTTCAAAGGATTACATGGCAGGGCAGAGAGCAGGAGTGTTTGTGCATGCTATTTCATAACAAGAAACAAAATTATTCTCACATTCTTTTCCTTCCTACAACTCAGCATCATTGAGGCATTGCATACCCTTGCACACAATGTCCAATGTTCATCAACATATTCACCAAGCTATAGAAGCTCCCTCAAGTCAAGGGATTGCCAAGATTATGTTTGGTAGGGCTATTGTGAATAGTCTCAGTAAGCAGAAAGAAATCTGAAGATTCTATGTTTAAATATTATGATTTTTGTTTTGTTTTGCTTTTTTTCTTGTTTGTTCTTCTAAAATAATAGTTATTTATCATTTATTTTTTTACTGCTTCTATTTAATTTGGTTGATAATTTTATCCTTTTCACTTCAAATCAAATATCCCTTCAAAACTATGTATAGACTATACTATGTATAGTCTCAAACATTTTTTAAAGATTTATTTATTTTATGTATATGAATAGACTGTTGCTGTCTTCAAAAAATTAGGGCATCAGATCCCATTACAGATGGTTGTGAGTCACGATGTGCTTGCTGGGAATTGAACTCTGGACTGCTAGAAGAGGAGTCAGTGCTCTTACCGCTGAGCCATCTCTCCACCCCAGGTATGGTTTCTTACCTGTGTTTCAGAATTTTGGATATTTTTTTTTCACTTTTTTTTTTTTTTACTTTTTTCAATTTTTAATTTATTCTTTAATCTTTTTTATTAGATGTTTTCTTAATTTACATTTCAAATGCTATTCCAAAAGTCCCCTCCCCCCTACCCCCTCCCTGCTCCCCTGTCCAACCACTCCCACTTCTTGGCCCTGGCATTCCCCTGTATTGGGGCATATAAAGATTGCAGTACCAAGGGGCCTCTCTTCCCAATGATGACCGACTAGGCCATCTTCTGCTACATATGGAGCTAGAGACACGAGTTCTGGGGGTTCTGGTTAGTTGTTGATCCTCTTCACTTTTCAAAAGCCTTTTCTTTCCTTTGTATACAGTTGTATATGTTATTGTTTCAGGATTTAATGAGTTAATCTTGGACTTGTCTGCTGATGATGTTTTTATATTTTATTTATTTGACTTCTTTAATTTTTATAATATATGTTTGGCTCATTTTCAACATTTCAATGTCCCTTTTTAGCTTTTTGGGTAAGTTATGATTGTTAAACAACACAAACAAAATCCATCTCTTTGTAGAAGCTGTAGTATATCACAATGTGTCATAGAGTATACTCTTTTGTCTACACATGTTTACTCACAAATGTTCCTTGCAACAAGTTATTGACCTGGTTTGAAGCCTCTGGCTTCTGCTAGAGCATCAATACTGGATCCTCACCAAGAATCCTCTTGGGTATCCTGTTATTACCCTTTGTCATTGAGACTCTGCAGCTTTGGATTTTCAGGACAGCCGCTTCATGCACTCCAGCAGTTCATAGATGGAGTAGAGTTTGGATTGGCCTTCTTAACATCTGGATCCGGGCCAGGGAAGTATCTGAGCTGATTGGTTGGCTAGCTTTCCCACAACCACAGCAATAGGGAGAGCTCTACAGGACCTAGCTTGCTCAGCCATTGCTGCAGCTGGTAAGGTGCAGGAGCAGCTCCCCTGCTCTCATGCCCTTGGTGCTAGCTCTTCCATGATGTCCAGGTGAAGGATGCTATAGGTAATAAGCAATGAGGCCAACACTGCTCAGCCATCAGACATCCTCATGGCCTCAGGGAGCACCTCACACTAGGATTATTCACATGGCCTTTGGTGGTAAATGAACCCTGATGTTCTTTTCATGGACGCAGACATGGTCATTGATAGCAGCATGGGCCAACCTTACAAAGCCTAAGGGGCTTTACAGGCTACTCACATCAGGATGTTCCTAACTACCATCTAGTCTCCATTTCTACCTTTCTTCATTGTACACACATGATTCTCTTTCTCTTTCTCATCTCCTCTCAAATTACATAATCATCTTGGTGCCCAAGCTTCTGGATTTCTGGGGCTGTTTTGAGGTTTCTCTGCCTCACTGGACCATGTGGCACCAGCCCAGTGGAGAAATAGCACAGACTGAGGCAGAAGCTGGGGTTCTTTAACTCTCAGACACCTGAAAAGCTCTAGGAGTGGGGAATGGAGGGGCTGCAGGCCAGACAGGGCTCAGGGCCAGGGGGAGGAGGAATCTCCAGGGCCAGAGGGAAGGAGGATCTCCAGGGTTTCAGGGAGTGTGGAGGGGTCTTCTGTAGGACAAGTAAGCAGCATGGCTCTGTGTGGGAAGGCTTTCCTCCATGGTAGTTCTTGCCAGTTCAGACAGGCCTTATTTGTCTGAAATGTTTATTCATTGTACATTGTGGAAAATACGTGGGTATATGACTTACACAAAGTTGAACAGAGATTAATTTTATTTTATTTTTCAGGAAGGAATGTCTAGGAAGAAAACCTTATTGGTTAAACTTTTAGGCCTGACCCATCTGGGATACCTCATTGACATGGAGAACTCTGTACTATGTGACTAATTGTCACAATCTTCATATGGGGTGTTGTGATCATGTGCTCCAAGACAAGAACTGAGTCAGGAACAAATAAAATGCCTACTATCATGGAAATACCAGAGTTTCTGAATCCCATCAAACTTCCCAGTTTTTGTCTGCAGACACTGTCCCATGTGCCTAACAACCTATTTAGTTCTATGAGGCACCAGTTTCCCTGATATCTCAACCACACAGACTCACAGCAATTATGCTTATGTTCATTGACACAAAAATACTCAATAAAATCTTTGCACAATAACATATCAAAAACATATTTACTATGATCAAGGAGGTTTCATATCAGGGATGCAGGTATTGTTTAATATAAGATAATCCATCAACATAATCCACTATATAAACAAATTGAAAGAAAAAAAATCACATGATCATTTCATTATATTCTGAAAAAGCCTTCAACATAATCTAACTCCATTCACATTAAATGTCTTGGAGATATTTTCTAGTTCATCCATGCCCTTCTTTTTAATAGTTGAGTAGAATCCATTCCTGAGAGGGATAACCTGGGCCTAAAACTATATGCATGGACTTTACTCACTGATAAGTTCAGAATATCCATGATACAACCCACAGACTCTAAGAAGTTAAAAAGAAGGAAGACAGAAGGGAGGATACTTAAATCCTACTGAGAAGGGGGAACAAAATAATCATGAGAGGCAGAGCAAAGAAGGAATCTGGGTGGGAGAAGGAAAAGGGAGGAGAAAATGGGGGAAGGATTAGGTAAGTGGAGGAACAGAAGAGAGACTCAGAGGGCCAGAAGAATGAATAGAAATATGCAGCTGCCAGGGCTGGGAAGAGAATGGAGGAACCTCTTGAAATCCCAGATAGAGGGGATAGAGGAGGATCCCAGAACTCAATGTGGGCAACCTTAGCCAAACTGACCAACAGTGGGGAAAAAAAGTTTGGAGTCATCAGAGGTTCAAGGCACATACACAAATACCATAAAAGCAACATTCCTCGAGCTAGCAGCCAGCATGAAGTTAAAAAGAGAGGAAACTTGGAGCAATTCCAATAAAATAAGGGACAGACAAGGCTGCCCACTCTTTTCCTATCTATTCAATATAGTACTTGGAATTCTAGCTAGAGCAATAAGACAACTAAATGAGATCAAGGGGATACAAATTGGAAAGGAAGATGTCAAGGTATCACTATTTGCAGATGATAAGATAATATATGTAAATGACACCAAAAATTCTACTGAATAACTTCAGCTGCTCAACAACTCAGCAAAGTGGCAAGATATAAAATTAACTCAAACAAATCAGTAACTTTCTGCTACTCAAAGGATAAATAGGCTGAGAAAGAAATTAGGGAAACAACGCCCTTCACAACAGTCTCAAATAAAATAAAATATCTTGGTGTGACTCTAACCAAGCAAGTAAAAGACCTGTATGACAAGAAATTCAAGTACTTGAAGGAAACCTCAGAAGTTGGAAAGATCCCCCATGCTCATGAATAGGTATGATTAACATTATGAAAATGGTCATGTTACCAAAAGTAATATACAGATTCAATGCAATGCCTATCAAAGTACCAAGATAGTTTTTTGTAATCCTTGAAAGAACAATTCTCAACTTCACATAGAAAAATAAAAATCCAGTCTAAACAAGACAATCTTGAACAATAAAATAACTTCTGGAAGAATCACCATTGCTGACTTCAAGCTGTACTATAGAGTGATTGTTATACCACCTGCATGGTATTAGTACAGAAACAGACAGATTAATCAATGGCACAGAATCAAAGACCCAGAAATAAGCCCACATACCTGTGGATACGTGATCTTTGACAAAGAAGCCAAAACCATACAGTGGAAACAATAGAGCATATTCAACAAATGGTACTTGTCTACCTGGATGTCTGCCTGTGAAGAATAAAAATAGATCCGTATTTTTCATCCTGCACAATTTCAAGTCCAAGTGAATCAAGGACATCAACCTGAAACTGGATACACTATATCTAATAGAAGACAAAGTGGGACATACCCTTGAACAGATTGGTACTGGAAACAATTGCCTGAATATAATATCAATGACCCAGTCTTTAAGATCAACAATTAGTAAAGGAGAGAGACCTTATGTAACTGAAAAGCTTCTGTAAGGCAAAGCACATTGTCAATAGGACAAAATGGAAGTCTACAGATTAGGAACATATCTTCACTAACCCTACATTCTTCTGAGGACAAATATTCAACATAAGAACTCTAGAAGTTAGACTCTAACAACCCACCCCTCAAAAAAAATTAAAATGGGG
This sequence comes from Mus minutoides, assembly GCA_902729485.2. Classification (NCBI taxonomy): domain Eukaryota; kingdom Metazoa; phylum Chordata; class Mammalia; order Rodentia; family Muridae; genus Mus; species Mus minutoides. The sequence continues at coordinate 62,239 of LR750743.1, forward strand.
TACAGAGATTAACAAAGTTCTCAAATATATTCCTGAATCTCAGCTGTCAAGAAATTTCAAACACACAGTGGAATCGGAAGAGCTATTCCTTCTTATATTATTATGTTTCCCTATCTTTCTCTCCTGCTGAAACTGGAGATTTCTTTAGCCATGAATATTTTAGATCATGGTGACAGTTATGAAATTGGAGCAAATAAATAGATATCCCATTCCTTTAGAGTTCAAGGGTTAATTTCTGAATGACAATCTTGTTTGCATCGTACGCTGTGTTCCCTTTAAATTTGTCAAATTATCTTCTGGTAGTAGCATTGATTTGTCCCATAGTATCATTATTTTTCATTTCATCCATAAGTCAGAAAAAAGTTTAATGCATTATTAACTTTAAAAAAGAAAAATTACCACTAATTTATAATATCTGTTTAATGATGCACATGAACATAGTTCTGAAGTAGTACTATGCTGTACATAATTATTAGAGATTACATGGTTGTGTTAATGACTGTGGAGTGAAACAGTTTGAAATTCAAATTTTCATGATTATGCAAAATTATTTCCTTATCAATCTAAAATTAAGATATTTAAACAGAATTATACCAAAATGCTCATTAATAAGCTAATTTAGAACTCCAGGTAAATAGTTATTTATTCTGTTTATCTCAATATTTAAGATGTGACAGATATTGAGAAATTCCTCATAATGTTTTATTAAATAAGGTATTTTCATTTGTGTACATAAGTGACATACCAGCTGATTTCAGCTTCTTTTTCTGGTTATAATAAAGATTTATATTATATTTTTGTGAATTCCTTGATAGTTTTACATATGAAGATAAGACGTCATTTCTAAATATTCAGAAAATCAAATCCTTTATTTTGAAAAGTCTATTTACAAAAAAAGTAATCATATAATATTATATTCAAATATATATATATATATATATATATATATAATATCAGGTTTTGCACTAGAAGGCTATTTGCATGGTTGATATTCTGAATCAGGATCAAATTCTGATTTAATATTCATAATTATTGATGTGATTTTAAACAAATGAGCTACATTTAAGTCACTTCTTACATACCAACCGACTTTTCATAATAACTCCATAAGAACTTTCTTGAGTGATGATTTAATCACTAAGTGATGTTTTTAAAGGTCACAGAGATATTGTAGATTATGTAATTTCTAAACTTTCCCTGACTGCTCATCTGTTCTCTCAAATCTGTTAAGGGCACTTCTCCAGATCCATATTAGCAATACATCTGCTACACTTGATCAGGTCGGAACAGAACAGAAGTAAACACCAGATATTTGCCCAAGGCAGATTGATTTTAATTTATTTTGGAAAAGATGGTCAGTTTATGATGTTCTAGAAAATGACTGTCTCTCCAAACACAGGTTATAATTTTAATGTTGATTGAAATTCAGTCACTGGAGTGGATCAAATTCTCTTTTAAAAATAATTGAAAACAGAAAGAAGCCAAAAAAATTAAATTTCTTTTATTGCTTGATGGTATAAGCTACCTTTATTTTAAATTATATTTTTAGTCTTTGGTATTTTGCCCGCATGTATATGTACCATGTGCTTAGCTGTATCTAGAGAAAATATTTAGAACTCCAAGGAGATAAAATGTCATGATCATGCTGTGAACCAAACTTAGGTCTTCTGAAAGAGCAGCTATTTAACCTGTAAGCCAGCTGTTCACATTCACTATTGACTGTATTTATATAACACAAATATTGAAGGGGTGGGGAAAATACTAAGTAAGCACACTTCCTGTTTTTCCAGAGATCCCCATTTCGGTTCCCAACATGCAAGTGACTCACAGTTGCCTTTGCATTTAATGACAATTCAGGGTAAGTGATGCCCATTTTTTTGTCCTGTACAGATGCACACATACACTTTGGAATGTGATGCTATTAACATATCTTTGTTTTTATAGTGATCTCAATAAAATACACTTTTGTACATAGTCTTTATTTTTCCACCATTTTAATAGTTCTTATTGAGGATATGAAAGAGATATGAAGTTGTTATTTAATGGTGATGGCTTTTCCCTGAACATTTAAGACTTTTAAAACCTTATTTCTATATATTTTGATACCATGAATTATGTAGATAACAAAACACCTCAGAACTTCCCCTGAAAACAAACTGATAGATGAACTACATGGGAAGTTACAGTAAGCATGGATTAAAATCATTCTGTATATTTTGCAGGTGTATACACAAAGTAGTACTATAGATCAGTCAGTCAGTACCTAATGTTAGTCTTATTTTAGAGTCAGAATTGCTTCTCTGTTTCCAGTCTACACATCCTCTTCCTCTCTGACCTTCCCCAGTGTCTACGTCTCTGCTTTTATGGACCACAGTGGAGTAGCCTAAATATATCTCATTGTTAAACTGTAAGTTCTGGCTCATTTTCAATCTACAAATTAACATCAAATATTTTTGTTTTGTTTAATATACAACTGCCCTTGGATATTTCTCCCAGTCATAAATCAAGATTTATCTTCTGTTTAAGGGATATAGGGCAGAGTGAAAAATACTTGCACTTTCAGAGAACACTGACAAGATAGTGAACCCTCAATTTGTATTCAGAATAAAGATATGTATGATAGTGAAACAAACTTAAATTATTAATTTTCTAAGATCCCAGTATAACCAGTAGCCATCCACACATAACTGAAATCCACACATGATTAATCCTATAATACATTTTATGGTAAGGAATTACAGAATAGAAAATCTGGTAATACT
>LR750743.1:70000-92500 GCA_902729485.2 Mus minutoides
ATGCTCACAGCATCTGAGCATGGGGACACCAATGGAAGCGTAGTAGAAGGACTGAAGGAGATGAAGGGGTTTGCAACCCCATAGGAAGAACAACAATATCAACCAATCAGAACTCCCAGGGAATAAACCACCAACCAAAGAGTACACATGAAGGGACCCATGGCTCCAGCTGCATATATGGAGCAGAGGATGGTCTTATCTGACATCAATGGGAGCAGAGGCCCTTGGTCCTATTGAGGCTTGATGTCCCAGCATAAGGGAATGTTAGAAAGGTGAGGCATGTGGGTGAGTTGGGGAGCTCCCTCATAAAAGCACTGGGGGGGGAGTATAATGGGATAGGCAGATTGTGAAGGGAAAACTGGGAAAGAGGATAAGACTTGAAATGTAAATAAATAAAATAACCAACTTAAAAAAAAAAGAAAAAGAAAATGAAGCAGACATCTTACTCTCTACTCTTGGATTCACAACAGTGCAAATCCAAGACTTCTAAGCAGTGCTGGTGCATGTCTTCAATCCCAACATCTGAGAAGCAGAGGCAGGAGAATTGCAGGAGTCACAGGCAGCCTCACTTACATACCAAGACCATCACAAAGTTCCTGAAATCAAAAGTTCATTCCCAAATTTCTATCACATGTAGAATTATCCAGTGTACTTGTTCTTTTTTTTTTCTTTATTAGATATTTCCTTTATTTACATTTCAAATGTTATCCCGAAAGTTCTCTATACCCTCCCCCCACACTGCTCCCCTATCTGCCCACTCCTACTTCTTTGCCCTGGCATTCCCCTGTACTGGGGCATATAAAGTTTGTAAGACCAAGGGACCTCTCTTCCCAGTGATGGCTGACTAGGCCATCTTCTGCTACATAGGCATCTAGAAACACAAGCTCTGGGGGTACTGGTTAGTTCATATTGTTGTTCCACCAAAAGGGTTGTAGACCCCTTCAGATCCTTGGGTAATTTCTCTAGCTCCTCCATTGGGGACCCTAATCATCCTGATTTTGCTCTGTGTTGGAGGAAGGACAGGTGACAGAGCCAGGATCAAGATGATTCTAACTAGCAGAGATTTTCAGGTGGCATGGTATGGTTGGGTAAGCTACTAGAAAAAAGTTCTGAAAGTAAGATGGATGTCAAATGGCTACATTAGGAAAATGTGTAGTATGTAGCCTAATTTGACAACAAAAACAAATAAATGTATTCACTTATTAGAAAAAAAAAAGTAAGGATCAATCCAACCACATACACACATACACACACACACAAACACAAACACACACAAACACACACACTCATATTTTTAAAAAGTGAAAAAAAAATGTGGTATTCTGTTTCTTAAAACTGTGGTGGAATAAATATAGAAGGAATAAGGTGCCCGAACAAAAAGGAAGATATTTGGAAATGACCACACAAATCAGAGAGGGGGAGTTTTGGGCTAGGATTTATCTGTGGGTAGTTCCTTGGAGAAAAGGAAAGCCTCCTCTCAAAACAGAAGCTTCGAAATGAGCCATTAGTAGTTATTGTAGTCTAGACACACCATATGTAAACATGTGACCTTGAATCCAGAATACAGGGCATATGTTATTCAACCCAATGCTGGCCCACCAAGCTTATAGTGCATTGTTTTAACAAGATGGTTCTTTCCTTTCAGAGCACACTTTTAAATTTCATACTCTACACTATCAGACTTCCAAAATATATACTATATTCAGTAGTACCATATTGAATATCTCCTTGTTTTGTCCCTGATTTTAATTGGATTGCCTCAATTACCTTTACATTTAATTTTATATTGGTTGTTGTTTTGCTGTATATTACTTTTATAATGTTTAGGTATGGACCTTGAATTCCTGATTTCTCCAATACTTTTAAAATTAAATACAACAGGGTTGTTTTATATCACCAAATGATTTTTTCAGCATCTAATGAGATGAACATGTAATTTTTTTTCTCTGTGTTTGTTTATATAGTGGATTATGTTAATGGATTTTTTTTTAAACAAACTGGCATCCTTGGGATAAAGCCTACTTGCTCATGGTGAACCTTGGTTTTGATGTCTTCTTGTATTAGATTTGCTAGAATTATATTGACTATCAATATTATAAGGGAAATTGGTCTGAACTTCTCTTTCTGTGTTGGGTCTTTGTGTGGTTTTGGCTTCATTGAATGAGTGAATGAATTAGGTAGTGTTCCTTCTGTTTCTATTTAATGGAATAATTTGAGGAATGTTGGTTAACACTTCTTTGAAGATCTGATAGAATTCTGCACTAAAGCCATGGTCCTGGGATTTTTTTTATTGTTGTTGTTGTTGTTGTTGTTGTTCCCGAATTAGAAGTTTTTTAATGACTTCTATTTCCTTTAGGGGATATTGGCCTGTATAGATTTTCTTGCTCTTGATTTATATTTGCTACATAGTATCTGTCTAGAAATCATCTATTTCATAGAGATTTTCTAGTTTTGTTGAGTATAAACTTTTGTAGTAGGATCTAATTTTTTTTAATTTCCTCAGTTTCTGATCTTGTGAATTTCAGTATTGTCTTTGTTGTTCCCTTTAGTTAGTTTTCTAAGAGTTTATCTATTTTGTTGAATTTCTCAAAGAACCAGCTTTTGGTTTTGTTGATGCTTTGTATTATTTTCTTTGTTTATGTATTGTAATTTTTAAAAGTGAAATTGGTCATAACAAATATTTTCCTTTGTAAATTGTTTAGTTTAATGTGCTTATGACTGTATAAGCAAAGAATATTAAGTTCAATTTTGCATATATCTCTTGGTAATATTTGAAAATTTCTTAAATTATATGTTTAATCATATTTGAAATGTCTGATTGGCAGACAGAAAAGGAAAGCACGAATATCATGAAAAGGGGTGTATTTTGTCATTTAGACCCTATGTATGTTTCAATTTAATGTCATACACACTTTTTGTATTAACCTACTCATGGGAACCATAAGTGCTATCTTGAATAATGTCATGCTATTAAATTAGGTGTGTCTAAAAATTATAATACCTGTGTTCTTCTGAGTGTATTATTTTGAGTCCCATTTCACATTTTTTATTTTGAGGACATTTCATTTAAAGTATAATCATTATTTTACCCCAAATAAGAAATGTTAGGTTTACATGGAATTTTTAAAAATCTCTAATATTTAAGTTTCAATATATTTTCTTTGTATCTTTCTTCTTTTCTATACATATGGGAGGAGAGAATATGATCATAAGATGCTTATGGTACTAAATGAGTTAGTCACTGATCAATTTTAGTGATTTTCAAAACATTGTATCAATCAAATTCACATTAGATGCATTTTATTCATTAAAATTTTAACAAAAGATATTTTGAAGATGGAACAACCAGTGACTGCTGAAGCCAGGGATCCATCCCATAATCAGCCACCAAGCAAAGACACTATTGCATACACCAGCAAGATATTGCTGAAAGGGTCCTGATATAGCTGTCTCGTGGGAGGCTATACCAGTGCCTGGCAAACACAGAAGTGGATGCCCACAGTAAGCTATTAGATGGAACACAGGGTTCCCAAGGGAGGAGCTAGAGAAAGTACCCAAGGAGCTGAAGGGGTCTCCAACCCTATAGATGAAAGAACAATATGAACTAACTAGAACACCCAGAGATCATGTCTCTAGCTGCATATATAGCAGAGGATGGCCTAGTTGGCCATCATTGGGAAGAGAGGCCCCTTGGTCATGCAAACTTTATATGCCCCAGTACAGGGGAATGCCAGGGCCAAGATGTGCGAGTGGGTGGGTAGGGGAGCAGGGCGGGGATGGGGGAGGGTTTAGGGGACTTTCCGGATAACATTTGAAATGTAAATGAAGAAAATATCTAATTTGAAACCATTGTAGAAAGTACACAAAGCAATCATATGGTTCAATTGTAAATCATTCTTTAAAAAATCAGAAATTAAGTACATAGAATATTAAACTGTACATATTTTGTCAAAGTCATTGTACAAATATAAACAAATATCTTCTGTTTATTCTCTTTCTTAAACAACAGCGATTTATAGAAAGTTTAATGATAAAAATAACAAAATCAGTAAATAAAATAAATTTGAAGATTTAACAAGATAGAACAATGTCAGGGATAGTATGTGAAGATTCAAAAAACATAGCAAGTGTCAATAATTTTACATATTTTCTCAGTCTTTAACACCTCCAAGGGAGCAAACCTTACAGAAATATGCAAGATTCATGGCAGAAGTTACAGTAGAGTTAGGAAAACTTGTTGAAACATATATAAACAATAAAAGGTTAAATGTAAAGTTTGGTACAAGATACAATTATTATAAAAACAAACAAACAAACAACAACAACAACAACAACAACAACAACAAATAAAACCACTTCTTACCCCAGACATGACAAAGTACAGTGAGGATTTTAGTTTTAGATCAAATCACTGGTTTGCATAGGGGCATTTGCTGTCTTAACAACAAACCACGCAGGGACAACTTAAGTTTGGCAGAAGATGTTTCAGCTGGATGTGCAAATGCAGCAATCGATATATCTCCACTCAGTGCTTCTATGTTGGGAAATTTGTATTGACAATCAGGAACTACTAGGCATATTTTTGACATCACAAAATTGACCTTGCTTGATATGAGAACTTTTTAGTGACAAAAATATAGTGAGTAGAATCAATGAATATTCCAAGTTCTAGGTTCAACAGGGAGATCTGTGGTCTTAGCACACTCTCACATCCTTCACTAGAGCCCAATTGAGAGCACCCTCTCCTCTGTCCTCTTTATAAACATATACTGTTCCACAGCCATGTTTAAGTTGCTTAAAATGTGATTTGTATTTGAGCCACAGTCATTATTGAAATTATAACATGGTAGCCTATGTAATTGAAGTTGTCATATTGACAGTATTGTAGATGTCTTTTCCTCCATGGGTGGTCAGTTATACATGCCCTGCCACCACTTTGCAGCTGTTTCCTTGCACATGTCCTATGGCTTGAATCACCTTTCTCTTAATTCTCTTCCTCATGACTTAAAGTTCTGTGATGAGATGGGTCCCTCAGTCATCACTTTAATTTCCATATGTCATCATAGTTGACATATGGAATGTAACACTTTCAAAATAAACATGTGTTTGGATGTAATACACACTCCTGCACAGCCAGCATAAGAATTGAGAAAAGGCAGAGAATGATTTCAAAGCCTCCCTGGGTTGCTTCCCAAGATGATTCCTCAAACTAAGAAACAGAAAAGAAAAANTCAGTCATCACTTTAATTTCCATATGTCATCATAGTTGACATATGGAATGTAACACTTTCAAAATAAACATGTGTTTGGATGTAATACACACTCCTGCACAGCCAGCATAAGAATTGAGAAAAGGCAGAGAATGATTTCAAAGCCTCCCTGGGTTGCTTCCCAAGATGATTCCTCAAACTAAGAAACAGAAAAGAAAAAATGAGGTAAAAATGAACATTTCCTGAATGAATCAGCCAGTGAATAAAAAAAATTGGAAAATACAGGGTGCACAAAGTAATGTGGGCGGGTACCAGTTCTTGTGCTTTGATTTGAGTCAAAACTTATTCTTTTGTTTGTTACAGTGAGTATCATAAATCTGGAAGGTACAACCTGTCCTCACATTATCTCAGAGGATAACATGTTCCCAGCAGGATAAATAGCAGAGAAAGATTGAGACATCACAAAAAAGCCTATCGCCCTTCATTTGTTTTATTTATTATTTTGATGAGACAAGAAAGCTCTAAAATTTCAGATGCTCTGGAGTACTTCCAGGCATCCAGCAGGCTTGGAACACAACTTCTTTATCACTGTTTTATTTACTTTCCCTCTCTTCACGTTTCCTGATTTATTAGCTTCTTGACACTCACATGAAGGGGTAACGTAGGCACGCACACAGAAAGACTTTGGATTTTGGGTCCGTGTGCCATTCTTGGATGCTCACTTAGGACAGATTTTAAGGCTTATCTAGCTGCTGCACTGCATGTGGGACACTGATTTTCTGTTAAGTGTGTATCTTAGTCGGTTCTGGCTAATACATCACAGTAATAAAGATGAAGACAATTTCATCCTCTTCAAAGGTACTGCTACTAAAGTGATGAGCATTATTCTTAAATTTTTCATTCTAGTCTGGTCATTTTCATTCTCAAAATATAGTTTTTACTGTCAGTTTTTGTTAAATTACTCCTACATACACGTTCTGCTCATCAGTTTGTATTATTTCTGGTTATCTTTTATCAGTTCTTCATTTAAACCGTCCCCATATAAGTTACCTGACTTAAATTAGGTGTGAAGCTGACTCAATTGTTAACTGGTAAACCATTTGAGAGCAAAATATCAGCATGTCAAGGAATGTGAATGGTGATGTCTTTAGTCATAAATTCAGGAATGTGAGGCTTACCCTATATCTTCACTTGGTTAAAAGACTGCTCATTTTAGGCTTACCACTATCTATCTATCTATCTATCTATCTATCTATCTATCTATCTATCTATCTATCTATCTATCTATCTATCTATCATCTATCTAACTATCTACCTACCTATCTATCATCTATCTATTATCTATTTTCAGAAACCCAAGAGACATGATAGTGCCTTTATCTTCTCTTTAAGTAAACTTTCTTTTAAAACACTCAATGACAGGCTGGAGAGGTGGCTCAAGAGTTAAGAGCACTGACTGCTCTTCCAGAGGTCCTGAGTTCAATTCCCAGAAACCATATGGTGGATCACAACCATCTGTAATGGGATCTGATACCCTGTATTGGTATGTCTGAAGACAGCTACAGTGTACCCACATATATATAAAATAAATAAACTTAAAGAAAACACAAGGACACACTCTGAGGTGTTTTTTATAGGTGATTATAATTCTAGCCAAGGTAAGGAAAAGTATGTATCAAACCATTATATATTTATAATGTGAAATGTTCACTTCTCATTTCATACATAAGTACACATACACACACACACACACACACACACACACACACACACACATCCTGTCTTAGTCATCATCTTGTGTCTTGTCTTTCATTTTGGTAACTATAGTTGTCACTCCTTTATCATATCTAAATATAAACAAACAAACATCCCACGCAAAAAAAAAAAAAAAAAAAAAAAAAAAAAAAAAAAAAAAAAAAAAAAAAAAAAAAAAAAAGCCTAGCTACGAACATCTCATATTCATTGATGCATGTCAATGTGTCCATATGTTTCGTTTCCTCTATACCACAAACACAGTTCTTTAGTATATTTCTCAGTGTATATTAAAGATAAGATTATTTTTCCATTGTTGTTGTAATTGGGTTACATTAAAGTGGGTTCTGGATCTCTCGATTCTGTTCACAGTCTTTCACTTTCTATCTTGATAGATTTAAGAACAAGGATCTGCCACATAAGTCAGTGGAACATGAAATATAAGGACATGATAAAAATGTGGGTAACGTCTCCAGATTCTCCTGTTTTCACCCTTACCCACCCCATTTGGTAAGGTAATTGTTCTTCAGAAAAGAGAGGCTAACATATGCAACTTGATCCTTCACATATAAATATTGTCAATTTTATGGCCAAATGATCTTAACATTGAAAGAATATGCAATATAAACTTTTAAGATGCAGAAGGACCCTTATGAAGATTTAAATGGATTCTATATGATAGGATGTAACCTGTACTCCACTCCTTTTCTGCCTCCACTGAAGCTTCATTTCTTTTTTTTTTTATTTTCCAACTTTTATTAGATAATTTCTTCATTTACAATTCAAGTGTTATCCAGAAAGTTCTCTATACCCTCCCCCTCCCGGCCCTGCTCCCCTACCCAACCACTCCCACATCTTGGCCCTGGCGTTCCCCTGTACTGGGGCATATAAAGTCTGCATGACCAAGGGGCCTCTCTTCCCAATGATGGCCAACTAGGCCATCCTCTTCTATGTATGCAGCTAGAGACATGAGCTCAGGGGGTACTAGTTAGTTCATGGTTATTCTTCCACCTAGAGGGTTGAAGACCCCTTCAGCTCATTGGGTACTTTCTCTAGCTCCTTCTTCCTTTGGAACCCTGTGTTCCATCTAATAGCTGACTGTGAGCTTCCACCTCCATGTTTGCCAGGCATTGGTATAGTCTCCCACGAGACAGCTACATCCGGGGCCTTTCAGCACTATCTTGCTGGCATATGCTATAGTGTCTATGTTTGGTGGCTGATTGTGGGATGGATCCCTGGCAGCCGCAGTCATTGGTTCCATCCTTTGGATTCAGCTTCACACATGATCTCTTTAACTCTTTCAATGTGTGCTTTGTTCTTAATTCTAGGAAGGGGTGACGTGTCCACATTTTAATCTTCCTTCTTCTTGAGTCTCATGTGTTTAGTAAATTGTATCTTGGGTAGTCTAGGTTTCGGGGCTAATATCCACATATCAGTGAGTACATGTTATCTGAGTTCTTTTGTGATTGGGTTACTTCACTCAGGATGATGGCCTCCAGATCCATCCATTTGCCTAGGAATTTCATATATTTATTGTTTTTAATAGCTGAGTAGTATTCCATTGTGTAAATATACCAAATTTTTTGTATCCATTCCTCTGTTGAGGGACATCTGGGTTCTTTCCAGTTTTATTACTAGTTCTACTAATAATGGTAATTATAGTAATTAATAATAATAATAATAATAATAATAATAATAATAATAATAATAATAAAAATACTTCTGAGTCAGGATCTGTATTATTATTCCTCTTCATACATGAACACTTTGAGCATCTTGTTTCATATAGTCTTAGAGCATCATGGACATATTCAGGTATTCCTAGACATTCAGAAATTCTACCAGATTCACTTGTTTTCCATATCACCTTTTTGTTGTTATTTTATTTAATTACATTTCAAATGTTTTTCCTATTCCCCCTTTCCCATATGCACCACCACATCCCATCCTGCCTCCCTCTGCCTCTATCAAGGTGCTTCCCCACCCTCACACCCATTCTCCCCCTCACTGTCCTAGCATCCCCCTATGCTGGGGCACTGAGCTTTCACAAGACCAAGGCCCTATCCTACACTAATGCCAGATAAGGCCGTCCTCTGCTACATATGCAGCTGGAGCCATGGCTTGCTCCATGTGTACTCTTTGATTGGTGGTTTAGTCCCTGGCAGCTCTGGGGTCTGTTTAGTTGATATTGTTGCTCTTCCTGTGGTGTTGCAAACCCCTTCAGCTCCTTCAGTCTTTCCCCTAACTCTTCCATTGGGGTCCCTGGGCGAAGTCCGATGGTTGGCTGTAAGCATCTGCATCTGTATTGATAAGAGCCTGGCAGAGTCTCTCAAGGTCAGCTATACCAGGTTCCTGTCAGCAAGTACTTCTTGGCATCAGCAATATTCTGGGGCTTTGGTGTCTGCAGATGGAATAGATCCCTGGGTGGGAAAGTCTCTGGATGGTCTTTCCTTCAGTCTCTGCTCCATTCTTTCTGGCTGCATTTTCTTTAGACAAGAACAATTATGGGTTAACATTTTTGAGATGAGACAGCCATATCAGGCTCCTTACAGCATGTAATTTTTGGCATCTATAATAGTGTCTGGGTTTGGTAATTGTTTATGGGATGAATCCCCAGATGGGACAGTGTGCGGGTAGCCTTTCCTTCAGTTTCTTCTCTACACTTAATCTGCATATTTGCTCCTGTGAGTATTTTGTTCTCCTTCTAAGAAAAACCTAAGTACCCAAATTTTAGTCTTCCTTCCTCTTGAGCTTCATGTGTTCTATGTAATATATTTTGGTTATTTGGAGCTTTTGGGCTAATATCTACTTATATCACTAAGTATAATATACTTATTATACTTAGTGCATACCATGTGCATTCTTTTCAATTTAGTTATGTCGCTCAGGATGATATTTTCTAGTTTCATCCATTTGCCTAAGAATTTCATGTCATTGTTTGTTTGTTTTTATTAGATATTTTCTTAATTTGCATTTCAAATGCTATCCTGAAAATTCCCTATAACTTCCCCCTGCTGTGCTCCCCTATCCACCCACTCCTACTTCTTGGTCCTGGCGTTCCCCTGTATTGGGGCATATAAAGTTTGCAATACCAAGGGGCTTCTCTTCCCAATGATGGCCAACTAAGCTGTCTTCTGCTATATATGCAGCTAGAGAAAGGAGCTCTGGGGGTTCTGATTAGTTCATATTGTTGTTCCTCTTATAGGGTTGCAGACCACTTCAGCTTCTGGGGTACATTCTCTAGCTTGTTTTTAATCACTACATAGTACTCCATTGTGTAAATGTACCACATTTTCTGTATCCATTCCTCTATTGAAGGAGCCTTACAAATACTGAGGTGGATAATTGTCAATAGACTGAGTGTGGGGTTCTCAGAAGAGGAGTTAAGAGAAAGTACTAAAGGAGTTGAAGGGGTTTACAATCCCATAGGAAGATCAACAGTAGCAACCTACCAGATCCCCCAGAACTCTCAGGGACTAAGCCATCAACAAAGGAATACAAATGGCTCCAGCTGAATATGAAGCAGATGATGGCCATGCCATGCGTCAATGGGAGGAGAGGTCCTTGTTCCTATGAAAGGTTAGATAGATGCCCCAGTGTAGGGGAATAGTGGACAGGGGAGGTTTAAGTGCGTGGGTGGATGGAGAAACACCCTCATAGAAGCAGAGGGAGGGAGGCTGTAATGGAGGGTTTCGGGGGGGGGAACTGAGAAAGGAGATACTATTTTCAATGTAAATAAACAAAATATCCAATAAGAGAGAGAGAGAGAGAGAGAGAGAGAGAGAGATGGTTTGGTGATCCCATCCCTCAGTCTATCCCCTGGATATGGTCTCTACTGGTTCTAGCTCCCCTTTGTTCGGTATTTTGGCTAATGACATCCTACTTGATCCTGGGAACTTCTTACTTCTCAAGTGTCTGGAAGTTTCTAATGGCTACTCCAAGTTCCCCATCTCGCACTGATCAATTTCCTGAACCTCTGTACTTCTCCCCAGTATCCTCCCACACTTGATCCTGCACCTCCCCCTTTTAAAAACTTTATTACAATACCAGTTATTCTTTATCTGTCTCTTATGGATTTTTTAATGAGAACTGATTTAATACTTTTAATGTACTTCTGGTATAACAGCAAAGTCAACAAAGCCACACAATCCCAGAAAGTAATGACTCTTTTTTAAATAACCTCATGTTGTAATTTAGTTTAAAACTCTCAGAGGGTAGAGTATGTGCTAGCTTCTTTTAGTTTTCTTAGCACAGAACAATGATAACATGCACGACATTTACCCTATAAACAGAGAAGTTGGTGCACATTTTTCTTGAAGATTTTATTGATAAATAGTATATCAACTAAGTATGAATTGAGGCATGGATTTGTGTATTTTCATTTATTAAAACATAACAATGAGGTAGAATCCTTATAATATGGTATACAATATATGCATATTTATTTATATACAGAGACAAAAATAGAGTAACAGTTTTTTTTGTAAAAAAATAGGAGATTTTTGCATTTTCCTTCTATTATTTCTCAGTGAGTTTTTCCCAAAATGAAGTCAGTCATGTAAGTATTCAACTTTTGACTCCTAACTGATTTAAACAGCAAAATAAATGTCACTGAGCATTGAATTCAGAGTTCAACAGCTAAGCTCAAGATTCATCATAATTTTTTTCTTTTGTATGACTACCACTTTTTTTTTTCCAGATAACCTCTGAATTTAGATGGAAACCTGAGAATTATATAAGACATATCCTTTATTTAAGGACTTTGGCTTTGTTTCCATGGAAACATTTTGGCGATAGGGTTTGAAATAGAAAATAACTAAGCATTTCCAACTCTCATGCTTCCTTGTTTAATTGTTTTCAAGGTTCCCAGTTTAAATGATGGAAATATCAATTGTTTGGCTGAACTTCCTACCAACCTAGTACTTCTTCATGAAACGTATGAATAAAATCCTATGTAGTTAACTAAAGTTTCATTTTAGGAAGCTTTAAGATTAATCACAGGAAATGCACCCTAGTGATTTCTTTTAGCGTTATTGTATGATTTATATTTTATTCAAATCTAATTATTTGTACTCATAAATAATATCATTTAGAATTTCATGGACCTCCATTCTTTTTAATTTTCTTTTTGATTTAACATTTTGAAAAGAATATATTGACTTTACAGCTAGTTCTACATCATATAAAATAGTTTGATCCCAATAATTTATATTGAAGGATCTTTGGAATTAAGATTTATTTTGAATTTATATTTCTCCTTTCAATAGAACAAAGTCTAATATATATTTATATCAACATGATGGATGGTGAGGATAACTTACTTAAGTGAAGTTTGGAAATATGAAATGTCATGAAGTCTGTAGGAAAAAAATAATCTTTGTAATATGATAACAATGGACATAAGCCCAAAGATGAGGATAATTCAGGTTTCTAGAAGGTATGAAATATTATTTTATTGAAAAATCACTATTAACCAATTATACAGGGTTTGTATGCTATAATAAAAAATAAAAAATAGAATATGTAGTAAAAATATTCTTGTTGCAGTAAACAGTGTGAATTAAAAAGTAATTCCTTTTAGGTAGAATAAGGCATTGTATGTACAACAATGTAAATGATTTAGAGAGAGGCCAGAGCTGATGGTGTAATTGTAGACAAGGAGGTCAGAGGATAGCTTTCCAGTTCTGTCTCTTGCTTTCCATCTTAATTAAAGGTGTGTTGTGTTCTTTCTGTCCCTGTACACGACAGTCTGGTGGCCTTGCCAACTCAATGATCTTCAACTGATTCTTTTATCTTAGCAACAACTTTCTCATAGAATGAAGAGAATACACAAGCATATTAGTATATTCGGCTTTTCATGTGGATTCTATGGATCTAATCTAATGTCCTCTGTGTAGAAAGGAAGTGATTTTATCTTCTGAGTCATTTTCCATGATGTAAGAGAAAATTTCTTATTGATTGAATTTATATCTTTAATCATTGTAGATCTTTACTACTATATGAAAAGTAATGAACTTTATATTTCTCCAGAAAAAAAAGGGTTGTTTTGTTTTGTTTTGTTTTGTTTTGTCTTTCAAGACAGGATTTCTCTGTGTAGTTCTGGCTGTCCTGGAACTCACTCAGCTGACCAGGCTGACCTTGAACTCAGAAATCCTTCTGCCTCTGCTTCACAAGCTTGGATTAAAGTCATGTGCCACCACTGCCTGACAACTTGTCATTTTAAAAATATCAAATATTATGTTTTCATGATTAGTATTTCAAAGCATTCATCCCCATTTATAGTTCATCATATCAGATTGTAAGGATGGGTTTACATATTAAGTCCAAATACTGGTGATGTCTAATGTTATTAAAACTCTACATGTTTTTTTCCAACAATAACGTGAAAATATTTATCATAAAAACAAACCAGATATATCATATAAAATGTAACCTACATTTACTTTTATAAGTAAATATAAGTAATTAATAAATGCTAAAAGTACAGTATAGCATATCCTGTGAATTTTACATTATATCTTTTCGATTTTAGAGAGCATTTTCAAATTATTTACATAATATAATTCAAACTCTTAGTTTCAAAACCCTATACATGATTTCAAAAGTAATTAAATTATTATCTACTTAAAACAGTGTCCCTCAGATGCCTTTCACTTCTTCCTGCCTCCACCTTCTTACCTTACTCCTCCATCTCTCTCCTCCCTTTCATCTTTCTTCAATCTACCTTCACCATTCTCATGTTTCTCTCATTTTTGTCCCACAACTGGTTCTTGTCAAGCAATAAAATCTATTTCTTCCCCCTCACCCCCCAGAGAGATCCATGTTTCCCTCTGATCCCTTCCTCTATGCCTACCCTCTCTATATCAATGGAGTTTATCTTATCATTTATTTAATGGCTAATATCCATATAGAAGTTAATGAACACCATATTTATCTTTCCTGTTATGGGCTAACTTTCTCAGGATGACTTTCTTCTAGTTAAATTCATTTGACTGTAAGTTGGAAATAACACCATTTTTTAAGGTAAATAATACTCCATTGTGTAAACATGGCATTTAGCTGAGGGATATATAGATTGTTTCCAATTAATGGCTATTTACAAATAGAGCAGCATGAAACATGATTGAGCAACTGCCTTCGTAGTAGGACACAACATTCTTTGTGTATCCATGAGCAATATCACTGGATCTTGAGGTATTTTGATTCTAACATTTCTAAGGAAACACCATACTGATATTTATAGTGGCTATAGAAGTTTCCAATCTGGTGAGCAGTGGAGAAGTGTTCATATTAATCCATATCCTTGCTAGTATGAGATGTCACTTGTATGATTGACCTTAGCCATTCTTACAATAAGAAGATAGAATTTCAAAATAATTCTGATTTTCATTTCCTTGATGGTTATGAATGTTGAACATAAAGCCAAATACTACTGACCAAAGCCAAAATAACAAAAAATGATCCCTAATGGTATTCTGCTATATTCATACATCAATGTCTTATTCAACCATGATCAGAGAAACTTCCTTCGAGAGCAGACTTGTAAAAATACAGAAACTCACAGCCAGACATTATCCAAAGAGAAAGAGAATAACTTGGAACACACAGCTTTAAAGATGATTCCATCAACTATATACCCTCAGAGCTCAGGGAAACCCTATTAAGGGGACAGAGAAAGAAGTGGAGCCATAGGAGCAAAGGATTGAAAACCTCAGGAGAATAAGGCACTCTGAGTCAACTGAGCAATGCTATTATGATTCCACTGAAGCTGACATATCATGCATAGGGGTTATACTGGCCTACATCAGGTCCTCTGGATATATATTATACCTTTTAATTTAGTAATTATATGGAACTCCTAAATACATAAATGAGACGACCGCTGATCTGTGTGACTGCTTTTATGCTCTTTTTCAACTGACTTGTCCAAGTTCTATATGATTTTTTATCTTATTATACTTTATTTTGTAATGTTTTGTTGTGATCTCTTAGAAGCCTCTTAATTTTTTTGAGACATAAAAGGAGTTGATCTGAATGGAGAGGAGATAGAGATGAACTGGAAGGAGTAGCGTGATGAAAATTGTATTCAGATTATGGTGTATGAGAAATTAATCTATATTAACTTAAAAAGTGAACAAGTAAGTAAATAAAGAAATAAATTGAAATCGTATTAGCTTATACCAGAGTTGTTTTCCCCCCAGGGCTGCTGTTTGGCAGTACATAACATGGCAAAAAGATGTGTTCAATCAATGAGAATATATGTCTACAAGACAGACTATCTGCTCATTTATACTGTCCAGAAGCAGAATGCAAATTTATTTAAATATTCCTCAGCCTCCCCTGTCTAGCAATAAGGATGAAGGCGAATCATTTGTGATGACTTTGAAACTTATCAGTCTGCAGCAATTACCTAATGAATCAACTTAACGTATTTTCCCATTTCTTCCCCATTTATTTAACCTCCATATCTTGCTTCATTATTTCTGTAAAATTGTGCTTTCTTCTTTAAGATGTTATGTGAATCAGCACTCTAGACCACTTTGGAGCATTATACTTTTTTCCTTCTATACTTATATATAATACTGATTTTAGTAAAATGTTTCTGATTAGTCTGTTACTTTAGCATTCTCACTAAGACCTTAGATGTGTATAGGAGACACTATCACTGTCCCTCATATGACTGTCATGATGCTATTCATGATAAGACAATGAAGCAGACTTTACGCATTTTGACAGAACATGATAATGAATTAAATTCTTAAGTGTTTGCTGACAGAGCAAGAGAACATCAATTCTGATTTTAGGTATCCATTTAAAAGCCAAGTCAGGTGGCAAGCATTTGAAATCCCAGTGCAGGAGAACAGGGAAGATCCTTAGAGTTCACAGGTCAGCCTGCTTAGCCCAAATATTAAACTACAAATTCAGTAATAAATGATGTATCAAAAGTGAGAGAAAGAATCAAAAAAGAAAGAAGTCACTTATCATTGATCTTTGCCTCACATCCCTGCATACAAACATACATGCCAGCACCTACACCATTGGGACTTCAAAGTAGGCTCAAACCACTCCAAGACCAAGCTGTCAGCACAAAAGAGACTTACTTTCCCTAAAGGAACAAAGGGCAGGAAGAAGTGACCAAAATAGGAGTTAGAAAATGAGGGAGAAAGGATCAGGAACAAGGGAGAGGAGGAAGGGATATTTTTCAAGAGGAACAAAAGATTGCCTCTGGATGGAGAGAAGACAGACATAGCCTTATAGGCAGGTGGCAATTTATAAAAGTAAAATGGGAAACCCCTTGATAATGTAAGTTGGATAATTTTGATTGGGTATGTTGATTAATGTGAACAATAGGGGACATTTTTTGTTGGATTTCAATATTTTAATATCAGGACCTTAGGAGTCAGCCTCAGGGAATCGGAAATGGTTAAGAAAGTAATGTACTTTAGCAAGGGAAAGAAAAATGAGTAAATTGGCAAAACCTGTCCTCCATGTTTGCCGTGTTCAGGCCTACATGAAGAGGATGGCCTACTTGGCCATCAATGGGAGGAGAGGCCCTTGGACATGTGAAGATCATAAGCCCCAGTACAGGGGAATTCCAGGGCCAGGAAGCATGAGTGAGTGGGTTGGGTAGCAGGTCGGAGGGAGGGTATAGGAGGCTTTGGGGATAGCATTTGAAATGTAAAAGAAAATACTATGTAATAAAAAATGAAAAAAAAAAACTTCATTGATACTCTCCTTATACACAGAAATAAATAATTTACATTGAGTAATGTTACTAAGAAACAATGAGATATAATATTTGAGACCTCGATATTGTTTAGAAGTAGTGCACTAATAAAGTATGGCATGCTAAGAAGACTAGCAGACTTTGAGGGGACTGGAGACAGAAAGCTCCTTTAAAATAGTAAAACTCATGACAGAAACTGTGGAACCCATATTGCTGGTGAAAAGAATGATAGTCTATACTTCTTTCTGTCCCTAGGTGAAAGCATGGTACTCTGACTTGTCTACAAGAGCATTAACGGATACCTATCCAAACTTTGTAAGAATAACTATCTGGATGGATGTTTTCAGGTAAAAAAACAAAGCTATATCCTGTCCTCTCCTGTAAGAGTCGATCCAAATAGGCCTGTCAATCACCTGAACAAAACACCCCTGCGGAAAAGCTGTCTGTTCTAGAGGCTTTAGAAATAATTAAAGCCCCTGTAAAATATAGAAGAATTCAGTGGTCCCCTTGGCCACTGCCAACTCTCAGACCTTGAGTGAGCTTGCTTCTGCTCAATAATAAAGAATTTTCTACACTAGGTTATAGATATTGCCTTTGAATTATTGAATGGAAATCAAAGGGATCAGGAATCCAGAGTGAGATGCCAATGACAGTAGATAGGACGGGATTTAGGTTAACTCTCTTTGACTCTTTTGGTATCATTATTTGCCTTTTCACTCTAAATTCTAAGCAGTTGGTCTGTACCCTGGCAAACATAAAATATTCAAAAATTATTTAGGGTTATCTGAAATATAACTTGAGTAACATAAATCATGTTATTTGTGCACAAATTACTCTGGAGCTAGACCTAAAGAATAGTAAAGACAAATAAGTAATATTTTGTGCTAACATAAGTGAAACTAACTGAATTATGTGTATAGGAAATGAAGATGGAATTTGGGGTGAAAGATACAATTTTGGCACTTGTTCTTTGATTTGAGTATCTACAAAGTAATTATTATATTTATTATACCCTCCAATATTCTATTCAGATTAATTTAAAGATACATTCTATCATTATCTATTATTATATTATTAACTATTGTTCTATTATCAATTGCTTAATAACAACTGATGAATTTATTCTCTCAATGTCATCCACATCACATGTATTAATTTGATTGTTTAATTACTGTTGTATGTAGATAGTGCAAATTTTAGTGAGCATATTTATACTGAATTTTAGTTTGGTATCCTTATACATAGGTTGATTTAAGATTATAATTCAAACTTTTAAATCATAATGTATTTTCTTATTATTTATTTAATATCCCATTTAATGAGTTAGAATATTAAATTCTCTTCACAATTATTTCTACTCATAAATTCCACTAATAAGTCAGTAAAACTAAGAGTAGCTAATATGTATCAACAAGGATTTTGTGCAAACACTAAATAGTAATGTATAAACCTTAATAGTAAGGATAACTCCATGAGATTTAAACCCACACACCTACTTTCAACTGCCTCATTTGCCTCATTTAAATTAAAATCATATAAAGAATTCTGGCCTTTTATTATATCTGTGTTCTTAAAAATATACTTTTCAGAAAAAAAAGTAAGTAAATATTGAAGACATGGCAACTCCTCTCTAGAGTATAGATTCGATCAATGATGTGTGGTGGAAGTTTGAAAATCATATTTAATTTCATTCTCACATGTTTAGAAACATGAGGTCACCTATTCATAGATCAGTCCTAATGCTGCTAGCGTTTTGCAATTCCTTAGTCATAAAGGTTAATCACAGCATGGGAATATTTATCAGTCATAATTAGTACATTATACTTTGAGGAAAGTTTACTGTAGACTCTCAAGCAGGTGTACTCATACAGCTATAAGCACATAAAGTCCAGTCATATTGTCATTCTCTTTACTTTGTCTTCCAGTCAACAAATACTTTTGAATAAACAACTGTAAACATCTTTACTTTGGAATGCAATTCAACAACAAGACTATTATCAATCTGCAAACTGCTAACTACATTTTACATTACTTGGTTATTTTTATAACAATTCAAAAATATATCAACCAGATGGGTGGATAGATTACACATGCATATCTCTTCATACTCCTATATACACATATAAAATATATGTGTCTATAAAGGCAGGGAAACACACGGTGCTGAGGAAATACCTTTGGGTTTGCTCAGCTTCCAGTCACTTCAGGTGGTATGAGCTGCAGTAATCACTTTTCAAAGTTTGATAAAAGTACTTTCTCTATAGAACATCATCAGATTCATTTGAGTGGCATTTTCATAATTGTCAGGACATTAATAATTCAGAATACTCAGAACACTAAAGGCCATGGTTAGTAAAATATTTAAGGGATATCTATGTCCTACTGAAAGATTGATCAACAATAGATATCTGTGAAAAATATTCACTGTGATTGCAGACAACTATTTCAAAGGAGGAAGGTTTGTGCATATGCTTAGCTTATCACCTAGTTTTGTTTCATAATTTAGCATCAAATTTATCAATGTTGCCTCAATGAAGCAGGTAGAGGCTAGTTACCATAAAGGTGCTCCTAATAATCTTCCCGCCAATACCACATTTAAGAATATCAGTTTCCCTTGGCCATGTCTACATAGAGAATCTATCCTAATATGGTATAAATAATTTTCAGGATGAACTGGTGATGCATTCACCTATCTTTAGGATCAACCTGAAATTTAAATATCTACCCCCAGAAACAGATGTATTTGGTAAATGATAAAGTTTCATTTAATTTCTACAATTAATCTGTAGTAAATATTCCATTAATCCCATCTCTAAGTTGGAGGAAATGACTTCTGGTAGGTGTTTGAATCTACTTAAAAGCTGCTTCTGACTTTATGAGAATTAAAAATAAAATGTCTAATAAATATTTAGTATTCATTAAATAGAAGTTATGGAAATTCTGCTGCTAGAATGAAATAACAGAAGCCACTCCAAACTGTTGATATTTATGCATCACAGGGAATCAAACCTACAGCAACTCCTAAGACCCTGTACAGATTCTAGGCCAGGACTGAGTTCTAGCATATGCCCCATTACAAGCCTAACTGTTAGAACACTGGGAAATGGATAATGACATAGGAGGTATTTTCCACACTTGTAATTTTTATCTATGCTCTATATTTTTCTGAAAATGATTCCCTGTAAATTGTGTAATTAATGTCCACTGTTAACTATTATCAGATTTCCTTCTTTTGTATCTGCTTTCAGTAGGTTTCTTTTTGTTCTGCATCATATTTGATGTATTCTTTGTGTCATATTTCACATAATAAAGGAAAACACACAATATATGTCTATATTAGAACCATTTGTTTAGTGGACCCTCACTGCTTCTTTGGATTCTTTTTATCATTATTATCTCTGCACTGGTTTGTAGGTATCTTTTTTTTTTTTTTTGAATCAGTAAGGATTTAGAAATAAATCATTTAGTTTATTTTAAATTTCAAGTGATAGTATAATACTTGCTCCAAGTTGATTCCTCTTCTATTTTTTTTTTTTTTTTTATTATCAACATATGGGACATTGTAGGAAAAGATCTTTAAAAGCTAATGAAAATTGGATGGGGAGAAGATGAGGAGAGAAAGAGGTTGATATTCCAACATAAAAACTGTATTCACCTTGAGAACACAGAGACAAAGAAAGCTGCTTTATTTAATATTTGTTATGTTAGTACTGGTGGAGGACAGAGGATGGATCTCCAGAGCTTGCAAGCCAGACAGTCTTGCCTACCTAGTGAGCTTGTCCTAAATTTGAATAAACAAACAAAAAACAATTTTAGTTTGTGAGTTTATTTTTATGTATATGTGTGCATGTATGTGTATGCTATGTGTTTATGTGTGTGAGAACACATGTATGAATGCATGTGCTTCAACAACAGAGGATGCTATTTGGTGTCCTGCTTTAACACACTCTATATTAATTCCAAGAAACAAGGAATCTTATTGAACATGGAGCTTGCTCTTTTGAGATGGACTGGTATCAATAAGCCCAAGTGATACTCTCATCTGCCCCCTGATGAAGTTCATTTACAGGAAAAGATGCTAATACCCAGCTTTTATGCATGAGCTGAGATCTGAACTTAGGACCTTATTTGTTTTGAGTAAATGGTGTTTTCCTCTGAGTTACCACTTTAGTTTCATAATCTCACCTTCTGATCTACAGCTAGTTGATGTTATAGTAAAACATTAATATAGATTGAATAAAAATACAACAACTAGAAGGTTTTAGGTACCCCAATATCTTGTTAGAATAATATTTGTGAACTAGAAACATACATAGAACTTGGAAATCAAGTAAAATAACAGTTCAGTATATTAGATAAAGAAAAACTATGAAAAATTTCTGGCTAATAAAAAGAACAGGTCTCAAAGGCTAGTTCATTTTTATTTCACCATAAGCATATCATAACAGCTACATTTTAAAATGGTCAGTCACTTAGTTTTTCTAAGAATATAAATTATAAATTTTCAATGTTAATGATTGATGTTCCTAATGCAAATACCTCATTTAACATTTAGAATTATATTTAAGAGTTTCAAAAGCCCAAAATATTTTAAATTTTGATGTCAAAAGCCCCCATTTTCGTATCTTCATTTAGAAGTGGTTACATGCAAAGCTATAGACCCACATCTCCATGGAAACTGAGCAGCAGCACTGAGCCTGGAGCTCACTCTGAACTTGGTCGAATGCATGATTATTCTATCCACAATGGTTGATGGCATCTGCTTGTCAGCATTGAGCCAAGCCCACTGTACTCCTCTCTCCAACAGAAATGATCCACTACATTGGTAGAAGCTTATTATTTGCTTAATGCATATTTTTGTATTTATTCATTATGAATGCTTTAATAACACTTGTTAATCCAGTCCTTGACCATTCTATTCAATGGTGAATTATTTTCCAGTTACTGCTTATCACACTCAATATTTTGTTTTTGTTCTCTTTATTTTCTGACTGATTGATGAATTAGTGATTTTTTTCTTTCACTGTTTTATGTCACAAGAAGATTATTTAAAGTCAAAAAAATTCTACTCTATCTTCAGGACCACTAGTGATGTGTGGAGCACACATAGCCATGAAAGACCAAGTAGACCCTGATTGATGCAAACCCCACAGCAGTTTGGATAAACACTGTAAGAGAATAGCCAAGATTGCTAGGGATAGAGAGATAGCATCTGTTGTTAATGATCATATATGAAAAGCTGATATAAGAAAGGTTCTTGTAGTTAACCATACAAAATGTTTAGATTTTGTAACTGGGGGTAGCATGTTGTTTTTAAAAAGGCCCTGTTGATCTTGAGGAGAAATACTTCCTGGTTTAATATTGACCTACATATGTCAGAGTTTTAGGCTTCTGGTATCACTATACCATAACCCAGTTACATTTGTCTTTGAAACTATAAAATGACTTTCACACATTTTAAATAATCTTCAGGAAGGAAGTGTAGGTTGAAAAGCATTGAGCTTTTCCAAAGACATTTAACAACTGTGGGATTTATGATGGGAATGGTGAGTGGCAGGAAATGGTATATAGCCGAAGAAGCAGAAGAATGAGGTTAAATATAAAAGGTTCTTCATGTGAAAGAGAAGTTTGTTGTTACTGTTGTTGTTCAGAGATATTTAGCTTCATATATATATATATATATATATATATAAATTTAAACTAAGCAAGATTGGTATGAAATTCTCTCTCTCTCATTCTCTCTCTCTCTCTCTCTCTCTCTCTCTCTCTCTCTCTCTCTCTCTCTCTCTTCCAATTGGGTCCTTGTGTGGT
>LR750743.1:95000-185520 GCA_902729485.2 Mus minutoides
GCAATAAAATGCTTCTCTTCTCTAGGTTCTAAAATGTGTACTTTATACCACTGTCAATTCTGGGCTAGAGCTTCCTAAAATTCACAGAAGCAATTCACATAGCTATGGCTGAAATGCAAATTAAACTCCTGTTTTTTGTTTGTTTGTTTGTTTTTTGGTTTTTTGTTTTTTTTTTTATATTAGTGCCATCAAGTAAAGTCCACAGGAAATTCATCTGCAGATAGTACATACATATCTATTGCAATATATATGACATCCATAAATCAATGATTTGACTCTGAAGTCATGTCTATATATTGTTAGGAGGAAGGCCATTCTATGTTCTGGAAAAAAAAAAAACTGCACACAAAATAACAAGAGTCAAATACAACTGCATCACCAAAGCCCATCCCAGCATGAGTGGCAGTTCACAAATGCTCACTGCACAGCCCACAAGCTGCTTTTCCTTTTCCAGCTGCTTCTGCAGGTCTGAGTCTCTTACAAGCAGAACCACTGTCCTTTGTTCCCTCTAGAGCAGTGGTTCTAAACCTTCCTAATTCTGCAACCCTTTAAAACAGTTCTTCATATTGTGGTGACCCCCAACCATAAAATTATTTTCATTGCTATTTCATAACTATAAATTTGTAAAGTAGATTTTAAATAATTAATAAAATTATTTTTAATTAATGAATACTAATATAAATATTTGCATTTTCCAACGGTCTTAGGCAAACCCTCTGGAAGGGTTTTGGGGGTCATGACAACTACCCCTTCCACTACACATCTCACTGTTTGAAATCAATGTTGTGGCTACTTTCTTATATCAAAATTCTACCTATAGTGATTTTACATAATGTCAGTTTTAAATGCTTAAACAATGATGTAAATATGAAAAATAAATACTGTACTGTCCCATAGAGGCATAAAAAAAGAGTTGCTGAGTCAAGAACTTCTATCTAAAAGGCACTTGTTCACCAGTGTATAAGCTAGACTACGATGACACTTTAAACACTTAGACCCTGGTACCATGTTATAGATGGATACTCGTTACACATGCTGATGAATGTGTCAATGTTGGAAAAGAAAATAACTAGGAGATTTCTGAAGTACATATGATTTGGTCATATTCAGCCCTCTCCCCAACTCTTCTCCAATTTGATCCTCTTTGCTATGCATCAAACATTGCGATAGTTTTTGTTGTTGCTCCTGTTGTTCTTTCTGTTTCCATAGCAATCTGTGCAGCTCAAATATTCTTGGATCTTTTATCTTCTGCTGGAGAGCAGTTAATTTGGCAGGGACTACACTCTTAGAGAAAATGATCTCCCTTTCTTAGCAGTTAAATTTGTTACTGGTTCTAAGAGTTGGGGTAGAAGTGATGCCCATCTCGCTTGCTCCTTGCTCAGTTTTGGTCTGGTTGGACATTTGCAAGTTGTGTATACGCTGTTACAACCACTGTGAATCCATCTGTGTCCCGAAATAATGCTTACTTACAATAATCTACCAACTCAGGATCTGACATTCTACCTGATCCCTCTCCTGAAATAGAGTCCTGGGAGAGAGTTTACATCATATAGTTCCTTTTATAACTGAACTTTTAGTGTATTCCAAATAAAATACAGTTATCTGAATATTACAATCTAACATCCCATGCCGGCTGGGGAGGCCAGAAGAAAGAGAGCCAAGCTCCTGCTGCCAGGATCACGGCGATGGACATATGTGTGATGGAGAGATGGAAAACATGTGGTACATGATGGAGAGATGGAGGCTAAAGTGGAGCTGAGGAGTGATTATAGTTGGAGGAAGATGGAACAGGAGACTCGATGGTAGTGAGGGACAGGCAGGTATAGGAGGCTGTGGCAAGATTCTGGCCCAACATGTAGGAGTCCAACATAGACATGTTGATGTCTATGGCCTGAATTATTACCAAATGGCCAAGAAGATGTCTATCATCTGGCCGGCTACCTGATATCATGGATATCTCAGGTCCACGCTGCTACAGGCTGATCTGAGTGACCTGTACTGCCTTCTGAAGGCATGGCACATCCATGCCTACATTGCTTCCAGGGCCTTTATCGGGTCCATGGTCCTATGGCAGCTACTGTCTCTGCTGATTCCCCAGGCCCATATTAGCACCAAAGGCCAGGCAAATGTGGCTGGTCTGGACTATTACCAGATGAGATGCTGTGCTGAGCTGGCTTTACCAGTTACCTGCTACCACAACTGAGAGAGCTGCGGGCAAGAATTTCTTAACTAGAACAGCAGTAGCACAAGTACTAACTGTAAGTTTAAACAGATGGAACTACATGAAAATATTTTTTTTTCTGTATAGCCAAAGAAACAATCAGTAGTGTTGACACGACCCACATAATGAAGAATATTTTCTCCAGGTCTCTTTAGACAAGGAGCTAATATCTACAAATTGCAAAGACATTTAGAAATAAATACCACGCAAATAAAGCTGACAGTCAATAAATGAGCAAATAAACTGAAGAATTCTTTTTAATCATGAGCACAAGTATATTTAATTTTTTTCAAAAAAAAAATTTCTACCCAACTGGAATGAAAAAAATCAAAGCTTCTTCAAATTTTTAATAATTTCTTTTAGTTTTTGAGATAATAATATAATTATATTATTCCCAGTTTTCTCTGTCTTCAGACACTCCCATACACTGATCTCTGCTCTCAAATTTAAGTCCTCCTTTGAATTAATTGTTGTTATATGAGTTTATGTCCATGTATAGATATTTGGGTTACCAAATATACCTTCAGTTTATATAGTGATAAATTTATGTATTGGGTAACTAACTGATGGCCCTTAATGAGAAAGAGTGTTTCTTTGTTT
The DNA here is from genome assembly GCA_902729485.2 of Mus minutoides. Classification (NCBI taxonomy): domain Eukaryota; kingdom Metazoa; phylum Chordata; class Mammalia; order Rodentia; family Muridae; genus Mus; species Mus minutoides. The sequence goes on from LR750743.1 coordinate 97,822, forward strand.
CTCAGATAGTCAAACTCACCCCAGTAAGCATATCTATCATCACAAATCTAATAACAAATATTTGAGAGAATTTGTACACCACTGTTGATGGGAATAGTAATTAATATAGCCACTATGAAAATAAGTTTGAAGACTTGTCAAAACTAAAGTTGACTCTGACATGATCTAACCATTTCAGTAGGCATAAACTCAGAAGATTCCATAGACTACTCTAAAGATATTTATAACTCCCATGTCTATTGCTGAGTTATTTACCATAATAAGGAATTGGCATCAACCTAGCTTTTCATCTAAAGAAGGAATTTGAAAATAACAAAAAAAAAATAGATGAATTTCAAATGTATAATATTTCATATGATCACATAGTCTCATAAAACATTTGCTATTTCTTGTGTGCTGAATTTATCTAGTAATCTATGTACACATGTAAAAATGTACCTGTGAGTGCAGAATAATGTGAAGAAACATGAAGCAAGTTTAAATATAAGGCAAGGAAGAAGCACTTAATTCAGTTAATTGATAGTGTTGTGAAAGACGGTATGAATCTAATAATTATTTTTTTTTCTTCTAACTGTTATGGATATATTTCTTCTGGTTGATAGATAAGTGCTTAAAATATATTTGCATGTGAAGATATAAAATTTAATGTGATGCCCCATAGGTTGCATTCTGAATATGTCTTCTAATTACAAGAATCTATATAGTTTCTTGGTTCTTATTCATGTCTCTTTGTGATCTGTTTTCCAAGGCACTAATAATAAAATTTATAAAATTATAAAGAAAAATAAAAATACCTTTATTGTAGGAAGCAATGGGATTTGAACTGCTAAACTGAAGGTGAATTAAACACCTATTCAAAAAGACTTTGATCAGTTAGTAATGAGCTTCAAAGGCTCATCACTGAGTGATGATAATTCAATTTTCTACTGTTCAATGAGAACTTTCTAGTACATTCCATATTTATTGCATTAAAATGTGATATTTATCACTCTTCACCTAGATTCCAATATTTATGTACAGTATTATATGTTTAACAAAAGAAAAATAAATTGAAATGGGAAAATTGAGCATAAATATTAAACCTTATTCAAATTAAAATTAAAAATTCTATGTTGGAAGAGCTAACCTAATAGCATGGACAACTAAGAGTATAAAATGTTATTATATACAGAACTGATTTATTTTAATTTCTGTATTAATGAATATCAAAAATATCTTTAAACCTGAAAAATGTCTAAACATTTTGCTGACATTTTCTGCATATGAGTATATAAATCAATCAAAAATGTTATTTTCACCAGTAGTTTAAACATCATAAAATAATATAGATGGTGAAATTATAAAGAAAGGCAGAAGTACTACATTATCAGTAAGAATATAAATCATTATTGTACTGAGTAAATTGTAGGAAACATTTCTGGGCTTTATGACACACACTGTTGATCTCAGCACGGAGATGGCAAGGCAGGAAGAACTCTGAGTTCAAGGCCAGCCTGAACTACAGAAAGAGCAGGGGGAAGAAAAAATGTAATACAAATATTAAGTAACCCTATCATGAAAGTCTTTTATGTACATCTAAAATCACATGCTAATGAATGTGGTGAATGTTGTTGACATATTCAGTTTCCTCCCAGTTATTGTTGGTATGAAATAGATGGTATCCTGTGATATTTGTGATTGTAGTTGAGTTTCAAATTACACTAGTGAAATACATTTTTGTCAGTTTTGATCTGCTACTGAAATATTCAGTGATAAGAGAATTTAAGAGTAAATTCTTATTTTGGTATTGATTGTGGATACATCAGTACAGCTCTGATCTCTGTAATGGACACTTCCTAATTCTAAATTATAGACTATGCTGGCAGTTCTTACAGAGAAACAGTCCTGGTTTCTAATTCAAAATGACTAAAGTGTCTTTTAAATGCAAAATAGTTGTACTTTGGCCTTCTGAAAAATTTTGGAATCTCTCTCTCTCTCTCTCTCTCTCTCTCTCTCTCTCTCTCTCTCTCTCTCTCTCTCATACACATCCACACTCACACACATCCACACTCACATGCTCACACACATTTTAATTAATATCTTTTTATGCAAGTAACCAATTAGTTATATGTTTGCTTGCATGTGGTTGAGAATGTTGTCTAACATACTATTTGAGATATTAAAAAAAAATAAACAGGATCAAGATTGGCTTCCAGTTTTTGTTATATAGCCAATTTTATTATAGGTCCTGTTAAGCCATGTCATTTCATACTAGATCTGTGTATACAGGTGTAATTAACAATTGTCATAAGGAATTAAATGGTAATGAGGTATAGTTAGCCAGAATGTCACTGGAAAAAATGCAAGTATAAAATCAAGATCATAAAAATTGTTATATTGAGATTTTGCTTGTCTGCTTTTATCTAATGGGTTGAAAAGTAATAAAAAGTGTCTTAAAATATTTCTTTCATATATTTATAAAAGTCCAAGGCAGAAAACCTGAGGGCTGATACAGTTGAATAATAAGCAACTCTAATTTTTGTTATTTAAAGAATTATAACTCAGGTATTACATACAGCTTAACACATCTTTTGTTTGTTGATTTTTGTGTAGCAGATATTTAATTAGAAGAGAACAATCAACCAAGACCTTTACTGTTGATATTTGATGGGAAAAAAAAATCTTTGAGCGCCAAAATTCTCCAAATCCCCATAAACTCTGACTAGCAAAGGGAACTTTATCTTTTAAGGCAATTCTACTTGCTCTAATGCCAGAAGACTGTATCCTCTATCAATTTACAATTAAAACCAAAATTATATTCCAAAATACTTCAAACAAAAGCATAATCTATCATTAAAATTGTAGTGCTTTGGTGCTGGAGAGATCTGAGATTAATTCCCTGTACCCACACTGGCTGGTTCACAATCACTTTTAATTCCATCTACAGAATATCAAATGCCCTCTTCTGGTCTTTACGGGCACTCCACCCCTATGCACACCCTCACAGGGAAAAACATACATGTTCTTTTTTTAAATGTAATATTTTGACAATATTCTTATTCTAAACAAAAGTAATTCAGTATAAAGGCATGTAAGCATTTATTCTTCTCCTGTTTATTCAAATTTTGAATAAAAATGAATTTGGGGCTTAATATAAACAATAGAAAACTGTCAATTAGTTATTTTCTTATATAAATTTAAATATTGACACTTGCAATTCATTCTTATACTTATTAGTTTAATACCAGTCCCTATCCATGTATTGGTTCCCAGATTTCTATGGCTATTGACAGTGCTTATGAAAATAAACATCATCATATTTAAATATATTTATTTGTGTATTCTTATTTAGGTAAATCATATTGTTCTAATAGCTTTATTTCCTATATGCAAGTGCATACATTTTAAAATCATGCTCCCATATATTTATTCAGATATAGGGGATCTGGAAAATATTTATATGTGAGATATTTGAACTATTACTATAAACTTGTTGAGAAACATTTTAATCTTATTTTAATATGTGCACATACTAAATCAGAATGAATGAAATGGTTAAATCTTTGGACTGCAAAATGTGTAAATATATATTTTCAAATTTGTTGTTAAAGTCATAAAAAGTAGTTTTTAATGGTTAAAGTCATAAAATGTAGTTTGTAGTGATTATAGAAATTAAAACTAATACTCATCCTTCCTGAGACTAATTATGAAAACACAGTACTTTTATTTATCGAACATTTACAGTTTTACATTTTACTATCATATAGCATTATTATATTCTAGATGTATTCAGGAAAGAATAAAATTTCCCAATACCAAAATTCTCCAAGTCTGCATAAGCTCTGACTGGCAATGGAAATTTTTCTTATGAGGAAATGCTTCTTCCTCTCATGCCAGAAGTACGTACTATCTATCAATTTATACCTAAAACCAAAATTATATTCCAAAATACTTCAAACAAAAGCATAAACTATACATGTATAATAATTTCAAAGTACCATTTATGTAACATTTCATTGCTTTCTATGATTAACATTGGTAAGACTAATACAATACCAAATTGACTGATTTTTTCCCCCTAAAATGGTTTCTCTGTGGCCTTGGCTATCCTGAAACCTACTTTGTAGGCTAGGCTATCCTTAAACTCACATAGATCTACTTGCAACTGCTTCCCTAGTGTTGGACTTAAAAGCATGAACCACTAATGTCCACATTCTAGATATATGTAACTTCTGTCCTGTAGGAAGAATCATGGTCACCACAGATACCTGGTCATGGATAATGGTACCGACACCAATATTACATGACCTGCTGAGACTCTCTGCCAGAAACAGACTGAAGCACTTCATTGAGTGTACTTTATTAGTCTGGAACTTCCATTAACAGATGAAACAGACAACTCTACTGAGACCAAAGGTAGTTATATGAATTCTGACAAAATGTTAAAACGAAAACTACAAATAATGCAACAATGAATACAGATGAAACTAATGAAGGAAGATTTGTATTCAAATTTTGGAGGATTGTTCATTTAAAACACACACACACATACACACACACACACATATTACTATTTGTCTATAAAATCATCATAAACTTCATGGTCATGGTGGAATTTGTTGATGATGCTCTGCCAATTGCTAAAGGAAATCTTGGAAACACAGTTGCATGATTTTTAAAGCCACTCATAGAGTTCTTCTTCATCACAAATATATATACTTATATATATCCACCAATGAAAGAATAAGTGATAATATCCTCTCAGTATTATTTATGTTTTTGATCATTTTTAACATATCATTTGCTCTCTGGTGTCTTATCAGTGAGTGCATATCCAATGACTCCTTTTGTTATTGGGTTACTTCACTAAGGAATATATCCTCCAGACACATCCATTTGCCCAAGAATTTCATAAATTCATTTTTAATAGCAGAATAGTACTCCATTGTGTAAATGTACCTCATTTTCTGTATCCATTCTTCTGTTGAGGGACATCTGGGTTCTTTCCAGCTTCTGGCTATTATGAATAAGGCTGCTATGAACATAGTGGAACATGTGTCCTTTTTACCAGTTGGAACATCTTCTGGGTTTATGCCCAGGAGAGGTATTGCTGGATTATAAACATTACTTTCAAAGTATTTTTTTTTTGTAGTTTTTGCTTGTGGTATTAGGGATTTTGTACATCTGTGTGTCCTAACCATGATTTTCTTGTTAAGAGCTGATATTTGTGCTCTTAACCCAAACCTTAAGTGAAAAAGTAGAAACTTCAGCCAGAATTTTCCTGAATTTTGAAGAATCTAGAACGTTTAGACAAAGGTAAAGTTTTTGTAGTCCATATTTCTTGAATTGGGAATACAGGTAAAAATATGATGGTTCTGTTGCAGGAAGGGGAGAGTAAGAAAGAAGAGGGCTATTCTAAGGACAAGTTATGAAAATTTACATTAATTTCCTCCAAGATATTAGGCCTACAATTGTCTTTCCTTCCATTGTATCATAAAGAACTAGTTAAGTTTTGATAATATGAACACCACAGTATTTTCTGTAGAGGATCTCAAGGATAAATAAAAAGACTTTGATCTAGTTAAACCAAAATGTACTGTATGAGAAAGAGAAAAGTAACATAAATCTTTACACAAAGGACTTGCATACAACTACATTAAAATGAAATCAATGTGAGTGTTTTCAATACGAAGTCTACTAATAATTATTGTGCAAAATATATCTCTCTAAGAGGAAATATTCATTAAGAGGTTAGTTTTATCTCAATTAGCTCAGCAGTTGCTTTATGTCCCAATCAATAAATTCAAATGTTCCATACACATTAATCAAAATACTCTTTGTGCACTGGTGGAGAAACACATTGCTAAAGCATTTACTTGGTGGAAAAGTAGCTTGCTGTCTGTAAAGATAAAATAATATGGTGTGATGGTTATCATGCAAATAACTGACATACACTATTTAACAGAATCTAAAACAATACAAAAACAGGATTGTAACTTGCCAGCCACCTAACATTCTGAGGACCACCCCTCCTTTCAGTGAGAGGATAGTGGGCTCTGAGGTCATTTGGAGGAACATTTTACTAAGTGGAATCTCATCAGGAAGCACTTCAAAGAAATGCTTTGTAATGTTCAAATATAAATGTACTTTGAAGACCTTTCTTTTATCCAGCTCACTATTAAAATGCTCCCCTAATACTTTCCTTCCCCTAAGCCAAGGCTAGTTAATCATATGATCTTGCTGAATAAACTTTGATCCTACATATTGATTTATGTCAGATTTTTACATTGAGGCAAGTTTGACCTTGGAAAAATTATAAATTGCACAAAGATATCAGTGTCTCCTCCCAAAAAGTACATGTCTGTTTTAGCGTATTGATTTTGATATTACTAATTATCTTTCTCACTTCATGTTTGTATAATCCATTCATATGCTCTACAAAGGTTGCTAAATTCAGCCACTATGAAAAAGTAATGGACATATAAGATTTTTCCACCTCCTTTTCTCTGAAACTTAATCTGTACTTTTTTGTGTTGTTTAGTCTTTTTTTTTTTTTTTGTGGTTCCACGTGGGAGAGGTTTATTGAGCAGGTTGGGGAGGGGGAGAGGAAAAAGAGAGAAAGAGGGGGGAGAGAAGGGAGAGAAGAAAAAGAGCAGATTGTTTATTCTTGGCTCTTTAATTTATTGATATGAACACTTTGGAGAATATCTTCCCTATAACTTTGATGTATTCATATGTCAATCTTGTATTTTCCTGTACACATATTATACACTGTATATGATGTTTTATGTATGCCATTTTTAATAGAATACACTAATGTGTAAGCTGTTTCTACTTTTTACCCTTTATATTATTTTTGGATAATTGTTTGAAGAGCACATAGTGTAACAAATCCTGTAGTTGTGTTAACTTGGCTTTCTTAACAGAAGGATCATTTAGGAAACAGTTTTTGAAAAAGAAAATGAACACATTTAGAATTAAATGGATAACTAGTGCAATACTATACCATGTATTTTTCACCACCTTCACTATGGATTCTACTTAATAGAAATAAATCCTTTTTCTTAATGGGAGGCTAGCTTAGTCAGTAAACTGTCATCTACATCAACACCTGAATTGGTATCTGCCAAACACATGCACAAAATCAAACTGGAGATGTTTATATCCCTGTCATTGTGGGAGGAGAGGGGGACAAATCAGGCAGATCCCTGAAGCTCACAGTCTAGTCAGAGGAGTTGGACACAACAAATTTCAATAACTTGATTTATTTTTTTTTTCAACTTTTATTAGATATTTTCTTCATTTACATTTCAAGTGTTATCCAGAAACAATAACTTGATTTATAAAACAATGCCTGCATAATGAATGCCAATACCAGCTGACTTTTATTTTGCATTTTGTATATCTTTTCATTTCATTTTTTAAAAATTTACAGTTCAAATGTTATCCCCCTTGCCTCCTTTCTCCTCTAACCCCCCCCCATATCTCCCCCTCCCCCTGCTCACCAACCCACCCACTCCAGTTTCCCTGTCCTGGCATTCCCAACACTGGGGCATCCAGCCTTCCCAGGACCAAGAGCCTCTCCTCCCACTGATGTTCAACAAGGCCATCCTCTGCTATATATTCGGCTGGAGCCATGGGTCCCTCCATGTGTACTTTTTGGTTGGTGGTTTACACCCTGGGAGCTCTGGGGATACTGGTTTGTTCCTATTGTTGCTTCTCCTCTGGGGCTGCAAACCCCTTCAGCACCTTGGGTCCTTTCTCTAACTCCTCCATTGGGGACCCCAAGTGCTCAGTCCAATGCTTGGCTGTGAGCATCCACCTTTGTATTTGTGAGACACTGGCAGAGCCTCTCAAGAGACAACTATATCAGGCTCCTGTCAGCAAGCACTTGTTGGCTTTTCAATAAAGATGCCACAGCTAGATTGAGAGCTACAGGCAGATAAGCAATCTATCCTGACAAACGAAGGAACAGTTTTCTCCACAGAGAAGATTCTGAGAGGTTATCCAGTTTCAAGTGGTCACCTGTAAGCAAATGTATGTATAAGCACCACCTAATTGTGTCAGAAGATTTCATATTTCTATCTATACACGGATAGGTGGATAGGAATATAAATATAATTAAAGATGAAGAGGTAATTAATATGAGAGGGATGGAGTGGAAATGGAAGGAGTCGAGGGAGGTCAGGGGATGATTGAAGTGGCATAAGTATAATAGTGATGTGAAAATTATTAAAATTAACTAATGAATGTAATCTTAAATTTTTCAACTGATAAATGAAAAAGATTAAAATTTTCTGACAGAAAAATCAAGCAGCTATGTGATATAAAGAGAAGTAGTTATTGAAGGATATTGAACTATCCATAAAGCAAAAGAGTCCTATATAGCCTGGGTAGAGGGGACTGTTCACTCAGCTATAGGCTCTATTGTAAAAAATGTCCAGTTTGATTCTAAGAATAAGATTATAATCCATGTGATTTGCTATGCTTTATGATTTGAAAATGAACATAGAGTTTGTATCTAATAATTATGGCTTATGAAATAGTTTACAGTACCTGTCAGTGATCACAAGTATAATTGTAGCATTTTTTTTATCTGTTTCTAGTTACTCTAACAATATCCCTGACGCTGGGTAGTTATACAGAAAGGAGAGGGTTGTTTGCTGAAATCATCCTTTGGGAAAGTAGATTTTTAAGTAGCATTGGTTATTTAATTTATTTATATTTCAAATGTTGCCTCTTTCCTGCTTTCCCCTCCTCAAACCCCCCATCCTAAGCCTCCTCCCCTTTCCTTGTATGAATGTGACCCCCTACTGCCCCCATTCATATCTCACAACTCTAGCATCCTCTTAAACTGGAGTATCAAGTCTCCACAGGACCAAGGGCCTCTCCTCCCATTGATGCCAGATAAGACCATCCTCTGCTACAAATACAGCTGGAGCCATTGGTCCCTCCATGTCATATGTAGCTGGAGCTATGGGTCCACCTCCATGTGTACTCTTTGATTGTTGATTTAGTCCCTGGAAGCTCTGGGTAGTCCAGTTAGTTGATATTGTTTTTCTTCCTATAGGATTACATTAAGTTACCATAAAACAGTTTAGAATTGAAGGTATTGTGTGGTGCACCTCCCTCGACCAGCAAGAAAGTCACGCAACCAACGGGATCTTCTCAGTCAGCTTTATTCTGGAGCACCTTGATAGTAGATTCCCAGGACTCCGGACAGCAGCAGAGCTGCTGCTTTTATACTCTCCCAGGGAGGGGGGGGATGTCATAGTTGATGCAGATTGGTGCACCAAGCTATACCTCATTAGCACATGGCCAGTTCATTGGTACCATAAGCCACCCCTCATTAGCATATTGCCCATTCCGGAGGGGCTTCTGCCTAAGGAGGACCTGAAGGGAGCTGCGCATGCACGCTAGGCTCTCCTCCCTGGCAGCCTGCAGGTCCTATGCCCATCTTGTAATGGGGCGGAGCCAGAGGCCTTCCTGGAGCTGGACAGCCTTCCTGGAGCTCAGGCATCTTTGCCGCTCAGAGCTGGGATGGTGCTTTCTACAGTATTGGAAGTCCTTCTAGAGAAAAAAAAAAAAAAAAAAAAAGATGAGATCCTGTATAAAAATCTATGAAACTCAGAAATAAACCATACTTCATATGCAACCCTCCAATTTTTTATATTTAATTCAGAGAAAGCATAACTTTCTGAACTCAGAATTGCTTAGCTAAAATTAGTATTAACAAATACATATATGTTTAGTTATATGCACTTATTCATATATAAACAGGCTCACAAACTTTATATTAGTTTCTCCAGAGAGATATTTCATGTCTATAATCCAGGTGTTCTAGGGGTCAATGATTGGAGTTACTGTGAAAGCAGCCTAATAATAATGAGTTAGGCAGCATGAAATTTAATCTCAGAGAAGCTAAAAAGAAAAAAAAAAAACATTAAAAATGAGGACATTTTGTTTCTATATTTTGTTATATTTTCAAATTAAATTAGTATATGTGTCATTATTGATAATATAATAAAAGCTATTAAGTTAAAATATACCAGAGTTTCTAATATAAAAGATATTCTGCATCCGTATCTTAAAAATCTTTCAGAAATCACAGTATCTTTGGAAACAGAAACATTCTTAAATGTTTGAAAAATATTAAAACCTAAAAGAACTGCAGGGACAAAATGGAGAAAAGACAAAGGGAAAGGTGGTTCACGGACAGGCTCAAATTGTGATCCAGCTCAAGGGGAGTCTCCAAGGCCTGACACTATTACTGATGCCATGTTGTGCTTACATACAGGAGCCTAGCATGACTGTCCTGAGTGGCCCAACAAGCAGCTGACTGAGACAGATGCAGATACTTACAGCCAACCAATGGTCTGAAATTGGGGACCCCTTTGGTTCAATTAAGGAAAGGATGAAAGAAGCTAATGAGGAGGGTGACACCATAGGAAGTCCAGCAGTCTCAACTAATCTGGACCCCTGAGATCTCAGACACCGAGCCACCAATCAGACAGCATACACCAGCTGGACCAAGGCTCTGGACACGTATACAGCAGAGGACTGCCTGGTGTGTCCTCAGTGAGAGAAAACAAGTGGAACCCTTGAGACACTTGAGGCACTCGAGGCCTCAGGGAGTGGGGAGGCCTGGTGCAGGATGGAGGGAGGACATCCTCTTGGAGTCAGAGGAGAGGAAGAATGGGATGATGAACTGTGAAAGGACAAACTGGGAGAGGAGTAAAGACTGGACTGTAAAAATATAAAAGTAATAAAAAAAATAGTTTCACTCTAAATCTCATATTTAACTACTCCTTGTCTTAACAAATATAAATAAATCAAATATTTGTACCTCAAATAATAATTAAATATTAAAATAAAAGTAATAACTTATTACTTTTCTATTCTTAATTCAAACTAATGGCTTAAATAATAAATATTGGCATAAATAATTATTTGATTAATCATTTATACTTTAGTATTAATCCTATTTACTTATGATTCATTTATTAAAATTTTTTTGTTCCTAATTGAATGGTAACATACATGATATCATTATTTGAGGAATGCAACATATTAAGAAATCAGGCATAATGTTTGCTCGTTGGAGTTGTGGCTCAGTGCTAGAGAACCTGCAAAGATATCCTGGGGTTTGTAATTCACTCTAAATAAATATTATTATTCTCTGTCTATTTCAACACATATTTAGAATAAGTAAACTCAAATTCTACTCACCTGTATAGAATCAAGTAAAAATTTATAAAAAAAAAAATGTTTATGCAATAAACATTATATCATGGAAATTCGATTTATATTATATCTATTCATTTTGCTTTGTAATTACAGCCTAAATTCTCTACTGTTCCTTATAAAGGCTTTGATTAAAATTGCAGGCAAATAGTGGATCATTTAATGTTGATTAGCTGCGTTTCAACAATTTAATCTATGTCATTATAAAAAGATATCTTAAAAAATAATTAACACCACTTTTAAAAATTCCCGTCATACCAAGCCATTGTAATGGAGAAAGACAACTTTAGAAAAAGCTATCTTTATTTCACAATAGAATATTATGGCCATAAAGCTTTGAAAAGATATACAATATTCAGAAAATTATGTCCATATGGCAAGTTGGTTGGTGACTCACCGTCCATAATATCACTCATTTTGCATGGCTAAGCAACTAGCCAAATGTGCAAATATAATTAGCTACAAGCCTAATCTGTGAAAGGGTGTCTTGAAAATGAATCTAGTTCATGGAGTATAGAAGGCTCATTAACTCTTTGGGACCCTTTGGGTGCCATTTAAAAGGCATTTGCTCCCTAATATAACTTACATCCAACTCTAGTGGCTGCTCTTGGGTACTAATTTACTTGCAAGACACCTATGCAGTGGATGGGGGAAAAGGAAAGATTCTTTTATAGTGTGGGATCTATTCATCATTCCAGTGAATCTCAAATTATTTTCTCTTTCATTTTTAGAAATATCTGCACCTAGTATTACATTAGTGTAATGTATCCATACATTAGTGAATATCTATTAAATCCATTGGCAGTATTTCATGCATTGTTATAGTTAGGAAAAGACAAATTTATCTTGACAGTATCGATCTCAGATATCTAGAAGCAATCATGTCCTACTTATTTTTTGTTTGCAGAACAAAGCCACATCCATTGGATCTTTGCATTTTATTTCTAAGATAGCTTGATCTCAAACAAGAAATATATACTCTACTACAAGTAAATATGCGTTCTTCAATTCTGCCGAAACCAAGGTGGATGTGTTAGAGCTGACTAGGCCAGCCAGATATGAAACTGCTCCTATTTAAAAGCAAGAGAAGATAATATAAAAGCTGTTTAAACACTTGTCATTGACACTGTTTTTTTTTAATAAGAAAAAGAGATTATTAGAAAAATTACAATGCTCTACATTGTATTTAACAGTTTTATTTTTGTTTTTAATATATGCAAAATGTAAGGGGGATTAGTAATTTCGAGGTCAGCTTGGTCTACATAGTGATTTCCAGGACAGACAGGACTATACAAACTCTGTTTCAAAAATAAAATAAAATAAAATAAAATAAAATAAAATAAAATAAAATAAAAATAAAAGTTCCCCTAAAATTAACATTAATGTACCATATCATCCAATGATTCACTACCCTGTACATATTCTTTTTTTTTTTTTTTTTTGGTTTGGTTTTTCGAGACAGGGTTTCTCTGTCTTCCCCTGGCTGTCCTGGAACTCACTCTGTAGACCAGGCTGCCTCGAACTCAAAAATCTGCCTGCCTCTGCCTCCCGAGTGCTGGGATTAAAGGTGTGCGCCAACACGCCCAGCCAGTACATATTCTAAAGAAATAAAATTACTCTGTCACAGAACAGACAAATGCTCAAATCTATTGCAGTATTACCTAATAGAAACACTATATAATCAAACATTCTCCTTCAATGTGTGCATGGATTTAAACAAGTAATTATACACAAGAGGACACTATTAAGACACACAGTGTCAGGAAATGTACAATACGTTACAACAAGCAAAGATTGGAGTAATGACTTATGGTCCCCCTTGTGTGCAAAGTTCAAAACTCGATCTGCTTGAAGGACATAGAACTTTCATAGATGGGAAAGATGAGAAGCCAAGATATGGAATGTTTTAGGTAGTTTCTGGAAGTATCACTGGATAATGAGAAAAAAAAAAAACACTTCTGTTCTATTTTACAATATCTTGATCATAAGTAACAATAGTATACATTTAAGAGAAAAATAAATGTGAATGTAGTGATAAACTTTGAGATGATAGATATGATATGAGGATGGTATGGTATGGTATGGTATGGTATGAGATGATCACAAATACAGAATGTGCACTTATCATAACACAAATTCTGTTTCAAAAATGTAAATGTCTCCTTGTATATTATAAACTGAATATGTAGTAGTCCTCTCAAAATATTCATGGGTTCCCATAGAGGGCCTTTTGAAAAGTAGTTGGCTATTGAAAACCAATAGAAATTATTTGAAGTTTTGCCAAGTTAAAGCAAAATTGGAGTTTTATTAAAGACTTTTTAATAAGATTTATGTACAAGGGTTGGAGAAAGAGAGGCACTCAAACTAAAAGAAAAGGATACAGAAATAGTGAATATGTGTTTCTCTGAAAGAGTACCCATTTTTAAAATGTAACCAAAGGGTTAGTATTGTCTTCACATTAGCCATATATGCCATTTTTGGTGGAACAAATTCTATGTCAAAGGGTTACTAAGATCCCTTAATTTTTTATCCTATCTGTCTTTGATGAACAGATGATAGGTGAAGTGTCTCTGAAGTTGCCTTTGATGGAATTAAAATTGGATGAGATAAAATTGGAAGACATCAGGCTTTAATAGAAGGTTTATAGTGTGTTCTTTCCCTCAAGAAAAGGTTTCTAGTGAGAGTCCTAGAAAATTGCAGGTTTCAGGATTGAAATGGATAAAGGCTGTAGCAGTCATTGATGGTGCTAGAATTTCTGCTTTTGTGCTTGAGAAAGCCCTCAGATGGGTTTCAAGATGAGGAACTCCACTCTCAAATCATGTCCCCTGTATTCCCTTGTCCTTCTATCTTGTGTCACATCTTAATAGGTACTTTTACATAGTGTGTACTATAGGACACTGCTATTATAGTTCATAGTGGTGATATTTCTAAACATGTAGTAGGCAATGTCATCTTTCTAAGCATACCGTTCATTTTGAATCAGAATAGATGAAAAACAAACAACCCAAATATGTAACAGCTATTATTAATGCCAAAGCTATAAGTTTAAAATAGGTCATTTCCAAAAATAGTGTTGTACCTTATGTTATTTAATGAAAGTGACAATGGGAAATCCATACCCAAAGAAGCATAGAGGAATATGGATGGGTATAGCAATTGTTAGGATATTTTATTCAAGTCAAGAGAAAGTAAAAGCTATTATAAGAAAAAATGAGGTTCTTGGAGGGAATCAAAAATGATAATACTCTTGCTGCTTTCCACTCATTAGAGGGATCTGCTATACCATGCAAAGGCTGTGTCCTCTAAAACACTTGTTTCCATTTCCGCCAATAGTAGAGAACACAATTGTTTGGAGATGAAGTTCCTTCATCATATTGCGAGGGCTACCTCCATACCACTGGTCTTATTAGCCTATTGATCAGGTTGCAAAACCATCTGAACATAGTGGATGTAATTTCCTTTCATTACAGTATATCTTTGGCAGTTAGCACTCCCCTGTAGGTATTAGAAAAATACTACTCAACATTCATTTTGAAAATTTTATATTTACACTCTCCACAATTCTCCCATCAATTATCAATAAAAAATCCACTTAAATTTTTTTTTTCTAATTGCTTTTTTTTGCTATGTGATTTACCCTCACTTGCATTTAATGTAGATTTTGATCTCTAGCTTTTATTTGTTGTAGAAAAACATACTATCTCGGAATTCTAAGAACTTCATGCATTTAAGGTGTTCATCTTCTACCTTTCTGGTCCATCTCAGTGCATATGTGAAATGAAATAACATTCAAATTCCAGCAAGAGACAGTGAATGAACAAATGTCATCTATAATCAGACTTGTACATGTTTTTTTTTTTTTTTTTCTTGAGTGTTGAAAATAATATCTCTCTATGTTCAGATATATTGCATCCAGGTAGAGTTAGAAGAACTCACCCTTCTTCATTTGTACCATACCCAGTTTGTGGAGGAATCTTGGAATACTCTTAGGAGACTCCAATTAGTTTTTAAAAGGAAACATGCATAGCATGAAAGTTTCAAAACCAAGAACCATGTGCTGTGCCTATCTGATGAGAGATTTCCACAGGTTCCAATTCACATCCTCCAACAAAGAAACATCATATTCCTTGCCATTTGGTGTAATAGCAATGTACACAAAAGTGAAAAGTACAAGTGAACTTTCTTTTGTTTGGTAATGTAATTCATAAGTCAGAGTCAATTAAATATCATGTCCATTCCATACCTTAGTATATCCTTAAGTATTATGCTTTGTTTTAGCTACAAAAGAGAGAGAGAGAGAGAGAGAGAGAGAGAGAGAGAGAGAGAGAGAGAGAGAGTGGTAATAGGCCATTTTCAATCTAAGTTACTTACTTTACACATACACAAATTTTATTTTAATGTAGGCAAAATTTCTTATTTTCTACTAAATTATCAAATCATGAGGTCTTTTAGTGACTTCGCCATTCTAAAAAGGCTACTGAAGTAACAGACATGCAAAAGAATACCAGTTGCAATCTATTAAAACAGAATTCAGTATATTTTCAAGGCAGGTTTTGACAGTGTAACTGGAGAAAAAGTGGAGTATCTGCTTGAACGTATGCCCTAGAGGACAAATGTAGCCTTCCAAATATCTTAAGTATTCCCGATTTCTCAGAAGTAGCATTTGAATGTTGAAGTTAAATATGCATATTGTAAAGTTAAAATGATACTAGACTGATTGAAATCTGAATTTACAGGTAAAATACAGAAAAATTACAATTATCAAAGAAAGATTTCTGTGCCATTTTACCAAAGCATTTTAAAATCACATTTCATATATTGTATACATACACCAGAGCAAAACCTTCATACATAATATGAACAGAAGCTAAAAAATGATGAATATGTAAAATTTTTAAAAGAAAACTGTTTAAATTGTTGATGTTCAAAAGAAAACAAGCAGATATGTAAGAACTTTATAAGTGAAGACTCTAACTATGTTTGAGAAGCCTTCTCAATACCCTCTAGCAGTTGGGGTGACATAAAAGTCTGTCAATATTAAGAATTAGAGTTATGTGTACTTCACATATTTCTGTTCTTTTAAACTACACAGTTATTTATTTTGAGCACAAGTTGAGATTTTTACCTAAACTTATTCACATTGATAAATTGTAATACCACCTAGAATATGGGAGGAATACACAAGGACCAGGAAATATGCACAGAATCACCTTTAGAGTTACCAATAATTAGAAATACCCTATATTGTTTATTGAAGCTAGAATAAATTGAGGGACTTTATAAAGGCAGGATGCAGACTTTGCTAAAGCCTAATGAATCATGATCAGAGAAGCATGAACAAAAGAGGGATGAGAGAGACAGAAAGAGAAGAGAGGAAGGAAATGGAAACAGTAGGAATGAGGTCTGAAGGCTGAGGTGTGAACAAAGCAATATAAAACTTCCTTTTAACTCTCAGGGAATCGTCCTTTGTTACTTCCTGTCTGTCACTGTACTGAAAACAGTGATTCATAAATAGTGTATTAGGCTATGAATAATATAAAGTACTGTTTGTTATGGAATTTGGGGAGCGAGCTTATTTGGGCTATATTTAAATTTCATAAAGTGGTGCTGAAAAGTGAGTGTTAAGCCAATTTTATTGTAAATTGCTTAAATAGGATAAGGAGAATATGTGGATCTTAATGCCACGGTGAGAGAATGCTTACCTTTAATAATGCTGCTAAGGGAATGATTAAAATCAAATGCTTTCCCCTTTCATCCTCATATTTTTTTCTTTCAAATCTGAGTGAGAAAAGCCATTGCCAAGATGAACTACTAAATGATAAGGCTTTGCGGGGTTATTACAAATGCTAATAGAATGCCTTTCCTCCACACATTCTTAGGAGAATAAATCCACACGAAGCTGCTGCAGAAACAGAAGTTGATGTGTTTTAACTCATTAGCCTACTTTATGTGTCTGTGGTGCCTATGATCTGGGACCAATGACTGAGAGAAGAGCCTTTGGCTCATAGGCTGCCCTGCAGTTTATGGTGAGGCCTACTGAGAAAAGATAATCCTGGGGGAAATATCTGAAGCAGGGAGAATGTAATGTACTGTGAGGAATAAGTGGCAGAGTGGAAGTCATTACGCTAATGTAGACTGTAATCTTTATGATTTTGTTGCTTTCTGACAATGCCTATTCTGTTATCCGTATCCCTTTTAACCCCATTTCAATCTATCGGGTGAGAAGAGTATTGGATGAGGGGAGGGAGGTGGATTTGTGTGAAGAGAGTTTCGTTTTCTTATTATTTATTCATTCATTTATTCATCCATTTATCTATCTATCTATCTATCTATCTATCTATCTATCTATCTATCTATCTATCTATCTATCTATCTATTTATATTCACTTGATTTCCCACTCACTGTGCCCTCTCTGTCACTCCCTTCCACAGTCCTTCTCGCATTTCTCCTCCCCTACTCCTCTTAGTGGGTAAGAACCTGCTATGTATTCCCCCACGCTGGCACATCAGGGCGGTGAGGCAAGGTATATTCTCTCCGACTGATGTCAGACAAGGCAGTCCATATAGAAAAACATAATCCAGATATAGGCAATAGCTTTTGGGATAGCTCCAGCTACAGTTGTTTGGGACCCACATGAAGACCAAGATGCACATCTGCTACATATGTCTGAGGAGGTTAAGGTCCAGTGTTTGTATGTCCTTCTGTTGGTTCCATCGCTGAGAGCTCCAAAGGTTCAGGTTATTTGGCTATTTTGTTCTTCCTGTGAAGTTCCTATCCCCTCCAGGGCAGCGATCAATCATTCATTCTATTCTTCCGTAACAGTGCCCAAACTCTCTCCAGTCTTTGGCTGTGGAATACTGTATCTGTTTGAGTCAACTGCTGGGTGAAACCTCACAGCAGACAGCCATCCTAGATGCCTGTATGCAAGCATGACAGAGAATCGTTTCTATTGTCAGGGATTAGTGCTTGCCCATGGGATGGGCTTCGAATGCTTTTTTCTTTCATGTTTTCAAATGATTCAACACTTACCTGCACGTTCTATGTGCCCTGGGCTTATCAGGTGCCAATTTTGTCTTTAAGCCTTTTCATACAGTCCTGTCTGTACATGGTGCATTTCTCCTGTTTCTGCGTACTGATTGATAAATGTGATCATTCATTGATCCTATGCTTTTCTATGGTTTGGGACTGAGATCCACAAGCCAAGAAAAGTATTTAAACATGGTTGGTTTTGGATCCCTCTTCTGCTATCCCTTAGTCTCCTTTCTCCACCAATTAGGTGTTACCCTTCTACATATAGTATTGCTCTTTCAATGTTTATATCATGAATTCTATTCTCTTCCACACATCTGTCTCTCAAAGTCTCATTCCCTTCTCAAGTTTCTATTACTTACTTCCTAGTCACAACTGTTGATCATTTTGATCATTCACACAAAGATATACATATATATATATATATATATATATATATATATATATATATATATATTCTCATAGAAGAAAGAACATGATATATGTTCTCTGATATTGACTTACCTTTCCTAACAAGAGATTTTTAGCTTCTGTAAATGGATATTAAGTTTGATTTCGTTTTCTTGGAATTTTGAATCATACATTAGTAACCTGAATTTGGATGTTTCTCTGTGATAGCATTCAGAATACTCTGGGTAATATTCCATGGCTGGGACAGTGTGTTCTCATGTCTCTGCCATCTGTACTTTTCTTCAGAAGCATATACAGTCATTTCCATGGACACTGCACAGAAAAATAGTTTGCTTTCTTAGTATTTATAAGTAGGATAAGATGAAAGTGAAGAATTTTACCACAGTTTTAGAAATTTGTATTTAAGTAAGGGCAGTGAAGTACTGAAACTGATGTACGTAACTCAAAATAACATGAGGTATAATGTTTTGTGGTTAGCCCAATCAGAAGTATTCTACCACATGAAAGGGAGTCTTTTGCTAAGCACAAGAGAAGTATTTACAGCACCTTGGAAAGGCACCATGATAAATTGAGAAGTAGGGAAATGGAGTGTTTAAATATAGGGAAGGGTGTAGGCAGATGTGCAGGACAGATATTTATATCAGGATACCTTTCTCAGTTAACACTCTGTCATGTTTTATATTTGTATTTGTTGTGTGTATGTATATGTATGAACATACATGAACATGCTATAACACATATATCAAAGTCAGAGAATAACTTGCAGGAGTTGGTATCTCTGTCTTACCACAGATTTTAGATATCCATGAGTACCTTTGATTATACACACATATACACATGTGTCTGCTCATACACAGAGAGCATGTATAAACACATTAGAAATATCATGCTATGTTTATTTTGTGAGATTTTTTGACAAAATTTACTACTGTACATTCTAACTCCATTACTATTCTACATTGTAAAGTTATGCACACTTTGTGTTTTCACTTTTATTTAGAGCTAAATAGTTTTTTGTCACAAACACACACACACACTCATACTCACACACATATACAAGTATACATGTGCAGGTTACACATTTACATTTTGCACTTATATGTTGTTGGGTAACTATATTGGACAACAACTTTGAAGCTCTACTCACTAGCAGGGATAAAAATGAAAGTACAAATATCTGCAATAGGTTGTGGAATTTTCTGAGTTTAATCTTTGAAATGAAATACCTGGATTATATTCTTGTTATCATTTTTACTTTTGTGAAAATCTCCAAATATATTTTCATAATGACTATATTATATTGAACACCATAAAGAGTAAATATGATATCCTGACTGTCCACAAACTCTACAGACTATTTTGTCAGATGTCTGGATAACAGCAATTGTTACTGGCGTGACATAAAGTCACAAACAGTATTAATTTGTCTAAGGGCAATCATCCTGGTACAGCATCTATAACTGGTTTAGCAGCAGTAGCAAGTAACTTGAGTTACAGGTACAAGTGGCAGTGGAGCAGCTTGTACTCTGCAATGAGAGATTCCTCATTGCTTATATGTACAAAAAAAAAAAAAAAAAAAAAAAAAAAAAAAAAAAAAAAAAAAAAAAAAAAAAAAAAAAAAAAAAAAAAAAAAAAAAAAAAAAAAAAAAGAAAGGCTATCCAGAGACTGCCCTATATAGGCATCCATCCAATCTGCAGACACCAAACCCAGACGCTATTGCTGATGTCAAGAAGTGCTTGCTGACAGGATCCTAGTATATAGCTGTCCCCTTGTGTATCCAATGGGAACCCAATGGGGAAGTTAGGGTAAGGACTATAGGAGCTGAAAGGGTTTACAAGGACCCAGGGATCCACAGTCCTCTTCTCATACCACATTTGGTAGAACTTTACAAGTACACATATTGTGAGTGTCATGTGTTGATAGTACCCCACTTGACACATAAGCAAAGAAAGATTTACTACTCCTTAAAGAGGCTGGAAACAGGCTGGACCCACAGTCAACATTAAAGCTACATATATATATATATATATATATATATATATATATATATATATATATATATATATATATATATATATATATATATATATATATATATATATATATAATTGAAACCAAGAAGATAACATCACACCAAAGTGTGTATGCTACAGTACTATTCAGTAGGGAGAAGAGAAGAATCTCTGGGAAGTAGAGGGAGAGTGGGATCAGGGAGGGAGAGCACAAGGGCAGGGAAAAAGGAGGCCAGTTCATATATGGGAAGAGATCCGAGCTAATGACCAAGCCACCCTCACTATCAAAAGTATAATATATTAATCTTAGGCTTTGTTTTGTTTATGTTTTAGCAGCAAGGTCTGTTTCAGCTCATATGTGCCAGGTATATAGATGTAGATGTGCTACCATGACCTACTAGTATTATCTTAGTATGAAACTACTTAATATGAGGTATAGCTATGTAAACTTCCCCTCCTTTCCCAATGTTTTCAAATGTAGTTATTGCCAGAATTGCACCAGACAAGAAAAAATACTTTATGTAGAAATGAGCATACTTTAAAATAATAAGCCATTCTATCATAAACAATGTAGATAACAATCAACATAGGTTTAGTGAGCATATTAAAGATGTACAACATGATGACTTGTTACATAGAGCACTTTAAAAATGTACATTTGATTAACTTGAGGATCTTGATATACTGAAATTACTAAGAATCATTCAGCTATGTCTAATATAACCACAGCATTATTATAAAAGTAAATAAGACAATCTAATCAACAGAAAAATTGTTGGAGTTTTACTCTCTCATGGAAAATAATATTACTACATAAAATAGAAGTAAGTTGCTTATTACCTACACTAGCTAATCATGAACTTAATCCTGCTAAAGCTTTAATTATAGCCAGAAAAAATGGTTTTAAATATTTTATACTTAGAACTTGTAGAAAATTAATCTACACAGTTAAAATGTAACATGCCATATTGTACCACTATTTGTAAAGAAATATATTATATTAAATAGTATGTGAATTACAGCAGACTATTCTGGTAGATTTATAAACTAGGAAACAGAAAGTATAATGTAATTATTATATAATTCATTAAGTATTGAAATTCCTAATTTCATTTTATATAATTAGTAATTTCTACTATTAGAACTTTCACTTTTATTATTGATATAGCCTGGATATTTGTATATTTTTTACATTTAAATATTTTATATATGGATTTTGTTTGAAATATGAAAGAACACCCATACCAAGAAAATCATTTGTACAGAGAAAGTTTAGAAACTTCATATGAATTACAAGTGTATAAAAATCCATTTTAAGATATCAAAGTTCTATGAGCAATGTACCTGGGACCCTCTGAACATGGTTCCTTTAGCATCTTAAGAAAATTCAGACTTGTTGAAGGATGTTTTCTCTAGACATAATATTGAAGACCTAGGAATTCTAGACTTAAGGCAGACTATTGATTAAAAAGGTTTCCTGCTTCAGCAGTTAGGGTTTTTTTTTGTTTGTTTGTTTGTTTTGCTTTTTTGTTTCTTTGTTTTGTTTTGTTTTGTTTGTCTCTTCTTAATAAATGTATTAAGTAAAGCCATAAAACAGTTTCCTACCAGATTTCTAAACCTTTCCTCCCATCACTATCCAAAGATATGTACTTCAGAGTCCTTCAATATAATAGGCATTATACTCCAAGAAACTTTTCTTATCAGAACTCTCATTAGACAAAAGAAAAAGAATGACAAAAGATGAAATACTAATTTGTTTTTCTTTAATTACATTTGATATTTTTTACATTCCAGATGTTGCTTCCTATCTTCTGTCCTTCAGAGTTCCTCAACCCATTCCTCCTCTCTCCTGTGTTCAAGAAGATGTACCCCCCATTGCTCCTCACAACCTGTGGCCTAAAGTCTCCCTATGGTTAGGAGTACCATCTCCCACTGAGTCCAGACCAGGCAGTCCTCTGCTGTACTTTTTTCTGAGACATGGGAGATGTCACCACCTAGTGTAGGCTGCCTGAATGGTGGCTCAGTGTCTGAGAGATCTCAAGTGTCTGGGTTAGTTCAGACTGATGGTCTTTCTATGAGGTAGCCCTCATCAACGTCTTCCAGCTTTTACTAATTCAACCACAGGGGTCTCCAACTTCAGTCCATTGTTTGGGTATAAGTGTCTGCATAAGTCTCAGTCAGCTGCTTATTAGGCCAATTGGAGGGGGGTCATGCTAGGCTTCTGTCTGCAAGTATACTATAGCACCAGTTATGGCTGTCAGCCATTGTAGCCTCCCCTTGATATGGATTCGAAGTTGAGCGACTTTCCCTCCATCAGGTTGAGGAAGAACCTCATGTAAGATGTGAATCAAATACATTTTAGCTTATTGGGCCTCTTTGAGGACAACCATGCTACACTCCTTTCTGTAAGCCCATCATAACATCAGGAACTGTATCAGGCTCTCAGCTCACGTTCTTCTCTCCCACCCATGTAAGCCCATCATAACATCAGTAACTGTGTCAGGCTTTCAGCTCAAGTTCTCCTCTCTCACCCATGTCCCTCCCTCCTTCTGACTGATTATGATTGTTTTCTTTTCCCTCCTAAGTGGGACTGAAGTATCCTCATTTAAGCCTTTCTGCTTGTTAACCTAAGGTACCCTGATATTCCACCTTACACCAATCAAAATCAAAAAAAAAAAAAAAAAAAAAAAAAAAAAAAAAAAAAAAAAAAAAAAAAAAAAAAAAAAAAAAAAAAAAAAAAAAAAAAAAAAAAAAAAAAAAAAAAAAAAACAACTAAAACTAAAACTAAAACTAAAACAAAAACAAAACAAACAAACAAACAAACAAAAAAACAAAACTCAGGTAACAGCATATGTTGGTGATGACATGGAGAGAGAGGAGCATTTCTCCATTTCTTGAGGAATTGGAAACTTGTACATTCACTCTGGAATTCAATCTGAAGGTTTCTCAGAAAACTGGAAATAGATCTACCTGAAGACCCAGCTATAACACTCTTGGGTATATACGCAAAATATTCCCCACCATAGCACAGGGTCACATGATCCACTATGCTCATAGAAAGCCTTCTCTGAGATAGTAGTTTTGTGCATTCTTTAACTGCCAGTTACTCCTACATTTAAAAAGTTATTTGCTAAATACCATTTTCAGTGATTGTGAATAATGACACAATACATATATGTAGAATGATGAGGGAGGAGTAGACTAGACTACATTCAGACTAGACAAGTAGAAGACTTGATCAAGTTCCAGATCAATTTCATCTTTTCACTAAGTGTTCTAATGTTTTAAAAGCAACAATGTACTTTAGGTGTGGATAGACCAGCTGTTAGCATGCTTTTGAAGCATGCTAATATCATTGCCTTTGATCCCAGGCCTGCTCAAACCAGGTGTGATTGTTTGCAATCTCAGCACTCAGAGATTGATCAGAGAGAGACAGTAAATTCAAAGCAATCCTCACTGCATATTCATTTTGAATCCAGCATGGGGTATATGAGATTCAGACTCAAAATGAGTAAAAATAAAAATGAATAAACACATAAATGTGTTAAATATATATATATATATATATATATATATATATATATATATATACTACTTTTGTGGAGAAAATTAAATCAAAAGATTTTTTTTCTGTAACTACTCATGTATTTTACTGAAATGCAGCATATGCTCTGTTAAATATTAGGTTTTATTTTAGCAGCTCTGCTCAAACTTTTCTAACATGTGGTTATGCATTTTAATTTTTACGTGCTAGTTTACAACTCTGTCAGCAGCTGCTATGTGTAAACACAGAGTTCTGCATCAGATAAGTGTATTTCTCTGCAAGAAAATTGGAGGCTGCCTTCT
Organism: Mus minutoides; assembly: GCA_902729485.2. Lineage (NCBI taxonomy): Eukaryota > Metazoa > Chordata > Mammalia > Rodentia > Muridae > Mus > Mus minutoides. Next base: position 122,345 of record LR750743.1, read on the forward strand.
GCTGCAAAGAAAAAGCATATGGCTATTTTTGATACTGGAAAATATACCTGGTATTTCTAGTCCATAGTATCAATGACTACAAAACATGAATGTTGAAGGAATAAAATATATAATGTTAACAGAAAAGAAAAAAAGCAAATTAAATCATTCAAAACCTACCATTTTTTAATGTATGTACAATATGAAACAATGTATGTAGAGAAGGTCTACAGTTATAGTGATATTTTTTTCATTCAATAGATTCAGCTGCTTGTGATATGTTTATTTTCCTGAAACTACATTCATCTCGAGGACATCATATCCTTTTTTTTTTTTTTTCTTTGAGAAGGTCTTAGGTAACCAAACCAAATCAATTAATCACACAGCTGGACTGTCTTCCCACAATCCAGGGGAATTAGGCTTGGAAGTCATTCCTTCAAAGCCTCTCAGGAAAATCTCTCTGAAGAAGAGAACACCTAGGAGGTCTCCATATATTTCTGTTTCCAGAATTGCAGTTGCTGGAGAGCTCTGGTTTCTCTTCAGAATCACACACTCACACACACACAAGTACACACAACATGTTTTGTATTGCTTCATAAAGACATCTCTTGAAAGAAGTTTGAGAACTATGGTTATAAATGAACACACTTGTAGATAGTGTTGTAACTACCTGTCATATCAGTGAGCATACTCTCATGCTTGCTTGTGCTGAGGACCGCAAACAGCAGGGTTGAATGTGACTCCCACATTTTGCTAATAATTGTTAGGTCTCAAATCCTGGACAAATGGCTGAAGTGCCTATTTATCATATAAAGTGGAGCCAGAAAAATGACAAAAACAAAAACAAAACAAAAAACAAGAATAAAAAACATAAGATAAAGAAAAAGAAGAGGAAGAAAAAGAATAAAAAGGAAACAGAGAGAGTGAGGAGGGAGGGAGGGAAGGAGGGAGGAAGGGAGGGATGAAGGAAGGAAGAATATGGATATGACTATTTCTAGATATGGTGGAGAAGGCTTATTATAACCAGGATATTTGGGAGAATCAAGAGTGAACAGAACCCTTAACCAGGCAATGAGAAAGGAGGAGAAAAGAAAGGGTAGAGAGCTAGACTAAGTGTCCAGGACGGTAAAGTGTAGGCCAAAGGCTAGAAGGTCTAGTATGGCTGACTTATATAGGAAATAGCAGCCCAGCCCCTTGGCAGGAGAAGTTTACAGTAGGGGACAGGGTATCCCAGCTTGTAAAATGTAGGACTGGAGCATACTGGGAGAACTGATGTTCAAGTCACGTTTGACATGATAAATAAGCACCTCAGCTATTTGTGCTAGGATTGATTCCTACAGTAATATAGTGATAAAAAATACAATCTTATACTTTGCTCCAATTAAATTGAATTATATGTGGTTTCACACCAAAAGTTAAAGGTTAAAGAATGATAGATTTTTTTAATAGAATAAAATATTTGGATTTCTTTCCCTTGAAAATTTGCAGCTGAACCTGATGACATGACATTTATACCTGATAGAAAGAGACTCCATAAGCATTCTGAGTTACTCAAATTCACTTACTCTGGAGTTCAAATATCTTCACAGTTTAATGTTCAAAGAACATGAAGTAGGAAAAAATGGAGAACTGGGGACTTCCTCAAGGATAGCCATAACCTTTTCTTTCCTTCCTTGTCAGCCAGTGCCTGGGGCAACCTGGAGTTAAAATATCCCATATTTTACATTGTTTCTAAAGATTTTTTTCTCCATTCTTTGTCCTATAAGTAGTTGACTTTTCCTCAACTGCCTCAAAAGTTCTCTCTTATAGATTAAAATTCTTTGCACAGATATTTGTAACCAGTTTTCTACAGTTTTCAGAACTAAGGTAAGAGCATTATGATAATAATAGAATTCTAAAAGATAAAATTGGCCTTTACAAAACACAATGAAATTGTGTCTTCAATACAGGAGTTATCAAAACAATGCTTAGAGGAATGGAGAAAGCACGAATTTTGTGAGGGGACCTGAGTAAGTGATTTATTCCGAAGAGAGGTGACTGGCATTGACCTCCATTCTAAGCAGTCCTACACAATTTTGTTGAATGAAGTAATGATTCCCCTTATGAATTTTCTTGCAGCTTTAAACAGAGATAATGATCTCTAAATAACAGAAACCAGTTTACAAACACATAATAATCACATGAGTTCATCCTGGTGTGGTAGTAATCATTATTTTCACACATACAAATCTCTGTTTCTTGTGTCTAATCCAATCCATTATAAGAAAATTATTTGGGTAACATAAAATGCTGCTACTACAAGAAAGTTATCCTTGCATGAAATATGCCATTTTTACCTTTTAAATTTCTATTACAGAAGTATAAGAACATATATTTTACATATGTTCATGTATGTTTAAATATGCTTATATAATATATTTTAATATAAAAAATGTATATGCTCTATTTACATATCCAATGACCATGAGTTAATGTTGACTATAGCAATAGCACCAACAAAAACATGAGTCTACATTCCTTTGAAAATTTAGGATTTGATGAGAGGGAAAAAATGTACACTCATAGCAACATAAATAAATGTGTATATTAAAGTTGACACATTTGCATATATTGAAAATAATTTCAAAAATAGAATAAAAAATCTGAAATTGTGCTTTAATTGTACTAGGGAAATGCTTTGTACATTGAGAATGTATTATAACCCCATATTTATGCATTGAAAGCTTATGCTTTAGCAAATACAAATATTTGGTTTTAATATATTAAAGCAGAATTGAATGTTTCCTGAAGCCATTATTATAGTTTCTAATTGACTGGACCCCTTAGAAGGAAACACAAAACAAAAGCCAGCAAAGAAGTCTAAGAGATTATTGTAAGACATCTGGAAATGACAACTTTGTATGGACTAATGTGAGAGGTATTCAGAAGAGAACAGTCCTGCCTGCCTCTTGATCTTAGACTTAGCTATCAGAAGATTAAAAAAAAAAAAAAATTAAGTGCTTAATCCACCCAGCCTATGGGAATTTGTTATGGTGAATATAAAAAGTATAACTGAGGTAGTAAGTGAATAAAAGATTGCCATTGCACATGTGAATGAAGAACATTCTGATGTAAAAATTCACAAAGTATATGCACTTAAACTTTTCCCTGGTTACAGTAATTTGTCATGGAAAGTCATTTGAATCCCATGTTGTTTTTATGTCCTGAAGTTTAAGGGAGTAACAGTATTAGGTGTTAATTCTGTCTCTAGGGTCTATGATCTCTGGAAAAGTATATCTTCATAATTTACTGTATGAAAAGTAGCTCTTTGTTATTAGACCTAGGGATATTAGATTGCATGTAATATCCCTCAGACTCTCTTTAATTCATACAAATACAGAAAGCAATAAATCACAATTGTGTTTGTTTGCTTGTTTCCCAAATTGGAGGGAAAGCAATTATATATGTAGTAGTCCTATTGGTATCAAATCTCAGCTGAGAGGACAAAAGCTGAAAAGAAAGGAAATATGTATAGATTCTATGTAAATGGCTCTATGTTATTTGAAATTCGTTTGCTTATATAAATGTTCTGTTATGTATACTCATCAGAGATATCATTAACCATTTTTGTGTTAACACTATCTGCTGCTTGTGCTTATCTTTATCTCTTTTCTATAAGGTCAAATTTCCATAAGGACATACAGATTACTTTGGCAAATATTCATACATGAATATTTTCTGCTGACATATATATGTATGTATACATTTATTTTTATTTTGATTTATGTAATAGAGAAGCAAGTCAGATAGTCAGATGGGGCACCAACAACCAACCACAGAACTGAACTCATCCAGAATACCATGAGAAGCAGTGAGTGCTGGTGGGTTACACCACAATGTGCTTTCGGGATTTATGTGTATGGATGTGCTTAGACAGGAATGTATCACTGCAAAGCTTACCTCAGCATGGCACATGACTTATAAAACAAAAACCCTAGGCTCTCTACCCAACCTGAATCAATGTGAGTCTTTGCTGACACATAATAGTTTACTCCTTTTTATAACTTTGGAGCGGTTTAGGAGTTTATTATTATTATTAATTATTATTATTTTATTAATTTTGATTTTGACTTCTGAGATCTCAATTTTAATAAGGAAAATTTTCATTATTTCCTCACATTTTTATATAGTTTTTCTTTCTATGTAGGGCTGTATCCATTCATGGGCATAAGCTGCACACCAATATCTTTCTTCATTATTTCCTGTAAATAACAATTGTATGTCTTCCACAAAATTGAAGAAAGTAATCTAAACATAAGAATCTGCCAAAAATTGTCACTAATAAAAAACAAACACACAAACAAACAAACAAAAAACAATAACCATGACCCCTGTTCAACTTATTAAAACTGTAAAAGGAAAAGACATTAAAAAATTGTTTCAAAGTAACTGTTAATATAACTGTTAACATGTCATTATCATCTGATGCATGCATTATAATGAAGCATGGAATTATAACAAATTTTAAAAATATTATAAAATATTATAACAAATATTTAAAAATATTATAACAAATCTTGATTCTCAGGACACAATTATTTTTATTTTCTTTCTTTCTTTCTTTCTTTCTTTCTTTCTTTCTTTCTTTCTTTCTTTCTTTCTTTCTTTCCTTTCTTTCTTTTTTTTTTTTGCGACAGACCTTCTCTGTATATCCCTGGCTGTCCTAGAACTCATTCTTTAGACCAGGCTGGCCTCGAACTCCTGAGTGCTGGGATTAAAAGTGTGCACCACCACGCCCAGCATAATCATTTTCTAATAATGATATTTCTATTAATTTATTTTCCAGGGCTTTCTACTGGTCACCTTTGCAATATGCCTCAAAAGAGTTGGTTTAGCAAGTGCTTACTTAAAAATTCATGCCGAGTCCTAACTCGGTGCTTCAATTTCAGCAAGAGAAGTTGCTTTCTTCATATCTAGCCTTCTAAATGATTATAATAAAGTTACTTAAATTCCCTTTAAAACTGATGAAGGTATATACTCTGTAGGAGGAAAATAATGAAATAAGTCAAAGTTTCCCGAAGCTCCATGCTGTTTGCAGAATGGATTTCACCAGAATAATTATATATACCCACACATCATTGCCTTGGGCCATGCTCTGCTTGGAATTTTTAGTGAGAAGGTTCAAATGCTTCAAAGACACTCAATATTTCTAAAATAGAGGTGACAAATATGTGCAATTGTTCTCCAGACTCTTTGTGCACAGAAGTCTAAACTTTGGGGTAATCAAATCATGAAACATATTCTTAAAGCAATTTCCTCCAAATTACAGCCACAGGTGTAGCAATATGTTTCTGAATTTGTGTGTTTGTTTGTATATGCCTGTGTGCGTGTGAGCATGCACCTGAATCTTTTGCAAGCTTCTACATAGTTGGGTGCATTGTGCTTATTATTATGTGCTCTGAAAACAAAGGCTGAGAGTACCTTTAAAGATTTCTGAACATTGGAAACCGAAAACTCTAATATGTATCATAAAAGATACATTTTTTCCTAAGTCAGTATTTCAGAATAAATGTAAAACTATGAGTCTATACTATATTTGAAGTGTTTCTATGTATAGACAAGATGTAAAATAAGCATTTTATTTATATTTTATGCATGATGTTTGCAATAAATGTAGCTATATGTGAAAGGGTTTAGAAAGACCTCATTTTGCAGGTGTTTAGGCTGTTCATTGGGGTTGGATAAAGAATCAGAATGCGGAGTTTGAAAACAGTTTTTCAGTGATGTCAGTACAATGGAACCCCAGATGCAGCACTTTCTGTGGATAAGTTCCCCCACGAAACCTCTCCCTTGTTTTCTTGCCAAAATAAAGGTGGCTATGCTCTGAATAACTCCAAATGTGCCAGGAACTTAAAAGCCTGTGGTTTCCACACTGCATCGAAGAGACTGATAGAGCAGAATTCCAATTCTATTTTCACAGCATTCAGATCTGCTCTGAATTAAACAATTTAACCAGTATAGTGTATTGAAAAATGTATTCACATTGACATTTTTCTTAGTTTATGTTTCTAACTCGTTGGGTTTATTTAAAATAAAAGAAAGTCACAGCTCACTATCAAAGGGTGGATTATTAAAAATCAGTTAGTAGATCTCAATATTTAAGATCAAAGGATGATGGGCCACATTTAACCAAGGCAGCAATGATCTCTGCTTTGTTTCTTTGTAACAAGGTCAGCTATTACTCTATTCCCTTGCTGTTTCATTTCATTCTCTGTGAAAACTGCAAATGTTTCCCATGCTTCTATCTTCCCAGAATTAGTGTTCTTCCCCTAGACACAGTCTTGGGTTTGTGCTGTCCCTCCAAATTACTATACCCTATTTTCACAATCCTACTCCAGGGGACCACTTTGTCTTCCTCTTTTGAGATTACTGCTGCTAAATCAATCAGCTCTGAATGGAATCTTGTTTCACTTAGAACACATGGCAATCTAACCCAAGCCTCATGTACCAAAGACTGCAAATAGAAAATGTGATTATGAATCTCTTAATAAATATTTTTATCTAATTTGAATTGTACTCTTTTGATGAAATGACACACATTTGAAGTATCCAAATATCAGCCTCTCTCTCTCTCTCTCTCTCTCTCTCTCTTCCTCCTCCTCCTCCTCCTCTCTCCCCCTTTCTCCCCTCTCTCTCCCTCTCTCCCTCCCCCCTTCTCACTTACCTTCCTACCACATATAAATTTTAATTAATTTATTTTAATTTTGGAACAGACTCATGCAATTTGATTTATGTTAGCCTTAAACTCAGCACCTCTTGCCTTAGGTTCTTAACCTATGGGATTGTAGACATGCAATAGCATGCTCAGCTAGTAATATGCATCTGTTGACCAATTACTATTTACCATATAAAGACAAGGCAATAAAATAAAATGTGCCTTACAAACAAACATGGATAAGTAGTGGTGGACATTAGAGTTTAGCTGTAAGGATAAATAGAGAAGGTACCCAACTATAATCTAGCACACTTATTGTGCTTCTATAATTAGCTGGAGCCAATGTTACTGTAAAAACTGTCTTTAGGGGGAAAGGTACAACATTAAAAATATTCACTTCTATCTTAATTTTATTTTTCAAAGTTTCTGCATTAATTTTTCAAAGGAGTTCTGAATATGTTTATATTTCATGTGGTCTCTAGTTTTTTTAATGTGCTTAGTAAATATCAAAATCAAAAGAGCAATTTTAATTGAACATTTCACTCATTTATCAATATAGTCTCAAATGATTTACTGTGATATATTATTTCTTATTGATAATCCTAACATGCAAAGCACACCAGTTTTAGTTAAAAAACACAATCTACTTAATTCTTTATCTATAATTGAATTTAAACAGAAATAGCCTAATTTTCATAAGTAATGCCTCAGACCCTGTGTGTGTGTCAAGTGTATGTTTCTGTGTGTTAGTGTGACTTTTTGATTATTTTGTTTAACTCGATGATCAGTTTAATTCATTTATCAGTTCTTTTTTCAAGTGCCTGAGCCAATTCTTATCATATTTAAAATAAAACAAAGAAAGAAAGATGTATTTTTGTTCTCAAGTTCATAGGAATCAACTCTGGTTATTGTTTCCATACTATGCTGAAATACATGCTAGAAATATCATGTACACTTTACCATGAATAGGAAACAATGAGCTAACCAGAGGGACTATGAACTGCATATCATCTCTCTAAATGACATTCTACAGTGAACCACTTCTTCTGACAAGGCTCTATGTCCTGGTTACTTTTAATTTCCTAGTGTAGTCAAACTATGACTAAGCGAAAACTACACAGATTATATCACACCTTACAGGACACAATAGGTATAGCCACCTGATGGGTACAAACCTCAGTAAACAAGCCTTTGGGAGAGACATTTCTCATGCAAATAATAACAAAGAGATATGATGACACATACAAGTATCTCACTTGCTTTTGAAAATGATGTTACTCCTGCAAAGTGCTCTTTATTAAAGATTTAAAAAATGTTCTTAACATTTAAAAATTTTTGTCTTATGTGTATGGGAAATTTATATGCATGTGTATATTTGACTATGTATGTATCTGATACCCAAAGAGGTCAGAAGAAGATGGTAGGCAACAGATGTTCTGAAACATGCATTACAGTGAGTTGTGGTCCTGAAAACTGATCCCAAGTCTTTTGTAAAGCAACATCTGTTCTATTTTTTTTTTTGTTTTATTTTTCGAGACAGTTTCTCTGTGTAGCCTTGGCTGTACTGGGATCACTCTGTAGACCAAGCTGGCCTCGAACTTAGAAATCTTCCTGCCTCTGCCTCCTGAGTGTTGGGATTAAAGGCGTGTGTCACGACACCCTGCGCAACATCTTTTCTTAACCACTAAACCACTGAACCATATCCCAATCCCCACAGAAAATGAGAAACACATATGCTTTTTAATATTTTTGTTATTATTTTATTTTATTTTTGCTTTCCTGTGTTTCATGAAATTCATGAGAACTAATTTGCATGATAAAGGCTAATCTGGTAGCCTTATTTAAAATAAAATAACTTGTATAGACACAGATTAAATTACGATGAGATTAAACAGTCTTATACCTTATGATATTTTGCTCAAATTTAGCCAATATATCCTCTGAAATGATATAATAATTTTCCTGAATTTGTAGTATCTTGTATACATTTCATAAACAAAATTAGTAGACCTCCAAAGACAATGAATATGTCATTTGATTGATACATTTGTTTTTATCCCACACATTAGTTGGTCACTGAAAATTACTTAGAGCACAAATGGAAAATGATTATAATTCTCTAAGGAAATGAAAGTATGTCCCAAATATGATAAATAAGTATCAGGATGTAAAGATTATTTTTAACATCCAGGAGCTTTTTAATGTCATGAATCCTAGAGACATTGAACAGGTCACTGAATATTGACTAAAAATTAACAATTTAAAATTTTTCTTGTAAATTAAAAAAATATATATCTCAAAATAGAAACTCATATAGTTATTTAACAAAATATAATATAAACTATGAGTTTCTGAGTTGTAGAAATGTGGAAAATGCTATTTAAATTATACCCACTTGTTGGGATAAAACTGAAAGTGTGACTAGACTAGAAATAGCCTCAAAATGAACTGACATTTTAAGAAAGGTTATATTATACATAGGATTTAGATGACAAAGTACTCACAGAAGAAAACTACTACTACTCAATTCGTTCCCAGTAAGACCAATCACTTGCTCATTATTTAAAACAACTGGTGTTTGGTTTGGTTTGATTTTAAAGATTTTAACAGAAAATTAAATGTATGTATTTTGCTTATGTCTCTACACTTGGCTAAAGAACTTTATCTCTAATACAAAGTCATTGATTGTGGAGAGCTCTGTCACTCTGTCAGTATGTTTGTACATTCAGTCAGTTGTAGCAATGAAGCCAAGGGAAAACTGGATTTGTTTTTTGTAAACACAAAATAATAAGTAAAAACAATCACCTATGAAATTAAAAGACAAGGCATGGAGAAAAGTGACTTGACTCAGTCTGTATTCAGTCTTTAATTTTTGGTAATGAAAGCCTGTTGTTATTCAGTATATTTACAGGAGAATTTTGCAGGTAATAGTACACTGAAATGTTTTAAGAGAGACAGTATACATGCAAAATAAAAGGTCATGGATTCTATAATCCACAATGGCTGTTTCCATTGTAATTTAAAAAAAAAAAAAAAAAAAAAAAAAAGAGAGAGAGAGATAAGATGTGCTGCCTGGTGTACAAGCTTCTTATATATAACAACACAATCCTTCAATAAAACAAACCATGTATTTGTATAACACATTCACAACTAGAATGTAATTTGATGACTACTGTTCTTTGGCTTCTCATAATTTATGAATTCCCAATGGATTTTATAAGTTCAAAGCTTATATCTTTTGGTTCCCTTCTTTTTATTAACCTTTTTGAGTTCTGTGGATTGTATCTTAATATTCCTGTACGTTTTTTCACTAAGATCCACTTATTAGTGAATACATACTATGCATGTTCTTTTGGGTGCAGGTTACCCCACTCAGGGTTTATTTTCTAGTTCCATCAATTTGCCTGCAAAACTCATGATCTCATCATTGTTAATAGCTGAATGGTATCCCATTCAGAAGAATCAGTCCTCCGGATTGATTTCCAGAGTGTTTCTACCAGTACAAAATCCCACCAGCAATGGGAGAGTGTTCCTCTTTCACCACATACTTCCCAACATGTGCTGTAACCAGATTATTATTTTTTTAATCTTAGCGATTCTGAATGGTACTATGTAGAATCACAGGTCATTTTGATTTGTACTTCTGATGACTAAGGACTTTGAATATTTCTTTACTTACTTCATGGCAATTTGAGATTTCTCTGTTGAGAATTCTTTGTTTAGCTCTATACCCCCCTTTTTTATTGGATTGTTTGGATTGTTGGAGGTTAGCTTAAAGAGTTCTTTATATATTTTGGGTATTTACCCTCTATTGGATGTGGGGTTAGTGAAGATTTTTTTTACCAATCTGTAGGTTGCCGATTTTTCCTACTATTTGTTTTGCATGCATTGTGAACATATTGCCATCAAATCCTCCCTAAATAACCCCCTTCTTTACCCACCCAACATGTATCTTTCTACATTTAATTCCATCAAGTCCAATTTGTGAAAGTCATATATTCTTAGATGTGCTGCCATTCAGTGGAACATGGGTGACTTACTAGGAGCTACACGCCTAAATTTACTCTCCCTCGTCCTGAAGCTCATAATTTCTTCTTAGCTGCTGGTGGAACCCTGACATAATGAAATTCCATTTACAGTAATGGAAATTTGTCTCTCTTGAGAGTACATAGAACTGGTGCATACTGTTGTAAACATTGTGAGTTTATATGTGCAGCTTCCCTGCTGTGCAAGGGAGACAGCATCTTCTTGTAGACTTCACCAACATTAGATGGTACAATGGCTATGCTCCTTTAGTAATGATTCCTGGATCTTAGGAGAAATGAGTTACGATGTAGGTCTCCCATTTTAGGTTGAGCCTTATGCAATGCCTAATTAAGTGCCCCTTGAGTATTGTGGATTTCTTTGTTAGTAACCTTCTCTATAAAATAGGATCTTCACCGATGAGGGTTGATAAATGCGTTAATCTATGTCATTAGTAAATTTAATATTATGGCTATTCATTGTTTTAGGTTGTCCCCTAGGGTTAATGGTCTCTGTATGCATATGACTTAGCTTGATTATGGTCCTAGGTATGAGTTTTATCTTGTGGAGAGGGATTTAAGCTATGCCATAGAATTGTTGGCTACTTCTGTGATGTTCATGCCATGTTTATACTAGTGTTCCTACATTGTCAAATCAGGTATTATTCTAGTTTGCATGCATCATAGTGAATTAATATTATCTCTTGTACCCTTTGTTAGCACAGACAGTGCATTCTAGCCCTGTAAAACTAGCCAGTAGGAATAATGATCCCACTTCAACATAAGATTGATATCTCCATGTTTTATAATAAAGTATGTAGTACCTTCAGCAATATGGTCATATCGTCAAGCTCTCAATGGCAATCTAGAGCAGTGCAAATAGTCTGTACTGCTTGGGAATGATTAGGACTTCACTTGCCAATAACTTCAAAAGTGGAAACAAATTCATATCACAAAGCACTTCAGATATTTAACTTGTGGTGATTAGTAGGGACATTGTTGTGTTGTGTCATTATAAAGTAATTCTAATTTAAACTCTATTTGTACACACATATGACATGGGGATTTTCTACAGTAGTATGTTTTATGTGACACATTTGAAAGGTCTTTAATGTAATTTATTCTTTGAACTATTCCTTTTTTATGGTACTTTTCCATGATGCACTCAAGTTAAATCCTTCATATTTTATCATTCTCATTATTTTTACAACTGCGTTCTCTCTCTCCACAGCTGAAATTGCCCCTTCATAATTTATTGACCTCACAATGAAACATACAGATGTGACTACTCAAAGCTACCATTCAATAGGGGAAACTTGTGATGTTTTTCATTCCAAGTCTGGATTACCTCACTAAGAATGAATTTTACCAGTTCTGTTTGCAAAAAAATATATATTGGTTTTTCAATGACTGAAATATATTCATTGTGGGAATAGATCACATAATTTTCTTAGACATTTACCAGTTGTTATCTCATCTTGTATTTTGTACCTGTTAGCATGTGTACAATCCAAACATTATATGTTAGAGAAAAAGTTAAATCCTCTGATTATGTTAACTGAAACTATGTTTCAGGCTCTGTGAAACATCCATTAAAAGGTTAAAATAGAAGGTATAATAACGGTTGGTACTTATTTTTGTATTATGTATTCACTTATGTGTTCTCTTTTAAATTTAACAACTCTGAAAGGTAATTATGATTAGGGGTTTGCAGACTCACGCTGCAGAATGTAATCTATTTTCAATACCAATCAGTGTATAGCGATTAGTGGGTTGATGTGGATGCTACAATATATAGAGCAACTGGTATCTATCAATTCAGCATCTAAATGAATCCCATTTGTCCTGAATACTCTGAATCAAAGAGCAATTGAAGTAGGGAGAACATCTACAGGCTGTAAGAAGAGAAAGCTGTGATGTGATAGAAGAAATCTGGTCCAGCTACAACAAATGAGTAAGAAGACGTTGCTTAGGCAACAAAAGATTAGGGTCATTTCATTTAATTAATGGCCAGTTTTCTTATAGTTTTAATTGTGAAGAATATAGAATGGAGCCAAATACAGAAAAACCCACATGAAGTAGATCCAGAATTGAAAGACTCTATAATGGTGGAAGTAGCTAGAAGAATATCATATTACACATATTACGTGTGGACATTTTAACTCATGTCATAAATGCATAATTTTAAAACAGGAAATGATAAATGAAGAAAAATTACAACTCTCTTAGATTTTCCTTCCTCAGTATAAACTCTTGAATGATATTATATGTCTTTACATTCCACAATGTACAAATGTCTCAGAAGCTCTGTATAGATACAATATCTCGCCCACCTTTTCAAACATTATATTGTTAAATATATGTTTCATATTTGAGCCAACTATAGTTACTGTAAGCCTTAGCAATAAAAAATTTTAAGAGTAATAAATAACAAACCTGGAGTATGCAGCAAGAAGTTAGAAGCAAGAAGACCAGAAGAGAGTCCTCAGAGGCTAAGAGAACTGGCTACTCTGTCAGAGGGCTAGGGTTCAATTTCCAGCATACATTGGGTGTCTTGCAACAATCTATAATTCCAGTTTCAGGGTATTTCATTACCTTTTTTGACTGCCATATGTGGTACATAGATAGACATTGGAGAAAATGCCTCTGTGTGTGTGTGTGTGTGTGTGTGTGTGTGTGTGTGTGTGTGTGTGTGTGTGTGTGATTTTTAGAACAAAATATTAAAAAGTTTAGAAATCTTATAACAAAATATACTCAAACTATCATATAGAGCAATCAAGTGAGAATGCCATTAAACATCTAAAAACTGTACTTAATAATAAAAACATTGATTGCTTTCGTTATTATTCACCATTTATAAATAATACTTACACTAAATCACAGCAGTGATTGAAACACTTAATGAGTTCTTTCTTTTACCATTCTTTACTCTTGATTTGTGCACCTAAGTATAAAACTTTAGTCAATGCTAACCAGGTTATTTAGAAATGAGTGATATGCCTGATAGTGATTCTGTATAATTGTGCATATTTGAATTAATCCTGCATCCATGATTGAAAGTGTAATCTACACACGAATGCTTTATTTAATCAGTACAATATTTATTGCGTGGTAGCACACGCCTTTAATCCCAGCAATCGGGAGGCAGAGGCAGGCGGATTTCTGAGTTCCAGGCCAGCCTGGTCTACAAAGTGAGTAACAGGACAGCCAGGGCTGTACAGAGAAACCCTGTCTCAAAACAAAAAACAAACAAAAAAAAACCCACCATGTAGAAATAATTATAATTCAAGATAACAGAAGGGATATATAACCCAGCAACTCTGAGTATTTAAGAGATTTATTCCTGAGATTTTTTCTATTTTCAAAACAATTATGTGTACATGAATTTTCCAAATGTAGTATATGTATATGTGTAGGGGGTGTGCATGCCTCTGCTTAGGCATTTGAATGTCAGAATAAAATTTTGGATGATTTCTTCTATTATTCTATGCTTCATTTCCTTGAGACAAATGCTCACTAAACCAGAATATTGATAGTTTTAAATCTTGCTGATCTGCAAGTTCCCTGGATAAGCCTGTTTCTACCGTCTAGTATTGGATTACAAAACCTCATAGCCATGCAAGACTTTTTCTTTGGTTGTTAAGGTTAGAACTCAGATTTTTAATGCTTCAGTTATAAGTATTGCCACTCATTGAGCCATTTTGCAGTCATAAAATTATTTTTTAAAAATTCAGTCAAATATCAAATTGTTCATCTATTTATCTAATGTCTAAATAATACAGTTTAATAATACTTATTTTCCATGTATGATGTCATTGTATTGCACCAAAATTGCAATACACACACTCACACTAAAGCTGCATTCAATATTTGTTCAACACATACAACCAATACTATTGTAGTAGAACTCACCCTTTCCATCAACAAAGGTATTTTTTTCCAAAATTATTCTTTAAATGACCTCTTTTATTTCAAATTTTAACTATTTCACAATAAAATTTTGTGATATTTCCTTGCCTGACTCAGTCCATAGCAACTGTGAAAGTCTATTATAAAACTGCAGAAAATTGTGAATAATTGAATAAACCAGTAATAATGACTTACACAAAATTACAAGCACTAGTCTAAAAACAAATCTAACTATGCTGGTTACTTTGTAACATTTTATAATTTCTCTAAAGAAGTGTCCTTCTTACTGTTAACATTCACAACTCCTTTAATGATGTCAGGTTGACAGCTTGGAGAAGACCATCTTAAGTGATGGCATGGAGAGGGGCTATCAGGACTTATAACATTTTACCTGTTTAGTTGCACATTTCATCTTCAAATAAAACACAGATTAATAATGGAGATGAAAATATGCTGTGTTCTCTGAAGTATTTATATGGATATAGACATAAATTTAAAGAATTGCATTTTGTTTTTTAGCTTTTGCTGGAGCTAACAAAGGACTTGAAGATTGATGAGGGGAAAGAAGTTTAGCATACATCTTAGCTGCCTCAGTTTTTGCATGCTTGTTAATATATGCAAAATATTGATCAATGTTTATGCTTGAAGTTTACCTAAAGCTGCTAGGTAAGCACATTTAGCTTCTAGCATATTAATGTCTGTAAATCTCTTCTTGTGCACATGAGAGATAATTTCCCACACATAAGGAATTGGAAATTTTATTGCTTATTTCCAATTACTCTTCTAAGTGGTTGTAGTTGCATATATTTCATTAATGTATAACATTACTCATATATATATATATATATATATATATATATATATATATATATATATATAATTTTGTCATATATATGATAATTTGATAGTAGAGTGTGTTAAATAATTCACTGTTAATCATCTTATTGTGCTTCTATTACTCAGATAATTTAAAAGAATTCATATATGTTATGTACATTTGAATATTTTAATTGTATCATGAGTATACCCTGTGCTTATGATATTTACATATTATATAAAATATCCAATGAAACACCGTTTCCAATACAACACATAATATTATAACTGGGGTGATAATGATGACTTCAATAATTCTTATATTTTTTATTATTGTCACATAATAGTTGCTAAAATGTCTACTTCCATTTAGCCAGATATAGGATAAGCGTAGAACAATGAGAATGGTTCCACTTAAGTTTACCCTTCTGTGGTGATTTGAATTTCCTTCTCCCAAGGAGTAGCACTATTTGTAGATATGGCCTTGTTGGTGGAAGTGTGTCACTGTGGGGTTAGGCTTTAAGAATCTTCTCTTAACCATGTGAGGACCAGTCTACTCATAGCAGTCTCCAGATGAAGATGTAGAACTGTCAGCTTGTCCTGAACCATGCCTCCCTGAACATGGATACTGCCATGTTCCCACCTTGATAATGGACTAAACCTCTGAAGCTGTAACCTAAGCCCAATTAAATGATGTCTGCTAGTTGCCTTGGTCAGGGTGTCTGTTCACAGAAGTAAATTCCTAACTAAGACACCTTCTCAAGTAATACATTTAATATGGCTTTTTAAATTTAATTGAATTTTTTTCACTTATTCACTGTTCATCCTGCTCACTGACCACTCCTGGTATCCCCCTCCCACATTCCTGCCTCCATCCCCCTCCCCTTTGCCTCTAAGCAGGTGGGATCCGATCCATCTGGGCATCCACCACCCTGGCACATCAAGTCTCTGTGCGACTTGGTGCTTCCTTTCCCACTGAGGGCAGAGAAGGGAGTCCAGCTAGTAGAATATAACCCATGTATAGCCGATAGCTTTTGTGATAGCCCCTGTTCCTTTTGTTCGGGACCCACATGAAGGTCAAGCTGCACAACTGTTAAGTATGTTTGGATAGGTTGTAGGGATAGCTTTCCTCCTCTCATGGTGTAGAGCCAGCCTCTCACTAGTTGCTTCTCTGAGTAGGCTAGCCAGGGCAGTGCTAGAGGGCTTGGTGTGAGGATGCAGTAGAGATGACAGGCTGCACCCTGGGTGAGCGACAGCTACCACCCAGGCCCACCCAGATCCAGAGCTTTGAGTTTGTCCACCCCAGGATTTACCCCACCTATCATCTTCTGGAATGTGTGAAGTGCTCTGTCCTGCAGATCCAAAGGTGCAGGACTTCCAAGACACAGGGCAAAAGCAGAATACTTAAGAGCAACTCTGCTGTTGATGTGGCACTGACAATGTAGCAGAAGCCAGAGACCTTAAACCAGATCAATGACTTATTGCAATGAACATCTGCAAACAAAGAAGTGTGAACAAAAGAGTATACTATGTGACACACATAGGCACTCTATAGCATCCATAATAAAATATTTTATTTTATTTTTGAGGGAAAGGTTATAATAGCAGAAGTTAGATATGGAGTAATGGGGACATGAATGGAATTGGAGTGCATGATGTGAAATTCACAAAGAATCAATAAAAAGGTTTTTTTTTTTTTTTTTTTTTTTTTTTTTATGCAAACATAGAAGGAATCTTTAGGCAAGAGCTAATGCAGAGGCCATGGAAGGGTGTTGCTTCCTGATTTGCTCCTCATTGTTTTGTTAGTCTGCTTTCTCACGGAAAGCAAGACCTCTAAGACAAGTATAACACCACTTTCAATTTGCTGTACCCTCCTAATCAATCACTAAATAAGAAGATGTGCTACAACCAGGTTTATGAAGGTATTCTTCTCAATAGACTTTCAGATGACTCTAGAAAATGGTGGACTGCATTGTAAAGTGGGGGCAGACCCAACCCTGTCCTCCTCAGTTTGCTTTTGGTGACATGGTTTCATCACAACAATAGTATTCCTAATGAGAACACCTAAAAAATCCAATTTTACCTTAGTTAGATGCATATAGTTGTCTGAAAGTAAGGAAATTTTTATTTTTAACTCATAGAATATGAGAACAAAATACAAGATAAATGTAGAGACTCAAACTGTTCTAAATATTGATAATGAGAGACAATGATGGCTAAAATGTTCATGGAACATCTATATCAAAATAACCACATCCCAAGGATCATAGAACATTACCAAAGAGTTAAGAGAAAGAACATAAATGCTTTTGGATTGGGGGAATAATCATGAATTAACAACAGTCTGGTTATCTGCACAAGACCTGAACAAGAAATATCACTTACACTTTACAACATTGGTACGGGAGAATTTAATGAACCCACAACCCTAGCTGACAAACTATTGGCAGTTGATGGCTACCAAGAAAAATTACTTATTTAAGGGTGTGGCTAAGGAAACCCAGAGAATTATTCCATATCCATCAATTTATGGCCAGTATTGACAGGAATTAGGAGATAAAAAAGATGTCAATTTACATAATATAGTATGGATTTGGAAGGAATATATATCAGGACTCTCTGATAATATCGTGGGGAATAGAGTGAGGGCAGGTATTATTAAGTTCTAAAATATTCACATATGCAAATTTTAAATTTCACAAAACAACAAAAATATAAACATTAGTGAAAATGGGGATTAAAGAAAATGAGAAACAGACAGAAATGTGAGTGATCAGTCCTGTGGATGTATTTATGTGTGTGTGTCTCTATGCATAACACACATGCATATATAGAGAGAGCTACCTACAATATTGAATAAACCTAGGATTGATGAAATAATTATGACTCATAAGATATTTAAATACAACATACGTAGAATACAGCTTGGAGAGTAAAAATCTGCCATATATTATTAAAGAAAACACTCCATTAATAAGTGAATTTTAAAAAGAGAAACTGTAGCTATACTCATATATACATACATATATAATCACTAGAAGGAATTGAAGGTAAAACAGTAAAGTAACAAAAAGTAATTTTGTTCACAGATATTTAAATTTAAAAATCAAAACAAGAACATTTACTTATCAAGAAAATATCAGGTTTTATCAGCAAAACTTGTTCAAAAAATATATCAGCGTTCTAGGATAACAGGAAATACAGTCTATAAACACAGGTAACATTACTCTTAAAGAAATGAGGGAATAAAATATTTCAATGGTTGAAGCTTTGCATGCTCTAGAAGCTAAACAATAAAGGATACTAGAGAATCATTTGAGAAATATTTACATATGCCAAGCACAAAGCTTCATGACTATACTGACTTCATGTATTGTAAATTATATATGGAAGAACAAAGAAAGAGACAATACTTCTAAGGGATGCTTGACTTTCTGATTGACTGATTTAGGGAGCCACCTACAATACTGAATACCTCTAGGATTAATGAAATAATTATGACTCATAAGATATTTAAATACAACATACCGAGAACACAGCTTGGAGAATAAAACTTTCCCATTTATTATACAAAAAAACCACTCCCTTAATAAGTGAATTTTAAAAAGAGAAACTGTAGCTATACTCTAATGATGGCTTTTCTTCAAATACAGATAATGCAATTTTATACATTTTGCAACAAATTCCTGATAATCAAGACAATTGTCTTGTATGGCTACTTTTAATTTCATTGATAACCCTTGTGAATTAACACATATTGGTCATTTAAGTTGCACTGTTGACATTACATCATTACAATAGTTCCTATAATTTATGCAGTTCATTACACTGAATCATTTCATCTGGTAGTTATAGACTAAATAACTTAATGATCTTTACTAGTTAATGTTCATGTTTTATTTGATTAATGCAGCTTTTTCCTTTAGTGATTAATCAAATACAGCAATGTTTAAATATGCAAGTGCATCTATTAAGAATTAAATGACAAATTACTCTACTTAATATATAATTAAATGTATTAATAAATGAGGTTTATTTAATAAAAAATACTTCTAAAAAATAGAATGCTTAACACTGACTAAATTTATTGTGATACCTTGTGATATTTTGGTGTTTGTATCCATCATTTAGAAGGTGAATCAAGGCCAAGTTGTATATTTTTCACTTCTCTGTGAGAAACATTAACAGTATTCTTAGGTTTTGAAATATACAATACATTATTGTTTCCAACAGTTTCTCTTCTATGCAATAGAATATCTGGGATTATTTCTTCAATCAAATACAACTTTGTAACTGTTGACCAAACTCTACCTCTTCTTTCCAACTTACTCTGCTAACGATTTAATTCTACTCCACTGAAACCCAACTCTAGGTTTAATTAATGGATGAGATCTCTTGGTATTCATAGATTTACTTCATACTAACCATTGACAGTACATACATTAAATGAAATACAAAAGTATTCCAAAGCTAAATTCACATAAAATTTTAAATAAATAACCCACATATATTTAAATTATTTGCAATGTTAAATGTATTCTAGGTTTATTTATAAGATATTTCACTTAGTATATCTATTTAATTGAAACAGTGCATTTTTATAAGATTATTTCAGAAATCGGTCAACAAAATAGTCTTCAAACAATTATAAATTAACATTCTAATTTAATAATGTTGCATGTGGATTAGCATAGAACTTTAATACATTATGATATATTTAAACTTCAATGAGAACACTAATTATATAAACTCAATCTAAACATTTATGTTTCATTAATTAAAGCAATTATACAAGACATAAATCAATATTTGGAATTAAATATTAGATAAAACTAAAGACAATATTTAAATATTAATATTAATTTATTATAACTTCCAGTCATACCTAGATTTATCTCAAATATTAAAATATTTTAATGTTTAGGGCCTTTTAAGACCCATCAACATCACAAAATAATAATGTATTTATTTTGAGTAATTATTAATATGCATATTTTTATAGATTCAAAAACGAGTCTGTGTGTTTGTAGGTGAGTGACAATTGACAAAAAAATGTCTCCTTCCAGCATGTATGTGCTTAGAATCCAATTGTTATCAATTTGGTGCTATTACCTGTTAAGTCATTTTGCTGGCACTCCTCTGCATTTTTAAGGGTAATATAATGAAAAGTTGCATTTAATATACATGTCTTATTTAATTTGAAATTTAGCTTTCATTTTATAATGAAAAACATTACAGTTTAAATGTTAATGCACAGAACAAATATTTGAAAAATGGAGAGACAATGATTTTTAGAAACTAGAATAAAGAAGTTAGGAAATAGAAATTCAGTTGTCAAATGAAGTTTGGATGTTCATAATATTCCTTAAGATGTTTTAATTTATATTTAGTGGTAGAGATAGCGTAATAATAATCTTTTGCCATTATTATATATGATTTATTTGATGGAAGAACCAGGCTCTTATATTTAAGAAATGAACTTAGTTTAAAATGAAGGGCAAGTAGCACCCACAAAACATGACATCTATGTATTTTAAGAATCAGAAGCTGAGAGATGCTGCAGAAGATAAGAACAAGAACTGAGAGAGGACTCTAGTTTAGTTCCAAGCATCCATATCGGAGGTTACCAATGTCAACAACACTGGTTGGAGGGAATCAGGCATCTCTGTCCTCCACAGGTATCATTGCTCACATGCATATGCTCAAGTGAAGCCACACTACATATATAAAATCAAAAGCAAATTGTATCTTGGGGATTCTGTTTCTGGGCTAATATCCACTTATCAGTGAATGCATACCATGTGTGTTCTTTAGTGAATAGATTACCTCACTCAGGATGATACCTTCCAGATCCATCCTTTTGCCTAGGAATTTCATAAATTCATTGTTTTTAATAGCTGAGTAGTACTCCATTGTGTAAATGTACCACATATTCTGTATCCATTCCTCTGTTGAGGGACGTGTGGGTTCTTTCCAGCTTCTGGCTATTATAAATAGGGCTGATATGAACATAGTGGAGCATGTGTTCTTATTACCAGTTTGAACATCTTCTGGATATATACCAAGGAGAGTTATTGCTGGATCCTCTGGTAGTACTATCTCCAATTTTCTGAGGAACCTCCAGACTGATTTCCAGAGTGGTTGTACAAGCTTGAAATCCCAACAACAATGGAGGAGTGTTCCTCTTTCTCCAAATCCTTGCCAGCATCTGCTGTCACCAGAATTTTTTATCTTAGCCATTCTGATTGGTGTGAGGTGGAATCTCCGGGTAGTTTTGATTTGCATTTCCCTGATGATTAAGTATGTTGAACATTTTCTCAGGTGCTTCTCATCCATTCGATATTCCTCAGTTGAAAAAAAATTTTGTTTAGCTCTGTGCCCCACTTTTTAATAGGGTTATTTGATTATATCAAGTCTATCTTTTTGAGTTTTTTATATATATTGGATATTAGTCCCCTATCTAGTTTAGGATTGGTAAAGTTCCTTTCCCAATCTCTTGGTGGCCTTTTTGTCTTATTGACAGTGTATTTTGCCTTACAGAAGCTTTGCAATGTTATGAAGTCCCATTTGTTAATTCTTGATCTTACAGCACAAGCCATTGCTGTGCTATTCAGGAATTTCCCCCCCCTGTGCCCATATTTTCTAGGTTTTCCCCACTTTCTCCTCTATAAGTTTCAGTGTCTCTGGTTTCTGTGGAGTTCCTTGATCCACTTAGACTTGACCTTAGTACAAGGAGATAAGAATGGATCAATTTGAATTCTTCTACATGATAATAGCCAGTTGTGCCAGCACCATTTGTTGAAAAAGCTCTCTTTTTTCCACTGGATGGTTTTTGTTCCCTTGTCAAAGATCAAGTGACCATGGGTGTGTGGGTTCATTTCTGGGTCTTCAATTCTATTCCATTGATCTACCTGTCTGTCACTATACCAGTACCATGCAGTTTCTATCACTATTGCTCTATAGTACAGCTTTAAGTCAGGCATGGTGATTCCACTAGAGATTCTTTTATCATTGAGAAGAGTTTTTGCTATCCTCAGGTTTGTTATTCCAGATGAATTTTCAAATTGCACATTCTAATTCTTAGAAGAATTGAGCTTGATTTTGATGGGGATTACATTGAATCTCTTGATTGCTTTTGACAAGATAACCATTTTTACTATATTGATCTTGCCAATCCATGAGCATGGGAGATCTTTCCATTTTCTGAGATGAAACCCAAGAAGTACGAAGACCAAAGTATGGACACTTCACCCCTTAGTTTTGGGAACAAAATACCCATGGAAGGAGTTACAGAGATAAAGTTTGGAGATGAGACAAAAGGATGGACTATCCAGAGACTGCCCCACCCGGGGATCCATCCCATAATCAGCCACCAAAAGCAGACACTATTGCATATGCCAGCAAGATTTTGCTGAAAGGACCATGATATAGATGTCTCTTTTGAGGCTATGCCAGTGCCTGGCAAATACAGAAGTGGAAGCTTATAGTCAGCTATTGAATGGAACACAGGGCCCCCAATGCAGGAGCTAGAGAAAATACCCAAGGAGTCGAAGGGGTCTGCAACACTATAGGTAGAACAATATGAACTAACCATTACCCCCAGAGCTACTGTCTCTAGCTGCATATGTAGCAGAAGATGGCCTAGTCGGCCATCATTGGGAAGAGAGGCCCCTTGGACTTGCAAACTTTATATGCCCCAGTATAGGGGAACGCCAGGGCCAAGATGTGGGAGTGGGTGGTTAGGGGAGCAGGGGGTGCAGGTATAGGGGACTTTGTAGATAACATTTGAAATGTAAATGAAGAAATTAACTAATAAAAATTGGGAAAAGAAAAAATAAATAAATGTCTGATATTGGAAAAATGTACTAATATTTCATTCAAAAAAATCAAAAGCAAATCCTTGGGCTGGATATGTAACAACATTTAATAGCACTGCTTTCTCTTGAAGAGGACCCAAGTTTGTTTACAGTACCTGCATAGTTTATAACCCTATAGCCTTCTAGGAACAGGCGATATTACTCACTTTTCTGACCTCCATAGAAAACAGGCATTCATGCACTAAGTATACACACACACACACACACACACACACACACACACACACACACATATATATATATATATATATATATATATATATATATATATATATATATATATATATATGTAAACTTATACACAGAAAAATAATTAAATTCATTTTTATACTGGAAATGAAATTTTAAATGATGAATGCAATTCAAACAGGAGCTAAAGTCGAAGCCTTATGCTGTGCAAAATGGTCTCTGGGGGGTTTGTATGGAAATGACATTCATACACTTATACATTTGAAAGCTGTGTTCCCAGTGGTGAACTGTTTAGGAATATTAGTAGTGGCTTTGACCTTGTTGTGTATGTCACTAAGAGTGGACTCTGAGGTTCCAAAATCCTAAGCAGACCCAGTCTCATTCTCTTCTGCCACATGGACATGGTTTTAGATTAGATTTGAGCTAGCAGCAACTAGCTAGCACCATTCTAGACTGGTTGCTGCTTCACACCAACCTGTAATGTCCATGGATTAATGTTTGATACTGTAAGCAAGCTCCCAAGTAAATGCTTGCTTTTATAAGCTGCCTTGGTTATGGTGTCCCCTCACAGAAATAGAAATGTAACTAAAAGGGATTTTCACTAGATTATGACGTGTGTTCTAAAAATTATTAAACATTCAGGAACCTAAAACTGTGCTTTGCATTAAATCACTTAGATCATTTAGCAAGTACGAGAATGAACAATATCAAGGTAGCTCAAGCAACGTTTTATTAACTAGTTGAAACTATATGAGTTACTTGAAATGTTAACTATTAAATAAGGAATATTAACTATTAAATAAGGATAAATTAATCTGTATTTGCACATATAATAGTAATGCTATAATTATTATTGAAAAAAACCTCAAAACTCAAGATGGCTTTTATTTGTTATAATCAAACCATGTGCTACTCTATTTAAGAATTACTATAATTCTTTACCCGTTATGTAACTCAGTATCCACTTAGGAAGGAAATACATCATTTTACCAAGCTTCACATCACAACAAAACGCACTTTGCCAACACAACCAAATTTATTTATTCAGTTATTAAGTTAGATGACTCAAATTGTTTAAAACACTATTCTTTAAGATAGTGAAATTTACTATACCTTAAAAATTTTATATATCAATTTGTAATTACTAATAAATCAGTTCTATTTTTGTGATGGTACAAATAAAGACATAAACCATGTTTCTTTTAAAGAACATTTTTAAAATTAATAATGTGACTCAAATAAAGTTCAGAGAAGATTTATTTAAAAGTTTCTTTCTTTAATGATTTTTACTGTTATACTTATTGTTTATAAGAAATTTCCATTTAGAATTACTTTGTTTGCTAGCATTCTGAAAACTAAAATTCTGATGTTTAAGGCATTTACTCTCTAGTGTGTTTTGGTATCACTTTGCACTGCTAAAAATTTCTAAAAGTTCCTGGATCCAAGGCAGATCCATTCATTCTTTCATTTACCTTTCCATTCAGAAAAATTAGTGTCACTGTAAAGCATTATATTTTGTATCATATTTAATCATTTTTAAATGATATTGAAAGGTAGGTAATCACTGTTGTTGATACTCTATAAGTACATCAGCAAACTTTACTATAGAAAATATCTAGGTGCCTAATGTGAACCCTCCAAGCTAAAAAATTTGGAAATAGGTACATAATATAAAACTTGTTTTTGTAAACCACCTTAAAATTCAACACTTCCTTCAACCCCTAGGGAAATAAAATGTTTTGATGCATATGATGCTAAATATAAAGTGCTGGTAAATTACTACAAGAGCATCTGGTAGTGATGTTGGTTTTCAATATGCAACAGTTATCCTTTAGCATGGTACCAAGGCACAAAGATGATAGATATATTTGTATTCATGAATGATATCATGCCAAATATTTGCATATATTTACATATAAATAAAAAACAGAGGTAGGCATCATGGCTATCAGATATCATCCCTGCTAAAATGTATCATCTCTGAATTTGATAGACAGAGTCAGGGAATCACTTTATGTTTCTAAAGCTAGAGACAGCTATATAATGAGGTCCAGGCCTGCCTGAGTTACAGAATGATATTCTGTCTCCAATAAACATACATACATTTAAGAAATAAAATTATAAGTCTATAACTAGTTACAAATAAGTTTGAACAAAACACATTCTTTTCTTGAGAGGCATAATAATCTGTGCTGACTGTTATGGAAAAGTAGAATGGTCATTTTTATTTTGTTTCTATAAACATATGATTGTTGATTTTCTTTACTTATAATAGGTTGTTACAAATATACCTTAGTTAAATATATTTAGTAAAAGGATAAGCAAAAGTGTAAGAAGCTGTGTGAGAATGTCCCTACAAGTCAATAATTTCATGGCCAAAGTAAGAACTAATTGAAATTACAATATGTTATGCTAAACTTCCATGTTTTATGTTTGGCATTTCTATAAGCATTTGAAAAATCAAATAAAATATGATAAAATATCACACCTCAAAAGAAAAAAAAATAGGAAGAACCAAATTAAATGTCTCTAGTACCATTCAATGGCCTGTATGATGTCTTAGAGGAGAGAGAGAGAGGGAGAGAGAGAGACAGAGACAGAGACAGAGACAGAGACAGAGACAGAGACAGAGAGAGTGGTGGGCTGTGCACAGACAGTCTGTTCCCCAGTGGAGCAAAGGTCTAGGATAATTGAGACTACTCATTTATATTATGAATAGACTCTATGTTAATTTACTACTCTCAGTGTTGGCTAGAATCTATGCTTGCCCTATGTAAGTAGTCACTACCTCTGTGAGTCCTAATATGTATGTCTTGTGTCTGGAATACACTGTTAACTTTGGAGTTATTCACCACCTCTGCCTCTTTCAATCTTCTTTTTTGCACAAATCACTGAACATTGAGCAGATGGTTCTGTGGGGACATAAAAATAGGACTGAGTGCTCCAATGCCTCTTGTCTCTGTAGACTGCTCAAGTGTGGTTCTCTGTGTTAATTACCATTATTGCAAGGAGAAACTTCTCCAATGGAAGTTCAGCCACTCACTCATCTCTGGATATGTCATTACACATCAAGTCACTATGTTGTTACAATTTTATTACTATTGTATGGTAGGCCATCTTTGTAGTCTCATGGTAGAATGTATCCCGTTTTACTCACTTTTCCTAAGGTAATTTTGAAAAGTGTGTGTGTGTGTGTGTGTGTGTGTGTGTGTGTGTGTGTGTGTGTGTGACTCTGCACAATCTTACAGTTTGATTTTGGTGATTGTAAATTGATGTTGGCAAATTTTGATAATGATGCAATCAATCTATTGGATAACTTTGAATGGTTTGGAATGTTTAAGAATGTTTTTTTTTTCCCCAATCCCTAAAAAAGGACACCTCTTCCCTCCCATATAACCACTTAATATCGCATTAAATGTTTCTACAAAAGTTGTTCAGGTGTGTAACATTTCAGGTTGTGTCTTACACATTTAAGAATGTCATGAGGCAACAAATCTGACATGGTTCCCCTTAAAACCTTGTATAGTCGGGTGTCACTGGTGGTTTCGAGATGAATCTGTATGAAATCGATGCACAGCACCCTGTCTTTTCTATGAATATGTGGAGTTGAAGTCGAAAAGGGGTGTGGAAACACAGAAATTGAGAAACATCTATATTATTTTAGGTTTAATATTAGTTATATACAAATGGCACCTGCCTTCCAACAAAAGTCATTTTAATCTGAATGATTCAATTGCTTTATTCATTGAATTTTAAATTACAAAGTTTAAAACATGGAAAAGTTTGTTAATGTTTTTTGTCATTCTGTCCAGCATAAAATTTGTACCTAAAAAGTTGCTATGCATGTGCCGGGCACGGGTGGCAGGTGCCTTTAATCCCAGCACTTGGGCGGCACAGGCAGGCAGATTTCTGAGTTCAAAGCCAGCCTGGTCTACAGAGTTCCAGGACAGCAAGAGCAACACAGAGAAAACCTGTCTCAAACAACAACAACAGCAGCAACATCAACAACAACAACAACAACAACAACAACAACAACAAAAGTTGCTATGCTTCTGCAAGAATTTAGCAGTAAAATCTGAAGTATTGCATAATAGTTTTATGATGAAGGAAATAATATTTGCTTGTTAGGAATATTGGTATTTGGTTTCATTATTACATATATTCATAGTTATTTTCATTGTTATAAGTAGCATCAATGAGAAATTAGATTTAAAAATTAGTATATCATTTATAGATGATTTTATAACTGAAATGAAAAAATATGAGCAATATATTTATTAGTAATATATTGGATTGCTTCAAATATTTTATACTCTACTCATAAGTGGCATGTGTAATACATTGTTAATTCATGATGATATAGTGATACTTTCCATTATGAATTGAAAATGAAGAAGATTATTTCATACTAGAATGTTTAAAAATAAAAATTAATTTTTTGAATCATCATATCTGAGAAACCAATTCTAATTTCAATGCATACTTAATTACTATATAATTATTTCCATTTCAACAAATGCAAAAATATTATTAGATGATTATTAACCAAATATTAAAAACAGCTTTAAATATTACATCAATATTAAGGCATCCCATAATCAGTCACTAAACTCAGACACTATTGCATAGGACAGCAAGAGTTTACTGAAGGAACTCTGATATAGCTGTCTCATATGAGGCTATGCCAGTGCCTAGAAAATACAGAAGTGGATGCTCATAGTCATCTATATGATGGAACACAGGGCCCACAATGGAAAAGCTAGAGATAGAACCTCAGGAGCTGAAAGGGTCTGTAACCCTATAAGAGGAACAACAATATGAACTAACCAGAACCCCCAGAGCTTGGGTCTCTAGCTCCATATGTAGCAGAAGATGACCTAGTGGGTCAACATTGGGAAGAGAGGCCCCTTGGTATTGCAATCTTTATATGCCCCAATACAGGGGAACGCCAGAGCCAAGAAGTGGGTGGGCAGGGGAGCAGGGTGGGGGGAGAGGAGAGGGAACTTTCAGGATAGCATTTGAAATGTAAATTAAGAAAATATCTAATAAAATAAATTGAAAAATAAATAAACAAACAAACAAATATTTGGGTATTTCTAAGAAAAAGTATACTGGATAGTGTTCTTTAAACAGTCTTGCTAATTCAAATTTATTTTCCCCAATAGTAAATTTGTCTTCATTATTAGTATAGAATAGGCTGTTTTATCTCAGAACTATTCCTAGCTAAGTATTCATTAAACCACAATATCAACTATTATAGTCCCTCAATCTGAAGTATACCTTATTTCTCAAAGTTACTTTGCTGAGATCCTGAGGCATTTTTTTCAACTTTTATTAGATATTTTCTTCATTTACATTTCAAGTGTTATCCAGAAAGTTCCCTATACCCTCCCGACTCCCGGCCCTGCTCCCCCACCCATCCGCTCCCACCCCCTGGGCCCGGCGTTCCACTGTATTGGGGCATATAAAGTCTGCATAACCAAGGGGCCTCTCTACCCCACTGATGGCCAACTAAGCCATCCTCTTCTATATATGCAGCTAGAGACACGAGCCCAGGGGGTACTAGTTAGTTCATGGTTATTCTTCCACCTATAGGGTTGAAGACCCCTTCAGATCCTTGGGTACTTTCTCTAGCTCCTTCTTCCTTGGGAACCCTGTGTTCCATCTAAAAGCTGACCGTGAGCTTCCACCTCCATGTTTGCCAGGCATTGGTATATTTTCCCCCGAGACAGCTATATCCGGGCCCTTTCAGCACCATCTTGCTGGCATATGCTATAGTGTCTATGTTTGGTGACTGATTGTGGGATGGATCCCTGACAGTCGCAGTCGTTGGGTCCATCCTTTGGATTCAGCTTCACAACTGCTCTCTTTAACTCTTTCAATGTGTGCTTTGNATCTGCATTTCCCTGATGATTAAGGATGTTGAGCATTTTTTCAAGTGCTTCTCAGCCATTTGGTATTCCTCAGTTGAGAATTCTTTGTTTAATTCTGTGCCCCACTTTTTAATGGGGATATTTGATTTTCTGGTGTCCACCTTCTTGAGTTCTTTATATATATTGGATATCAGTCCCCTATCTGATTTAGGATTGGTAATGATCCTTTCCCAGTCCGTTGGTGGCCCTTTTGTCCTGTTGACAATATCTTTTGGAAGACCAGCATTCTTAACCAACCTGGAACCCTAAGATCTCTCAGACACTGAGCCACCAACCAGGCAGCATACACCAGCTGATATGAGGTCCCCAACACATATACAACAGAGGACTGCCAAGTCTGGACTCAATCAGAGAAGATTCACCTATCTCTTTAAAGACTTGGGACCTCAGGGAGTAGAGATGTCTGGGGGGTAGGGTGTGAGGAAATCCTCTTAGAGAAGAGGTGCGGGGAGGTGAGGAAATTATGTTATGTGTATCTGTAACTTCAGCTACAGGGGATATAATGTACTCTTCTGACCTCTACAGGCACTGTAACATATGGATAAACACAATTAATTACACAGTTATACATATAAATGAAAACTAAACTTAAAATCTTTATACCTTCTATTAATTCCTTTAGTAGAATAGGAGACAAAGTGTATTTGATAATAAAAGCTTACAATTGAACTTACATAGTGTTGTAATCATAGAAAGAGCTATTAGAATATGTTCTGGTGAGGTGTGGGTGAATGGGATGCCTAAGCCAGCCCATGCCAAGGCATCTCCTCCTCCTGAGGGACCAGACACACACAAGTATACTATAGAGTTTATTTAGGGCATGGAGAGGGGAGTTAAGAGAGTAGTAGTGGCAGAGAAAGACAGAGAGAATTAGAGAGTAGAGATGTAGAGATTGGCTATGGCCACATGGAGAAAGGAGGAGCAAGTGGGAAGAGGCAAGAGAGAGGCAAGAGTGTAAGAGAGAGAGAGTAGGGGCCAAGCAGCCCCTTTTATACTGAGCCATGCCTACCTGGCTGTTGCCAGACAACTGTGGGGAAGAGCATATCTGGCTGCTGCCCAGAACTGTATGGAAAGAGGAATTCGTTTAATTATCTGACAAGTTAATTTTAGAATATTTTTGACACTCTTGAAATAGTGCGACATTGTTCTTAATTGAAAGCATAAAGATTGATGGAATAAGAAAAGCACAAAAATTATTATTAGTCAAATTATGAAATATACTTTTTATTTTTAAATATATTTATTTTTGTTCTTTATTTTTTTTACACTCCTGACTTCATTCCCTTGCTGGTGTGCCCCCTGACAGCTCCTCCTCCCAGATCTCATCTCACCCATACTCCTACCCCACCAGACCTCTCAACTCTCTGGGGTCTCAAGTCTCTCTAGAAAAGGAGGGATCTGAGTGGGAGTGGGGACAGGGAGGAAAAGAGGGGACAGTGATCAGGTAGTGGGTGGTGCAGGACTGAAATATATACTTATCTATGAAAATTATCAAGGAAATCAGTACATTATTTTAGCTATTTTTATTCTTTTGTGTTATTTTTGGTAAGATTCACATGAGTTAGAGTTGTTAATGTGTTTTCTCATTCTTCCCTTATTTTTTTCTCACTAATTTTCATCTTGCTTTGCCTTCATATTTATCCCCTTCCTTAATATCTTTTTTCCTATATCTAATGACAAAATATTGTGGAGTAGCAGTGACCATGAGTTCAGATGCCAGTAGAGGTTTGGATACTACTTCTGTGTTCCAGAAAATTTGTTTGAGTGACAAATATCTATAACAGGAATATGTGCTGCCACTGTTTCTGAGTGTTTCAAAGCAGACTCTAGGCAAAGGTGGCATGAGGAAGATTCATTTTCTTTTAATCACGGGGATCATTCACAATGATCTGCTGCTGTCCCAGTTGATCACACTTGCCATTTCTTTTTGTAAATATGGAATTGTGGCTTTTATATTGTTTGATATCTTTATAAAATTTGCAATTTTGAGATATTAGAAAAGATTCCTTCTTTTTAATATTATTATTATTCAGTGTAGGTCTATTCTTATAGGAAGCTGTTAACTTTCGGTACCTTTTGTTTTCCATTTAAAGAACTATGATAAAGCATAACACAAAGTAGGTAAGTTAAAAATAAATGAGCAAACAATAATTTACATGTCTAGATAACGATGGATTTGGATATTTTTGAATCATATGTATATATGCTCTTAAAATATTCACATATATAAATACATTAAAATGTTAGGCTTTCCAAAACAAAACCATGGAAAGAATCACACAAATATATGAAGACAGCTGTATCAGAATGCACTTGCAGACTGAGTAGTCCCCACATATTCCATTTAAACTTTCATTTAAACAGTTCTTTTAGTTCCCAGTATGACACTAAGAGTAGAAAGTTCTATCATTAAAGACAATATAGTGGATCGACTCACTATTAAATATGGTTAATTTATTAACTTCCTTAGATTTTTTCTCAGATCTTAACTAGTTTACATTGAAATCATTGATTATTTAGTTCCTGGAATCTATCTTTTGGTAGATCAAAAAAAAAAATGCAAGAAATATAACACCAGCATTTTCAGGGAAAAGCAAAAGGTTCAATACCTTTATTATAGAAAGTGCTGTGTCTTTCTTCCTCCAAATTCACTCACAATGGGAAGAGATGCTTCTGGTTCTAAGAAGGGTAATAATGACATTTAAGACTTAAAAGCCCAGAGCCATTCCTTCCATAGTTAACCTCACTGGATAGATAGCCATTAGCATTAATCCTTGTCCAATATTTTGGCATGAGGCTCTGGACAAATATTACTCAAGCAGGGCAATTACTGTCTCAATTACTGTCTCATCATTGCTCTTATGTTTTTGGACAGCAGAAGGTTTAATTTCTACCTGTACCAGGTGAAAGTATTTGACTCAGTGCTGAATCTTCAACAGAATACCAAATGCTATGTAGAGAGCAATGAATCTATACCCCAGACTGAGATCATAAATTGAGCTTATGAACCAATATCTAGTGAAAGCTTATGTGTTCTGGAAAGTGACTGGAGTTTTGACTTCCATAATTCTTTACTTTGGAAGGTGTCTAATATTTCCCATACCAAAGACTGCCCAAGTCTTTACAGCTTAAGACTAATGTTAATACAATATGCGTTAATCTGGTTGTCAGTAGACGGTTATTTCTATCATTGACCAACCTTAATTTGAGCAGCTGTTGCTAGGTCAGTATTCAGAAAGTCTCTCTAGTAGCTATGGTTCCAGGCAGAATCCTGTAACCCAGATAGATAGACAGTTGTAGGTTTGTAAAAACCACCAAATATAGAGTTAGTTTCAGCCCAAAAGTAATATACAACTGTGCCCATGTACATGAAATTCAGTTATAATGCATCATATTTAGCATCATATTTGTGGTTATAGATTGGATAATAACCTAGATAAAACGATAAAGCATCTATTTCTTGAGTATAATACAGGATAGCTAATAAAAGTCTTTGCTTTGAAATTCATGGATTTCTTGGTAAAAACAGAATTTGATAGACACCTACTATCTCTATTTACTCAAGAGAGTACCTGTAGGCATAACCTCTGAAATCCCAGATAC
Source organism: Mus minutoides (assembly GCA_902729485.2). Taxonomy (NCBI): domain Eukaryota; kingdom Metazoa; phylum Chordata; class Mammalia; order Rodentia; family Muridae; genus Mus; species Mus minutoides. The sequence continues at coordinate 155,367 of LR750743.1, forward strand.
TGGAAGAGGATACAGGATTCCTGAGTGACAGAATTTCATTTGAGTCTATATCATCTGTGGTTACTTGTAGTGTCTTGATAGATGAGTTTTCTCCAGCTAAATGTACATTTCAATCTTACCTGCTGCAATTGAAAGTCTTTATGGGCTGTGTATTGTGCCCATTCAGGAAGATTTTAAGAACTCCAAAAGACCAACAAGTAGCCAATTCTGATGCAATCTCACTAGTGTCTTTATTTAAGGTCAAGCTTGGGCTCACTTCCAACCCTGATACATCAGATTGGAAGGTGAACCTCTGAATAGGGACAAGATTTTGTAGGAAATAGCTATAAGTGAGGGAATTTAGAGCCTGGCAGGCATCTATTTAAAAGACTATGTAAGCCAACAGGTGGATTCTCTGAAGTAAAACCATGACCAACCACAAGTGGACTGAAAGAACATCTGGAATGATCTTGACTCCTGTTGCTAGAGAGTAGCTATGGAGTAACTCTTGAAAATGGGCCAGAGACTGACTATGCGGTTCTTCCCGGAACTTGGATGCAGCTTGGGTTCAGCTGCGGATCAAGTTTTCAGGCACTTTTTCTTTTAAAACAGAGGTTGGTCCCAAGATGGAGTAGGTTTCACCTCTCAGTGGACTGGGTATAACACTGTATAATAATGACATCAGAACAAAAGTTACTTTAAGCTGTCTCCTCTCTCTCTCTCTCTCTCGCTCTCTCTCTCTCTCTCTCGCTCTCTCTCTCTCTCTCTTCTTCTTCTTCTTCTTCTTCTTCTTCTTCTTCTTCTTCTTCTTCTTCTTCTTCTTCTTCTTTCATTTTAGTATCAATCCTTCCTAAATGTTTTTTTTTCATTTTTTCACAAAAGAAAAACACATTCATAGGTTTTAGGTAAGTTGCTGTAGTATAGTAAACATTCATTGCATTATCCTCAACAGAGCTGAAAAAGGAAGGCAAGGCATAGCTCTGAATACAGAAGAAACTCTCCATTTCCTGCCCATTGCATTTTTTTTTGGATCTCTATCTTTTTCCTACATAAATAATTTTGTGTACTGACTGTTCCAAATACAGAGAAAATTGACATGTACCACTTCCTTCATATTCTTTAGGGTCAGCTTAAAAAAATCTGACTTTTTGTACAGGTTGATGTCTCTTGTGTTGGTAATCTACTGATTATGATAATCCTATAGACACATGTAGAAGATGTGATTATACATTTTGAAAGTCATACTTCCTAGATGTTAACTGTATTTTACAATCCTCAATTATAATGCATAACATAGCTCTATCTGCATTAATGGCAGGAAGAGGCTTAGGGGATAGACTAGCAATGTTAGGAAGTTAGAAACAGCTTTCTATCTATCTATACATCATATTAAACTTTTCAAAAGCTAATCAGGGAACATTTCTAGGATTGTGATAGTAAATAAAGATAGCATGAAAACAGAACTCAATTCATCTGCAGTTGACTTTTTTGCAGAATGCTTACTCATGGACACAAATTCCATAGTATAGAAGGGGACTTTTTTTCCAGCTGAGAAATACACATGATGACAATTTGTATTTTATAAATTAAGAAGAAAAACTCTATACCTGGATAAAACACAGCGAGAACATGTAGTCACTAGATCTATCTTAGAAAACAGGCTAAAGACATGGAATGAAAAATACATTACTAATAACAAAGAATCATCTCTGGCAAAAATAAGCATACAAATAAATAGGGAGTTTTGTCACACTGCCACCAGAGTAATCTCTAAAATATAGATGACAGTAGATCACAGATGATATGATAGATGAAGGGAAGGAATTCGCGGAAGTAGAGGTTTAAGCAGTGGTAGGAGAAGGACATTGTGGTTCATAATACTAAGACTTATGCATATGAAGATGATTCATGAAACCTCCCTAGTACATAACCTAGTATCCTAAGCTACTTGGAAAGCTAAATAGGGTTTTAAAATTTTCGAGGCCATTCAGGGGCAATGTAAGACCCTAAGGCAGTAAGCATTTGCTGAATATGAAACTCAGGGGCAAGGTGCTGGCTTAGCATGAACAATATATTTGTTTCAAATCATGGACTAGCAAAAAAGAAAAACTTTAAAAGTTAAAAACAATACTAAAATAGCATTTTTATTTATCCTATTTTTTCCTGAGAAAAAATAAAATTGCATAGGTAGAAAGGTTGTGTGGATTTAGGAGGAGATTGGAGAGCAAACACATATGATCAAAATGTACTGAATGAAAAAAATCATTATTTAAAAAAAAGATGGCCTAGTTGGCCATCATTGGGAGGAGAGGCCCCTTGGTCATACAGACTTTATATGCCCCAGTACAGGGGAACGCCAGGGCCATTATGTGGGAGGGAGTGGGTAGGGGAGCAGGGCGGGGATGGGGGAGGGTAAGGGGAAATTTCTGGATAACACTTGAAATGTAAATGAAGAAAATATCTAATAAAGAGAAAAAAAAGGGTCATCTGCCATACAATAGGGAGCAAATGTCTGAATGATTACACTAATTTAAACAAAATTGGAAATGCAGACAATAGAATCATCTATACCAGATCCTGTTAGATAGGGAGCAAGAAATATGATTAAAAACGGAAGAATGCTCACTATTTTAGTTATACAAATATGATTTCAAGATCTGCCAGTGATTATGAGTCTCTAGTAAAAATTTATATTCTGCATACACTAGAAGTTGATAAGTATTCCACTATAAGTGACATGACTGCTCAAGTGAAGAGTAGTCCTAAGAAGAATGTTGACTATATATCTATTCCTTAAATTGGGATATGGTTACAAGGTTGCATATATAGCCCATGCTGTTGAGTCACAAAGACGAAACATGTGTATGGTTTATGTCAACTATTTCTCAACAGGATGATAAATATGAAGTATTTTAAAATTAGTAAAAATTGTAAGATCATGGTGTTAAAATTATCTGTCATCTTTAAAGATTATAGCTTCCTATTGGAAAATATAAGCAATAAGTACAAATGTGTATGTAACACCATTTCAGACTTTATTTTTGAACAAGTGGGAAGAAAATAAATAATATTCATAAAGATAACCGAGATAATTATTGTTATTCTTACTTTAAAGAACATTTTTAAACTTATAAAAATATTAGACATTCTATAACTTTCTGCATTATTAATCATTCCTTTGCATTCTAATATATACTTGCTTAACACACACACACACACACACACACACATACACACACAAATGTTTCCTTCATATCTTGGTAATTGATGATTCTATCAGCTTCATGTGATCTGCAATGGTGAATCACTGCATTAATAATCAGAAAAATTTCTAAATTATATTAGCTAATAAATACACTTTGATTCATATATCTATGCATATTTTGTATGGCTCTTTTTTATGAGCTCCAAAGTGTAAATATTGATAAATCTTATAAAAATATATTTTAGAATTGAAGGTACAACCTTTTGTATTTAGCAGGTAAGTTAATGATTCACCATGAAGTCACTTGACTTGTTATTTCACTGTGTGACCAGGATATTTGTCTAACCTGCCTTTAAAATAACAATGCAATAACCAACTTTACTTACCTTGTATTGACCATATAATCTGCTCTAGCATCTTAACCTAACATATACCTGTAATCTATAATAAGTATCTTTATGTCCTTGACCCAGAGAACAATGCATGTATATATGTAAATTATGTTAATCATATCCTGAAAAGAAAATAAGGTGACCTCATACAACAAATTTCTGCTGTAAATGCTAGAAGTAGCATATTAATGTTGCTTGATAAACAGCATGTTTGCAGCAGTCTTTGTTATCTGGGTCAGTTGTAATGAGTTAATGTTAGTGAAAGCCTTGTAAAACTATTAAAGAATTCTGAAAACTATTTCTCATTTCTTCTGCATGAGAGATTTTCTGTTCTGTTAAATAAGTAGGAGCAAACACTTTTTCCAGAGACAAGACAGTTAGAGACCAGGCAGGCATAAATAGATGCATTACAAACAAACTAGAATGATTATGCTAAACACTAATGGAAACTGCATGGAGAGAAATAAGGAGTTCAAACATAAAGTCAGACTTGGTCAAACAAATACAAAGGAATTGCTGTTTTCTTTAATTAATATGGCACTGACACATGTTGGTGTCTCTAAATTTACCTTTAATATGCCTAATGGACATATTTATGGGCTTTTTCTTGTTTGCTCTTAAGATTTTACTCATCTAATCATATATTTTTGCTATAGCATATTATATTAATCAGTGATTAAAATTATTTTTAAATTTCAACATATTTTGATTATGTTTTCCCTACTTCCAAGCCTTTCTTGATCTTCTCCTGCTCCTCATTCACTCAACTTCTATAGTATGGAACACAGGGCTCCTATTGGAGAAGCTAGAGAAAGCACCCAAGGAGCTGAAGGGGTCTGCAACCCTATAGGTGGAGCAACAATATGAACTAACCAGTATCCCCAGAGCTTGTGTATCTAGCTGTATATGTAGCACAAGATGGCCTAGTCAGCCATCCTTGGGAAGAAAGGTCCCTTGGTCTTGCAAACTTTATATGCCCCAGTACAGGGGAACAACAGGGCCAAGAAGTGGGAGTGGGTGGGTAGGAGAGCAGGATGGAGGGGGGGGGGTATAGGGAACTTTTGGGATAGCATTTGCAATGTAAATTTTAAATTTTTCTAATAAAAATAATTAATAAAAAATGAAAGAGAACATAATACAAAAACAAAAATTCCCATAATTAAGAAAACAAAACCATACAACAAAAAACAAACAAAACAACAAAACATAACAAACTGTAACCAAATAAAACCAGAGAGAGAGAGAGAGAGAGAGAGAGAGAGAGAGAGAGAGAGAGAGAGAGAGAAAGGCATAAATGGTCCAGTCCATTACATGAGACCTGTTGTCCTGGTGTTATTGATATAACTAGTATTACTCTATGGCAACAAACCAACTTTCCCTTTCCCAGCATGCAACTAGGTTTCATTCATTCATTCATTCATTCATTTACCCATTCATTCAAGCACTCTTTTTTTTCCAAATTAAAATATGAGATAAGATAAAACAGAAACAATCATTGCAGTTTTAGATAAGGCAAACCATCAGAAATAAAAGAGCCAAAGATAAAAGAATTAGAGACCTTCTTGTTCACACACTCAAAAATCCCTTAAAAATGGTACTTTTTAAGCCATTATTATGAAAAATGATTCTTGCCCGTATAGTAGAAAATAGATTGTGATTTTTGTCATCTACATGAACTATACTAAGCCCTAATTTTTCTAACCTTTATCATTATTAAAATAAACAAGTAATTAATGATAAATTTATTATTCAATTCTTAGTGAGTAATGGGAGTCACAAAAGAATTTTCATAAAAAATTAAGTAATAATGAAGTATAAAATAATTAATAAATTTCATGGATAAACATTAAAGTTATATTAATAAAGAATATAATCCTACTCAGTTCTAGATAATAAATCTTACAAATAATGTTGGTCAACTAGATATTAATTTCATACATTAGCTCCACTATTTTTTCCATATTCAAGCCACCAGTTTATTTAAAAATAAAATAAAATTATTTACTAAAATCTAAAGTTAGAGTCTGTTGTTTCTTATGAATATAAAGAAATTGGTTTAAAATATTTTATTCCTTTTCCCTGGGAACTACTTTACAGGCCTAATTGCCAGAGTTCATTAAATGAAAGAAAAATCCTTAGGAAAATACAGATAGTCTTGGATTGATTATGTGGTAAGCTAGGCAGTCATGTTCTCATTAATATTCCTCATTAAGACCACAGAACATTATTCTGTAGAAGTCAGAGACAATTTAATTATCCCCAGTGAGCACCTCAGATAAAGACCCATTATTATCTAAGATATTGGGAACTGCATCCTCACCACCATTGAGCAGTATAAGCAAAGGAAACAATCCGGGTTCATGAATTTTGGAGTAATCCCCAAACCAGAAATTTTTAACATAAAATGAGTGTTCAGATAGTAACTTAAGTCACTTGTGCAGAAAGTAAGAAATTCTCTATAACCATGATAAAGGAAGTTCTTATCTGTTGAGGCTGCAAAATGGAGACACCTGACAATCCAGCTCAATCACTGATCCCTTGTGTCCTGCTGGTTTGCAAATTGCAATGTCACTTACACTTTTAGTCCTGCTAGGTATCCTATGAGAAATACAGGGCATCTATAGGATAAGATTGCAATCTTGCAGAATTGAATTGCTTTAGGGAGATGAACAGCTAGATGGGAAGCATGCACTAGCTCTTTCTAGGTTACTGAACTCCCCTTTCTGATGGAGCTGATTATAATGCTTGTCAAGGGCAGCGTTTTGGAAAGAGCTGGAAATATTCTGTTGCATGTGAAAGTATACCCAATTTTATATTGTTTTCATTTCTTATAGGTGTAGGATGAGAAATCACGAAAAGCAAGGGTGTCTAGAAGAAAGGTAATTAGAGTATGCCATAAAAGAATGTACATTAAGAATTTTAAGATTTTGTTGTTGGTGGTGGTGATTGTCTAAGTTAGGGTTTTCCTACTGTGAACAGACACCATGACCAAGGCAACCCTTGTAAAGACAACATTTAATTGAGCCTGGCGTAAGGGTTCAGAAGGTTAGTCCATAATCATCAAGGCATGGCAGCCTCTAGGCAGCCTCCAGGCAGCCATGGTGCAAGAGGAGCTGAGAGTTCTACATCTTCAAATGAAGGTTCCTAGCAGAGTATTGACTTGTCCATGCATCTAGGATGAGGGTCTTATAGCCACAGGGACATATGTACTCCAACAAGGCCACATCTACTCCAACAGGCTCATATCATTTAATACTGCCACTCCCTGGGCCAAAAATATACAAACCATCAGAGTGATTTTATCTATTTTTATTCTACTTTCATATATTACAATAACATCATAGTTGCTCCTCCTATTTTTTCCTCTTCCAATTTGTTCAGGTTCCTTATAACCTGTTAGAAGGATTATTCACTAGGGTCATGCTCATAGATTCCTGGGAGTTTTAATTGTACAAGATTTGTAACTTGCCTCTGAAATATTTCCCAATTCCAGTTGGATCTCTTTTATTTTTTAAATAATTAATTAATTTATTTATTTTTTATACTTCATATTTTATTCTCTTCCACATCCACCCTCTGTTTCACCACCTCCCAACTCCCTGTCTACATGTAGATGTCTCCATGCCCCATCCTAACAGAACTCTAATTCCATAGTGCCTCCAGACTCTTGAGGGTTCGATGCATCATCTCTGAATGAACACAGACTTGGAAGTCCTCTGCTGTATGTGTGCTGGGAGCCTCATATCAGGTGGTGTATGCTGCTTTTTTGGTTGTCCAGTTTTTGAGAGATCTCAGGGGTCAAGATTAATTGAGAATGCTGGTCCTCCTACAGGATCACCCTTATCCTCAGCTTTCAGCCTTTTCTAATTCAACCACAGGGGTCATCAGCTTCTGTCCATTGGTTGGGTGCAAATATCACTTCTGAAAATTATCAAAAACTGGAAATGTAACTAACAATGAAAACACTTTTATTTTAGATCTCCAAATTAATAAATACCAGGAATGCTTTAACAATGTTCAAAATTTATTTTGTTAAGGCTACAAGATAATATTAAGAAAGATTAAGACTTAAATACACTAGATATAACTTGACATGATGTGGACTTAAAAGATTAGTATTGTTTAGTTTTCAATACTCACAACTCTGAAATAAAAATCAGACAAAATTCAGGTCTCCTAGAATGTTAATACTAGAAGTTACACAGGAACGCAGCAAACATGAAATAGCCTGAACATTTTTTTTAAAAGTAATTATAAAATTTTAGAAGTCACTAATTCTGTCTCCAGCCCTGTATAAGTATAACAAAAAGAAACAAAGTAAAGCTAAATCCCAGATATCTTACACATTCATAGTCATTGATTTAAAACAAATGTCAGGATTGTTTAACAAAGGAGAAGGTTTTTTGTTTTGTTTGCTTGCTTTGTTTTGTTTTATTTTCTTGTAAAATAATGACTTTAGATGATTTTTTTCATAAACAATACAAAAGCATACCTCTGCAGCAGTATTTTTTATATTATAGGGACTTCAACTAATAAAAAGAAAGAATTTGTGGATTCCGCATAGAAATGATTCCAATTACAGTTAGCTTAAATCAGAAATGGAGTTTAGTTATTCATATTTTAATATAGGCCTACACATGAGGGTTACAATACAGGATACATTAAAAAATAATCTCAAGTATTGTGCAGTTTCAAAAGCTTAAAATTAATTGTTTTATCACAGTCCTATATGTCATGTGGGTGTCTCTCAACTTAACATCTCAAAGGGTTGCTAAGAAACCTTTGTTTTTCAGTTTTCTTTACTTTTGAAAATTGAGATCATAGGTGAATTTAGAGATAAATGATGCAATTAAAAGCTGATAACACACAACCATAGCCACTATTGCTCGAGAATATTTTATTATATGTTGTTTGCCTTTGTATGAAATGATGTTTCTGATGTGATTCATAGAAAACTTCAAGTTTAGAGATGAAAAATAGGAAGGCCTGAATTAGTTGTTAATTGTGCAGAAATTCCACCTTCTCTGTTTGAAAATGGATTCATATGGATTCAGAATGGTGGGATTAATTTCCATCATATGTCTATAATTTTTCCAATGTTTTGGTTTTGCCTCAACACTTATATCATAAAGGTGTGACATAATTTTTAAAAAACATATATAAGAATGATATAATATATAATTTGCTCAAAAAGATAGAAGCAATTTAGAATAATGATATTATAGAGATATATAAATTATAATTTTGACTTTGATTTGTACATGTACACATGTATGTATAAATTATAATGAATAGATCTAATATTGTTGTCGAAGACCAGTAATTGTAAAAGATATAGCTTAAGAACAAGAACTAATTTTAAATTGCTTGTTAGAATGTGGAGATATTGTATGCTAAACTAGAAGAAGAAAAGTTTATAAGGATATTTTTTAGATACATAAAATGTAAAATCACAACCTTCTGCTAAAATATTTAGAGGATTTTATCCTGAAGAATACTTGTCAACAGTTCTGAGGAAAGGTAGAATAAGAAGCTTGTATTTAAAATTTAAACCATTTTATAATTATGTCTTTATACTCTCTGAACATTTATAACTTTGAAAAAATAGAAATTAAGCGAACAGAGAGTGTGGGAGGGAGAGTAGAACATAGAGGAATATTTTGAATTTTAAAAATGTAATTAACTACTCAAAATAATGGCTTGGTGCCTAGCAACATGTAAGTTTGACATGAAGAGGTTCCCTTGTTTGTTTAATTCATGGAGAACTATTTTAAACCTATGGATTATAGCATATTGCATGAGACTTTCTATAATGGCACCATTAATTTTTTTATATTTTTATTTCTACAACTAAATGTAATTGTAAATAATATTTGAATAACAAATTTAAAATCTCCTAGTTAGAAAAATCAAATTATATTTCGTCTACTATAAAATATGAGTAAAATATACCAAGTATCAATGTGTATCTGATATTTTCATTATTTAAAATAAGAAAAAATAAACATGAACATTAAAAGTATGGTGAGCAAATATCAAAACAGAAATAAATTTTATTTGTTTGTTTGTTTGTTTGTTTGTTTGTTTGTTTCAAGACAGGGTTTCACTGTGTAGCCCTGACTTCCTGGAACTCACTCTGTAGACCAGGCTGGCCTCGAACGAAGAAATCTGCCTGTCTCTGCTCCCAAGTGCTAGGATTAAAGGTGTGCGTCGCCACTGCCCTGCGAAAAATAAATTTTAAAAGAGTCAAAAAATGTAACTGTGAAATTGTAAATATATTTGACTTTTTTGGGCAGGTAATTGTTTAAGAAACTATGTTTGATTTCTAGAACCTTAGTAAAAGCCTGACCTAAGTATTAGTCCATATTTCCATTACTGTAGGATGATGCTTGGAGAATCCTCATTAGCCAGATTAGCCAATGATTCATTTCTTTGTTCAGTGAAAGAATAACTCTCAAAAGAAAAACTGTCTGTTGAAGACTGAGGATCCCTCGCACCCAATAATGGCATGTTCCTTCCCACCCAAACTATGTACACATGCATACACATTAATACTTTATACCATACACACACACACACACAGACACACACACACACACACACACACACACACACACATTTAAATCAATTGCTAAGTTTTTTTTTATTGCAATTTAAGTAAATGTAACATCAGAGTAAAATTCGATACATTTAATTGAATTTGAAGTAAGGAGAGAAGGACGGATACAGGTGGGGAAAAGGACAGGGAAGAGAAAAAGAAAAGGGGAATATGATCAGGTATTGGATGGGGAAACAGGACTAAACCCCTGAGGGCCAGCAGAAAGAATGGAAATAGGCAACCTCCGGAAGTAGGAGGTGGGGGAGCGTACAGAATGTAACAGAGACCTGGGAGCTAGGAGACTTTCAGGACTCAAAGAGAGATAGATTAGATGAAATGCCCTACAATAGGAAGAAGAAACTTGTAGAGTCCACCTCTAGTAGAGAGACGGGGCAACAAGTGGACAGACAAGGTTGCCATCCTACAATCAAAAACTCTGACCCAGAATTGTTCCTATCTGAAAGAACTGCAGGAATAAAAATGGAGAAGAGCCTGAGGAAAAGGAGGTTCAGTGACAGGCCCAACAAGCAGCTGAAAGAGTCAGATGCAGACATTTACACCTAACCAATGGACAGTAGCAGGCAATCCCTCTGGTTGAATTAGGGAAAAGCTGGAAGAAGTTGAGGAGGAGGGCGACCCTATAGGAAGGCCAGCAGTCTCAACCTAACCTGGAACCCCAGTATCTCTCAGAAACTGAGCCAGCTATCATGCTGCATGCATCAGCTGATATGAGACTCCCCATCACATAAGCAACAGAGGATTGTTGGGTCTTGCCTCACTGAGAGAAGACTCACCTACCCTTCAAGAGACTTGAGGCTCCCCTGGGGATTTGTGAGGTCTGATGGGGTGAGATGGGGAGGAGGAGGCAAAAAGGAGGTAGGGACATTCTTGTGGAGACAGGAGGGTAGCAGGCAGAGAGGAGCGGTGGCATTTGGAACAGTCAGAGGGTAGACCAGAGGGGAATAAAACCTGGACTGTAAAAATTGATTAAATAAAATTTTTCGTAAAAGGCGAAAGATTTATATGATACCATGAACTAACAAATAGCCCCAGGGCTAGTCTTTCTAGCTGCATGTGTAGCAGAAGATGGCCAAGTTGGCCATTATTGGGAAGAGAGGCCCTTTGGTCTTGCAAATTTTATATGTCCCAGTACAGGGGAACATCAGGGCCAAGAAGTAGGAGTGGGGTGGGTAGGGGAGCAGGGCAGGGGGAGGGTATAGGCATTTTCAGGATAGCATTAGAAATGTAAATAAAGAAAATATCTAATGAAAAAAATTCCTATTCTTGAGTAATATGTTATGGTTTTAGGATTTTACATGTGTAAGTGAAACCTGTATTTCAGTGTGAAGATTTTAGTGGTGTAAATCTTACAGTTAGGAACTCAGTATCATTTATTTCTTTTAATACTTCTTGTATAACCTCACATCAAAAATTTCTAGTTATTGCTTTCTTGGGCCATATTGAAACCCCATTTTACAATCATTGGACACAATGGCCACATAATTTCCCTCTTGCTCACAGGTCTTAAGTTTCTGTAACTAACATATAGACAAATGACTTTTCTCTTAGCTCACATGGCTCTACATGTTGCAACAGTTTGGTTTTAATTACAGTCCTTCTTTCTCAAAAATACTGCTCCTTTCTGTTCAACTAGGATATGGCCTCTGTTCAATGTATTTACACTATTTTCCTCTATATTTTATTTGTATACTTTAAATAACATGGCTTATATATTTGCTTAAGAACGCACTCAGCGAGCCGGGCATGGTGGTGCATGCCTTTAATCCCAGCACTCGGGAGGCAGTGGCAGGCGGATTTCTGAGTTCGAGGCCAGCCTGGTCTACAAAGTGAGTTCCAGGACAGCCAGGGCTACACAGAGAAACCCTGTCTTGAAAAACGGAAAAAAAAAAAAAAAAAAAAAAAAAAAAAAAAAAAAAAAAAAAAAAAAAAAAAAAAAAAAAAAAAAAAAAAAAAAAAAAAAAAAAAAAAAAAGGACTCTATAGATAAAAACATAATACCCGTAAGGCATTGTCATGAAAATAATTGATGTTCTTCAATAAAAGAAAAGTTTTTCTCTCTCAAAAAAAATGTGAATGAATAGCTCTCTTCTGGGTAAATAGCACAATATGAGTTTTACTGAAGACAATGAATAAAGTGGTTGCTGTTCAAGAAAAAAAATTAAAAAAAATTAAAAAAGAATAAGCAAATACTCCAAATAATAAACCTAAGAAAGAAACTTACATGATAAAATGCTTGTATAATTTTAATAATATTAAAATAGCTCTGGTTTTGACATACCTTTCTTAACTGGTTGATACTATAATGATCGGATATGCAGAAGCAATAATTATTGTTATCTTTAGCTATAATAATTTTCTACATGGAAAGTGAATTTTTCTACATACTAGAATATTTGGAGATAGACTTATGTTATTCCAAAAACTTTAAAAAACTAATTTCTTTTTACATTGGAAGGCCTAAATATTGATCAAAACATTCTCTAGAAAATGGTCATATTGTAATGTTATGAAAGAGATATAAACTAGTTGAAATATGGTAATTTTTTTCACTATATAAACAGTTACTTGTTTGATGATAATGATGATGTTAAACAACATAAACAACATATTTAAATTAAAAATAATCAAAATTCCATGATGTCATGTTAATGTTACTTTATTATAGTAAACAGGTTTTAAACATGAAAAACTCTATGTTGTGTATTGATTACAGAAACTATGCACACACACACACACACACACACACACATACACACACACACACATACACACACACACACACACACACACACACACACACACACACACACACACATAAGTTTTACACAAAATTATCCTCAAAATGATTAATATATTGTTGCGGTACACCATCCTCTGTGTACCCAAGAACCGAGTTCCCCAGAAGGAGAACTGGTGGTGAAAGAAAGACTAGATGGGAGAAAAAAATCTACTTTACTCAATAATCTTTCTTTTTTTTCACATTTTTTATTAGATATTTTCTTCATTTACATTTCAAGTGCTATTCCATAAGTCCCCTATACCCTCCCCCAGCCCTGCTCTCCTACCCACCCACTCCCACTACTTGGCCCTGGCATTCCCCTGTACTGGAGCACATAAAGATTGCTAGACAAAGGGCCTTTCTTCCCAATAATGGTCAACTAGTCCATCTTCTAATACATATGCAGCTAGAGACATGAATCTTTCTTGGTTATATAAGGGTAGGCCCTACCCCCAGCCAGTCTGGGCAGGACCCTGGATTCAGTCAGAGGAGCTTGGATGCAGCCAGAAGTCCAGGGTACTGTGTATTGTCCCAAGGCTGTCTCAACAGGAACAGGATCTTCAGGAAGCAGGGCAGACAGATAGCAGGGTCCTGGAGAAGTGCAGAGGCAGTTTAGCACAACAAAGGAAGCCAGCCTTAGCTGGATAGCCACTTTGTAAGTGGTTTCCAGTGGCCCACCTCAGCCATGGTCTGCTCTCAGCCTGAAGCAGGCTTGGGGGAGGGGGTTACATTTCCTCCCTTTTTATATAATAAAAAATTAGTGGGACTGAGACATAAAATTTATTTATGCTCCATAGTCCTGCCTGGGAGTTATGGTGGCTGGCAACCGCACTGTACCTTAGGATTCTCAGATCCTCCTGAAATATCATTTTTGTCATTGGGAATACATGCAGCTTGTTTGTGAATATTTTTGCACAAACAGGGCTCTGTGGTGTACTATTAACAAGCCACGGCCTCTTGGCAATATATTATCATTACAACTTAATTTTAATGTCCAATTTGCTTTTAATTACCATTCTAAAGATAAGTGATGGTAATTATTAAACTATAAAACAAGTTGGAAAATATCAGATGTTATAAGAACAATACTATTGAAAGGGGAAATAGTATCCATTGCTACATAATGACTAAAACATCCAGTTTGCAACTATAGTTATGTAAAATGCAAAGAAATTTTTTTTCTGTGATTCAAATCCCTGAAATAGGAGTCAGTGCATATCAACTCTGTATAAAACCAAATGCTAGCTTTGCTAGTCAATGAGATTATCAATAAATTAATACAATTACGTTCAGACAATTAATAGATACTAAATTTAAGGAATTAAAGGGAACTTGAAGGTGATTATTCAATAGTTAGAACTTCTCAAAATAATGTTATGAATTCTTTTCAAATATCCAAATTAAATCTCTCAACTGAAAGAGTAGCAACCTCCAGAAACTTCACTAGAGGGAGTTAACAGAATTGGACGTTGACAATTAAAGTCTTTAAAGGTGAAGAACAGGCAAGAAAAAAAAAGAATAATTTAGAAAAAGAAAAAAACAAGCAAACCCTAATAGATTCTGTAAAAGTACTAAAATAATGTATTCAAAAGTCATGTGCTCCACAACAGATAAAGATATAATATAAACAGCTCAATAAATGTGAAATTAAGTAAACATGGAGAAACAAATGTATAAAGTATAGGTAACTTTATGTTTAATGTAAAAAAATTTAAATTTTCTTCTTATTTATAATTGAGAATGTTATATATACTGCTTGAATCATTCCTCCTTCTATCTGTACCTGAATTCAGTCTGCATTAGCCTCATTCACTTCATAGTAACAGTTAATATTGTTACACAAAGATGCAAAGAAACACACACACACACACACACACACAAACACACACACAACTTTTAAAATAGAACCTGCTGAATACATTTATTCCTCTTATATGTATTTATGGGTAGAACATACATATGTGTAAGAAACACAATTGCAGCTTTCTAATGAAAAGTAATGTGACCAATGGAATAAAATGATTTCATATTAATAGATTTAATGTTAATGTGAAGTAGTTCTTTTTGATGTATATTAAAATCCTTAAAAACACACAAAATTCTTATTAAATACTATTTTTCAAAATTCAATAATAGTGTTGAATCAAGGTTAATAGTGATGTCTGCACTTACAATGGACCTCAGTTTTCTTCTAAAGGTAGTGTTAGCCTGCTATGTCCTATAACTCCAGATCCAAGGCATTTGACAACTTCTTAGGTCTTCCATGCATACTTACAATCCTATACAAATCCTCCTGACAGAGCCACATATCCATACACACAATTAAAAGTAAATGTTATAATATCATTTAAATAATATAAAATTCTAAAGATTAAATTAAATATGTATGTATGCATTTTGTGTATAAACATTTTATCTAAATCATTGTGAGCAGAACAATATTAGGTAATACATGCAAATAATTCTCAATTGTTAAATTTCAAAATTAAAGAAATGTTTAGGTATGGTAAATGTATTAAGTACAGTGAGTATGAATTACTAAGTACACTTAGCATGGATGATGTAAAAATAAAAGATCAACAGATTCCAGAACAGCCAGGGAAATTTTTCAAACACTCTGAAGCATCCATAGTATTCAGAAAATACTAATCATTTTTAATTAAAGCATAGTATTAAAACATATGTAGAGGTTTCAACAACTTTCTGCTCATTCATTCCTGGAATAGCCTTCTTCTGAACTTATACAAGGCCAAAGGAATAGCATGCTATTGATCAGCTACTGCCAGGATGGTTTGTACTGGCTTATGTCAGCAGCAATGTCTGCAGATGGTTTGAGCAGGTTTCATCCTCCTGTTTTTCCTTTAGTTTTTTTCCATTTCAAAGCCAGTTCCTTACTATTTTTCTATAGATTGAGTTTCATATTTTTGGATCCTGTTTTGTCATGCCTGTACTAGGCTGACTGCTACAAATCATGTTTGGTTGCTTGGTTGGTTGAGGCAGCTGTATATATATATCTATATTTAAAATTTTAAGGCTTTCAGTTTCAGTTTATTAAGACCACCCGCTGTTAATTTTAAGTATGTACTGATGCATTATTTATGAAAGGGAATTTATAAAATAATTATTTCTAATCATTTTGTTCCAAAGATTTTTTATTAGATATTTTCTTAATTTACATTTCAAGTGCTATCACCTTTTCTAGTTTCCTCTCTGAAAATCCACTATACACTTCCCCTGCCTCTGCTCCCCAACCCACTCACTCCCACTTCCTGGCCCTGGTATTCCCCTGTACTGGGGCATATAATCTTTGCAAGACCAAGGGCCTCTCCTCCCAATAATGGCCGACTTGGCCATCCCTTGCTACATATGCAGCTAGAGACAACCACCAAACCCAGACACTATTGCATATGTCAACAAGATTTTGCTGACAGAACCCTCATACAGCTGTCCCCTGTGAGGCTAGGTCAGTGCATGGCAAATACAGAAGTGGATGCTCACAATCATCTATTGGATGGAACACAGGGTCCCCAATGAAGGAGCTAGAGAATGTAACCAAACAAAGATTTTTTTTTTTAATTATTAACCAGTAATTATTTTATTGTGGTTTTATAGTGAATATGTCTAGATACCAATAAACAGAAGGCATAGTTTCTACAAAATGGATATCTGGGCAGGTCAGTAGACATTATTATTAAAAAGGTCAACTGCAACAGAAGACAACACCCTGTAACAATCTTCAGAAAAACGAATGAGCAGGCTTGAAAACATCTAATAATAATAACCAGAATTTGACACATGTATGACATTTCTTTACCCATTGTCTTTGAAGACAATGACAAAGTCCCTGAGTTGGGATCCCTGGAAAAGAGATCCCAACATTTTCCCAAGCACTTCAGAAAGCTTTTCTTTTTTTCTTGTGGTTTTTCAGGTTAACCAGGGCCTTAGGGCAGCCTAGGAGTGTATCCAAGCATCTCCATCCAACAGCAAACCGTTTGATACACTGTGCTTTAACAAGGATTGCCTTCTTGTTAAGCAAAGATAATTTCTGCATCCGTGATTAACCTGTATGCTCTCACATCATAACCGAGACATACACAGGCTAGAACATGTGCATTTGGTCACCAGTGTTTGGAAAGAATGCAGTTGAAAAAGCACAAAGAGCTCTGGAGTTGACAGTGTTGGCCTGGCCGACATGCAGATGGGAAGTCTAAAACCTGTCCTGGCAGTATTATGAATGACAAGAATGCAGATGCACCCTGTGGCAGGGTCCTTAACAGAGCTAACATGAAAGGAAACTGAAACATAAGTGTCACAAGCCACACTCCAGCCATCCGTCACCCACTTCTCAATGTTCTTTTCCTTTGTTTTACAGAATGGAGCATGGTTTTCAAATCATCTAAGGATCCAAGATGGCTTATTAACTTCACCCCAAAGATCAAAATATAGTCTACATCAAACCAGGGTGAAGGGCATTTGGGTCTGAACACAAAACCAACACCAATAAAACAGCAGATAACAGTCCTCTAACAAGTAAATAAAATGAAATGTTTTCAAATATTGCAACCTTTTATCCATTCTTGGCCACAAAACTGACACTCTTTTAAATGATTTTGTGAATTTTGTGGCAGATTTTAAGTGAGGTACAAAATCCTCCAAAAGTGCAACCAAGTGTTATGATCTGATTTCTGAGTTTGGTTCTAAGAATCATAGGATAGAATGAATTGTCTCCTGTCAAGTTTTCTCTTTTGATAAAATACATGCACAAACACACACAGACACACAGACACACAGACACAGACACACAGACACAGACACAGACACAGACACACACACATACACATTCTCTCTCTCTCTCTCTCTCTCTCTCTCTCTCTCTCTCTCTCTCTCTCTCTCTCCAAAAAAATAAATAAAGGTAATCAAAATTTAAAATATTAACTTTCAAAACCAATTCATATTAAAAAAAATTTTTAAAGCTTTTAGCCCTATAGATGAATAACCGAAATTAAATACCTGGTCTAAATGTAATCCATAATTCTAGGAAAATTTTGAATAAAAACTATAGGTGAATTCAACAAAATGTTATTTTTAGACTATTAAAAAATTAATCCCTGAATATACAGATAATAATATGTAATTTTTGAGAAATTTAAAATTTAACTTTACCCAATCTAAGTGTCTACTATGAAAATAAAAAGATGCAGCCCAAGATGAGGAAAGTATTTTAGAAATAAGATTGAAAAAGAAAGTCATGTGTTTAGGGTGCATAAATAATAATTCAATGTCGGTAATAAAGAGAACTCATCAAGAATTAATTGGAAATCTCACACACACACATACACTTCAAATTAATGAAAATTATAAGGAACATGGATTATTGCTCTAAAGTACTGAGGAGTCTGTTCTACTGGCTGATAAGAATATGAAAGAGTACCGACAGTTATGGTGCATTTACACTCTTAAAAGGCAGAGTATAGTTTGCCCTTGCAAGCCAACCATTGGCTTTGAAAAATTATTTTAACAGTTAATTAGAAAATAAATCTACAGGAAAGCACATAAGTATCTGTAGCAGTGCTTTTCTACTGTTGCAAAGATATGCCTGAACTCCTTCATGTAGTAGATAAAGTGAGTTTGCATAAAATTGAATGTTATTCAGCACAGAGATAGGAGAACTAATAAGCATAAGGACATATATAGAAGTCAAGTGCATATTACTAAGTGAAAGAACCCAGGCTGAAATGATTCAAGGTTATAATTCAAATACATATTGCATTTGGGCAACGGTAATATGAAGGATTATGAGGGATTGTAGGAGTGACAATTTAAAAGGAAGAGCATGTTAGTTGAAAACTTTTTGATTTCATACTATGTCGATGGCCATTCTTCTTTCCAAACAGCGAGATTCACAACAGCCAGAAGGGCAGTGATAGTATAAACTACAGATAAGGGTGCTTGCAAGATGGGTCAGCTAATAAAAGAGCTCATTTGAGTTTCTGTGTACAAATCTTCAGAATTCAACAAAAAAGTTAGGTCTAGGCATATGTGCCTATAGCTCCAGTGTTTTGTGAGGGGGAATTGGATACCTGAGTCTTCCTAGTGTTTCCTGACCACCAGAGAGGCCAACAACAACAACAACAACAACAACAACAACAACAACAAACAAACAAACAAACCCCAGATGAAAGCAAACCAGTGAGCATTATGGTCAGTGAGAGACTTTGATTCAAAGTAATAAAGTGAAAATTAACACCTTCTTCCTCTGGCCTCCCCTTCAGTAGTCATGCAATGCACACACATATTTATACAGGGAAGCAACATACTATTAAAAATAAATAAGCAATTGATAATGGATATTGGGTGAAAAGATATACATATATACTTATCAGTTATTGAAAATGTTCTACTCTACTAAAGACTATAAATGTCTTTCTATGACTATTAAAATGTTCTACTGAACCAACTGGATAGTGGTTAGCAGTATAAATACTTAGTCATTTTATGCAATATACATGTAAGTTTTACTTGGTCTATTCTATACATGATTCTCTTAATGTGGCTAAAGAAATACAAAGACAGAAAAATGTGGCTTTTTAAATCAGAGATTTATATATTATATTTGGAATTAAAATAGTTACTATAATGTTCTATAAATTTAATATATAGTGAAACTATATCCAAATATATTACAGCTAAAGAATAAATGACAGCCTTGCTGTTAAATTAAAACAAATTTTTCTAGGGATATAACAAGATGTTATCTTTTCTCACCAGCTGTTTTCAAACTATGGCATTTACAGAAATCTTTGTAATGAATGCTTTGCCAATTTCAAATGCATTCATTTTAGAATGAAAATGAACATATGGATGTCATACTATTATGTCTGTGATTAAATTTCTACTTTAAATTAAAAGTGACTTGCAGAATGCAACTTCTTTCAATCTTTATTTTTCTTATTTTGGAGAATTTTACAAATGTATACAACAGGTGATTGAATTCATCCACATTCCCTTCATCATCTACCCATCTTCTCCACTCAAACTGTCCATTTCCCTTATCATCTCTTAAAAAAAACATATAACACACTCTCATATTTAGGTTTCTATTGCTGTGATAAAAAATGATAAAAGATAAGATGACTAAATCGATGTTGGAAGAAAAAAAAAAATTTGCACCTAAAGTTTTCAGTCTATCTTCCAAAGAAGTCAGAGCAGGAGCTCAAGGCAACAACCTGGAAGCAAGCACTAAAGCTGAAACTGTGGAGAAAGGCTCTGTTTTGGCCTTCTCTCTGAGTTTTCATCATCTTACTTTTTAAAATTTATTTTTAATGAACTTTATTGATATTATTAGATATTTTCTTCATTTGCATTTCAAATGCTATCCTGAAAGTCCCCTATACCCTTCCTGTGTCCTGCTCCCCAACCCACCTAATCCTACTTCCTGAACCTGGCATTCCTCTGTACTGGGGCATATAATATTCACAAAACCAAGGGCCTCTCCTCCTAATGATGGCCAACATATGCAGATAGAGACGTGAACTCTGGGGGCGGGGGGCATGGGTTGCAAACCCTTTCAGCTCCTTGGGTACTTTCTCTAGCTGTTCCACTGGGAGCCCTGTGTTATGACTGTGAAGCAGAATACCCAAGATACAATTTGCAAAACACATGAAACTCAAGAAGAAGACCTAAGTGTGGATACTGCGATTCTCCTTAGAATGGGGAACAAAATACCCATTATAGGAGTTACAAAGAAAAAGTCTGGAGCTGAGATAGACAGAAGGACCATCCAGAGACTGCCCAACCCGGGGATCCATCCCATAAACAACCACCAAACCCAGACACTATTGCATATGCCAGCAAGATTTTGATGACGGGATATAGCTGTCTCTTGTGAGGCTATGCCAGTGCCTGGCAAATACAGAAGTGGATGCTCACAGCCTACATTTTTATACAGCCCAGGGCTCCTAACAAAGAGAGACACCAGCAACAATTTGATAGACTTTCCATCAGCAATCACTAATTAAGAAAATGTAGCAAAGGCTTACTCACAGACTAATTAGGTAGGGACATTTTTTTCAACTGATATTCTTTCTTTCCAAATGTATTTAGCTTATGTTAAGATGACAGAAAAGTAGCCAAAGTACTCACTAAGTCCAATCAGTTCAGTGCTTGTGTATAAGGCTATAGTATAATCACTGCAGTGTGAAAATCTTACGAGTGTCTGCTCATTTTTAATTTGGGGGATGTCTATTGGAAATTGAGCCCATGTTCTTATCCATTTTAGGATAGTGATGTGTTCTATCACTGATCTGTGTTCTAAATTATTTTCTATTTTGCATTATTTTGAGACACATTTTTTCACCAAGTTGTACAATCTGGTTTTAAGCTCATCCTATATCGTAGGAGAACCTTGAACATGTGATCTTTATATCTTAACCTTCTGAATATCTAGAATTATCTGCCTACGTAAACAGGACCCAAAAAGAGATACTTCTTGCAGATAAAATAAATCTGAAATTGGTATAGTCTTGTTTACCAAAAGAAAAACATGGGATTTATATAATAGTAAACTTTAGCAGAAAAAGAGTCTTCAAAATTCTTGGGTTCAATTTTTTAAAAAATCAATAAAAATGTTTATCAAGGAGTAAGTGAATACTAAACTCATTTGCTGTCCCAGAAATAATAAGATGATAAAACGGCTTTTGAAACTAAGCAAAAAGAATGGGTTAGGGTTGGGGATTTAGCTCAGTGGTAAAGCGTTTGCCTAGCAAGCGCAAGGCCCTGAGTTCAGTCCTCAGCTCTGGAAAAAAAAAAAAATGAATAAAAAAGAATGGGTTAGGGAATTAAATATGACAATTTTAAAAGCCTCTTTTTATTTCAGCATATTTTATGTAGGTGATGCAAATATTGTTTCAGATTTTGATCTGGTGTCATGCCAATTGCCCTTTGACTCCTTGTTTGAATTAGTAATAAAGCTTAAAACAAGAAAACTAAATGTCATTTAACTTGTAACATTGAAAGAAAGGCCTTTCATAACACTTCCAATGCCAAATGTTCCTATCACACTTAAGATAAGCACTTTTAAACACATATAATTTACTATAACTTGTAACTGCCAAGTAAGAGTTACAGTGTGAAAGATTTCTAATTTACATAATAATTTTCATACTCAAGTGTTTGACTTTATCTTCAAGATAACTTAGGTTGTCTTAAACATTCTATTTTGAGGGTCAACATTATATTAATTTTGACTTACTAAAGTTTCACACATTTTAAACGTTACTAACACCTCTACATTACGATATATAGAATCTTTATAATATGGAATTCATGTAATCGTAACTCAAATACAGTAAGTGTTTTCGGTGGTAAAGAAAAATAGTAAGTAAAACAGTACAAATTACGTATACAAAAGATGGGTAGTTTACACATACACATATGTTTACACACACCTCCAGTCTCCTGTTTAACATCCAGTTGGTTTTCTAGTTCCACAATTAAAATTTTGGATGCCAAACACAACCTAACTGTGTGAGACCTTTCCCCAAATGTATGTCTAAATGAATTTGTATAAAATTTTATCTGAATAAAGTAATTAAAGTACTTTGGCATTTTAGAATCTGCATTTACTGCTACATATATTGCTATATATGTGTATATATTATGCA
This sequence comes from Mus minutoides, assembly GCA_902729485.2. Lineage (NCBI taxonomy): Eukaryota > Metazoa > Chordata > Mammalia > Rodentia > Muridae > Mus > Mus minutoides. The sequence goes on from LR750743.1 coordinate 178,002, forward strand.
CACCCACTTATGTATTTATACGTATGTCTGTGTCTGTTTCTTTCTGTGTGTGTCTCTGTGTGTGCACATGTATGTCTAACTTGTTAATGCAGAACTATAATACAAGCAGTGAGAAAACTGAGATAGTGAGATCATGAATTTGTGGCCCTCCAGGGATATAAAATATGACATGTCCTCTAATAGCAAATCATATAAACAATTGATTAAATCACAGTGAAATAGAAGTGTCAGTAGCATTTGTACTAGTAGGAATCAAATATTCATAGTTGTATTTTTTAAACATTTAAAGCCCATTTAAAGCTCATAAAATAAATATTGTAAAACTTACCTTTATATGAAAGACAGTAAAGTTGTAATTTTTATCTTTAAAAAGTGAAATGCAATTCAATAATGGAAAAAGATTAAGAGTTTACCCCGGAAAACACTATCCAGGGAAGGAGTATAGCATGTATGAAGGGCAGTGGAAAATGTATATCAGAATGAAGATCTTTGATTGCTGTCATACAGAATGTTGAGAAGAAAACTCTAGAAGGGAATCCTGATATAAATCTATTTCAATTTCAAGTATAAATGTATATTTCAAGCTGTCTGTTTTCTATCAGGTAAGAGACTGAAGTGTGTGCAAATTTGATAAAACATTCAAGAGTTTCTATTTGAACTACTTAGCTTCTGAACTTGATAGATACACTTTCTATTTTAAAACCTAACTGTGTTTTTGAGACATGAAATTCTTTACAAGAATCCATGTTCAATTAAACAATGTGTGTTGCAAGTAGAACAAAGCTTTCTATTCGGGCTTAGAATAGATCTGTTTGCAGAGTGTTCACATAGCTTGCAGTAAGCTGTAGTTTCCATGAAGCTGTGTCCCCCAAAATATCCAGGTATGAATCTAAGCAAGGAAAGAAATACATTTGTGATAAAAACCATTAAAATGCTTGTTTCTTGGGACCATTCGCTTGGAATTTTTTTCCATCCTCTTACTCTGAGATAGTTTCTGTCTCTGTCACTGAGGTACATTCCATGTATGCAGCAAAATTCTGGGTCCTGTTTATGCATCCAGTCTGTTAGTTTTGTACTTTATCACATTGTAATCTAGAGATGCTAATCTGAGTATTGTACAACATACATAATTACTTGAATTAAAATAGATTTTACCTGATTGTGTTAATTCATTTTGAAGTATTTTAAATCAAATCTAACCCATAAAATTTTCAATGCAAATGTATCCTAAGAGTTATTCGCAGTTTAGAATAGAGCAGAGATTGTAGAAAGAGACAATGACTGACCCTGCTTGAGACCCATCCAATGGGCAAGCACCATTGGATGCTAGCATATTGATGATACTCTGTTATGCTTGCATACATGAGCATAGAAGACCTCTCTTCTGAGAGTATCTACCCTTCAACTGATTGAAACAGATGCAAAGACCTATAGACAAACATTAGACTGGGATAGGGGACTCTTACTGAAGATTTGGGGGAATGATTGAAGTCCCTGAAGGGAACAGGAACTCCATAGATTGACTAAAAGGGTAAATTAACCTTGACCCTTATGAACTCTCAGAGACTAAGCCACTATTCAAGGAGCATACAGAACCTAGATCAAGGTCTCAGGCATATAAGTGACAAATGTGCATCTAGTTCTCAATGTGGATTTTCCAAGAGCTGCAGCTAAGTCTGTCCTTAAAGCTGTTTCCTGTCTATAGAATTTCTTCCCCAACTGAGTTGCCTTGTCTAGTCTCAGTGGAAGAGGATGCACCTAAACCTACAGTAATTGATTTGTCAGGATAGAGGGATACCCAAGGGGAACCTACTCTTTCAGGGGATAGGTGGAGAAGGGATAGGAAAGGAACCCTGAAAGAAGGAGACTTGGAAGGTACAGTGAATGTGATTTTTAAAAATTAATTAATTAATTTTAAAATTGTATTATTATTATTATTATTATTATTATTATTATTATTATAAGTCAATAAAGATAGTTTTCAAGGTGTGGGCATTTGAGTCATTTCCAGTTTATGTGCTTTTGAAAACTGTGTCTTTCCCCACCTATTCCATGTAGTAATCAAAGTCCTAGCCAGAGGAATTAGACAACAAAAGGAGGTCAAAGGGATACAAATTGGAAAAGAAGTCAAAATATCACTATTTGAAGATGATGATCCTATACTTAAGTGACCCCAAAAATTCCACCAGAGAACTACTATAGCTGATAAACATCTTCAGTAAAGTGTCTGGATATAAAATTAATTCAAACAAATCAGTAGCCTTGCTCTACTCAAAGGATAAACAGTCTGAGAAAAAAATTAGGGAAATGACACCCTACACAATAGTCATAAACAAATATATTGGTGTGACTCTAACCAAGGAAGTGAAAAATCTATTTGGCAATAACTTCAAGTCTCTGAAGAAAGAAATCATAGAAGACCTCAGAAGATGGAAGGATCTCCCATGCTCATGCATAAGAAGTATTAATATATTAAAAATGGCCATATAATAGAAAGCAATACAAATTCAATGCAATTTTCATCAAATTTCCAACTCAATCTTCATAGAGTTAGAAATGGCGATTCTCAAATTCATTTGGAATAACCCAAAACCCAAGATAGCAAAAAATATTCTAAACAATAAAAGAACATCTAAGGAAATCATCATCCTTGACCTCGGCTGTACTACAAAGTAATATTGATAAAAAACTGTATGGTATTCGTATATATGCAGGCAAGTTGATAAATGGAATAGAATTGAAGAAACAAAAATGAACTCACACACCTATGGTCACTTGACCCTTGAAAAAGGATCTAAAACCATCCAGTGGAAATAAAGACAGCATTTTCAACAAATGGTGTTGGTTCAACTGGAGGTCTGCTTATAGAAGAGTGAAAATTTATCCCTTCTTATCTGTTTATACAAAGCTCAAGTTCAAGTGGATCAAGGACCTCCATATCAAACCAGATACACTGAAACTAGTAGAAGTTAAAGTGTCGAAGATCCTCAAATACATGGGCACAAGGGGAAATTTCCTGAACAGAACACCAATGGCTTAGGCTCTAAGATCAAAAATAGACAAATGGGACTTTATAAAATTGCAAATCTTCTAAAAGGCATAAGACAATTTCAATAGGACAAAATGTCAACCAACAGACTGGAAAAAGTTCTTTACTAACCTTACATCTGATGGAGAGTTAATATCCAATATATACAAAGAACTCAAGAAGTTAGACTACAGAGAACCTAATAATTCTATTTAAAATGGGGTACAGAGCTAACAAAAACAAACAAACAAAAAAAAAACCTCTCAACTGAGGACATTGCATGACTGAGAAGCATCTAAAGAAATATTCAATATCTCTAGTCATCAGGGAAATGCAAATCAAAACAACCCTGAGATTCTACCTCACACCAGTCAGAATGACTAAGATCAGTAACTTAGGTGACAGCAGATGTTCCTAAGGATATTGACAAAGAGGATTGCTGGTGGGATTGCAAGCTGGTACAACCACTCTGGAAAAAAATTCTTGGGTTTCTCAGAAAATTGGGCATATTATTATCTGAGGACTCAGCTATACCACTTCTGAGAATATACCCCAAAAATGTTCCAACAGATAACAAGGTGTCATAGTCCATTATGTTCATAGCAGCCTTATTTATAATAGCCAGAAGCTGGAAAGAACCCATATGTCCTTCAACAGAGGAACAGATACAGAAAGCTTGGTACATTTACACGATGGAGTAATATGTAGCAATTAAAAACAATGACTTCATTAAATTCTTAGGCCAATGGTTGGAACTACAAAGTATCTTCCTGATTGAGGTAACCCAGCCACAAGAGAACACTCATGGTATCCACTCACTGATTAAGGGATATTAGGCCAAAAGCTCAGAATACCCAAATACAATTCACAGACCACATGAAGCTCAAGAAGGAAGACCATAGTATGGATACTTTAGTTCTTCTTAGAAGGGGGATCAAAGTAATCAATGGAGAAAATATTGAGGGAAAAGTATGTAGTAGAGAGTGAATAAAAGGTCATCCAGGCACTGCCTCACCTGGGAATTTATGCCATATACAGTCACCAAACTCAGACACTATTATGAATGCCAATAAGTTCTTGCCGACAAGAGCCTGATATTGCTTTCTCCTGAGAGGCTCTGCCAGAACCTCGAAAGTATAGAGGCAGATGCTCACAGCCAACCTTTGGACTGAGCAAGAGGTCCCAAATGGAGGAGTTAGAGAAAGGACTGAAAGAGCTGAAGGGGTTTGCAATCCCATAGGATGAACAACAATATTAACCAACCAGTACTCCCAGAGCTCCAAGGAACTAAACCACTAACTAAGCGGTATACAAGGAGGGACCCATGGCTCCAGCTGAATATGTAGCAGAGAATGCCCTTGTTAGGCATGAATGGGATGATATGCCCTTGGTCCTGTGTGGCTAGATGCCCCAGTGTAGGGGAATGCCATGGCGGGGGAGGCAGGAGTGGGTGGGTAAGTAGTGGAGCTCACTCATAGAAGCAGGAGGAGGGAATGGCATAGCAACTTTGTGTGGGTATGGGGGAACTGGAAAGGCGATAACATATGAAATATAAATAAAGAAAATATCCAATAAAAATAAAATGCTTTGACAAATGTGATAACATTATTCAGTGAATAAATGTCATACAGTTTAATGAATTTCAGTGAATAAAATGTCAATATTTTATGTGTCTTTAAGATTTCTGTATAGTGTCTAGTACATTAAGTGACCAAGATCACATGCTGGGTGGATAAAGAAAGTAGGATATCACTTTTTTCTTTTCTTTTCTTTTCTTTTTTTTAAATAAAGTATTATATAGCTAAATGTCATTTGTTTTCAATTTTGATTTTTTTGAAGTTATGATAGCTTCATTTCCCAATTTCCTTTCCTACCTCAAATGCTTTACATGAACCTCACAGTAACTTGCTCTAAATTCATGGTCTTTATATTTTTTAATTATTGTTACACATAAGTTTTAAATTTTAAAATGTTCACTCCATCTGTAATGTAACTATCTACTGGTACTATTCCACATCATGTCGTTGGTGGAATGCCCTTGAAACATGTTATTTTTAATGGCAAAGTTTTAATTTGATTAACTGAAGATGAAAATGCCCTATATCATCTTAGATAAGAAAAGAATAGCTCAAATATGTGGAAGTCAAAGGAGTATTGTCCTCAGCATGACAGTTTATTTAGAATGAAGGTTTCTTCACTGTGAACAAATAGGCAATGAGGAAGACTAGTGAGGAAATTGATTTGGTCATAAGAAAAATTTATGCTCATTATTAGAGCATGTAACTCTCTACTGTCTGAGTGGTCAATGTCTTGGTGTAATTTGTTAGTCTCCACTCAAGTCCTAAGTATCAAGTTGTACCACACACAGAAACTGAAATCAACAAACTAAGGAAATAGTGTTATTTATTTTTTTAACTTATTTTTACTGTTAATTTTTAGTGCTTTGGATGGAAAATTGTGCCTTGTGTATACTAGGTAAGGTCTCAGCTATATTCTCAACTGAAAACACTAGGGATTTTTAAAAATGATACTCAAATAAAAGGTGGAGGAATGAAAAGAAGGAAAACGTCATAACAATATATCTACTGTACTGAAAGATTAAAACACTTGGTAGGAAATGAATCATGTTTCCTAAATCCTAAAAAACTACTTTTATCATGTAAGCATATACACATACAGGCTCATAAACACATATGCACATGCACAGCACATACACACACACACACACACACACACACACACACACACTCACAAAACTACCTTACTTTATAGTTTGAAATAGTGTCAGGTTAGGTTACTGTGGGTCAAATATTAAAGATAAGTCGATAAGACAGATTGCCAGCAACTAAACATAATTTATACTCATTTGACTCAAAGATATTCACTGAAACATATTCTTTATTGATTCCTTGGCCTAAATTCTGAAAAACTCAGATTCAGATGAAAATCCCCACAGAAACTTCTCTTCCATATTTATTGAAAATACTTGCTGCTTGTGCCCCAGTGAAAGAGATCTTGTCACTTTTATGAAAGGACACTGATACATTGAATTCCAATGCTGAAATTATTTACCACTTCAAAACCTAAGGATGCACAGTCTTCAAGAAACTTTTCAATAATTCTAAAATATGCAGAAATTTTTAATTATAATATTTTTTGAAATATATATTTCAAAAGATATTTAATTTAAAATTACTTAAATAATCAATAATTTAATTAATAATTAATTTAATTAATAATTAATTTTAATTAATAATTTCTGCGGTATGTGTATGAATGTATATGATGCAGAAATTATTAATTATATGAATATATATATATATATATATATATATATATATATATATATATATTTGTTGCAAATGTGCAAGAAATATAGGACTAATTAATACAATATGCTTTGGGATGTTAGCTCTGTTGGCAAAGAACAGATTGCTAAGAAAAATTTTGGCAATCAATAATTTCAACTATACAATTATTGGGGTAAACAAAAATAAGTATTAGTCAATGTTAACATATTCCAGAGTCAAAATATCACCTTATTAGTATAAGTATTTAAATATATTATGTTATTAAGAAGATAAAAGGGAGGGAGAAGGAAACAAAAATAAATATAAGGTACTTTTGTGAGACAGATCTTTAACAAAACTAAAGAATTTTCTAGGGTGTTAAAAGTAAGCAAGTTTGAAGACAGAATCTTCAGAACCTAGATAGAAAGTGCTTCTCTCCATAGAGAAGTCAAGGAATAAACTATGACTGAGATTACTTTTTAGGAGCTGAAAACAAGTAAAATTTACCTATGTTACTGTAATATAATATTTTTGCATTGCTCACTTCTATCCTACAGAATGGATGACAATTTCTGAGACAGGAAAATAATGAAATGAAAACAAAGACCATGATATTATGAAGTAACTACACAGAGTGTTCAGGATATGATAAAGAAAGTAGTATTTATTTGAGAGTTCTCATCAATAAAAAGTGACAAAAAACAGACGGTGTGTGTTAGAAAATTAGTTGAGATATTATTGCCTGAAGTCAAATGCAAACTAATGAGCATCAAAGGAATATAGGGAGAATTTAACGTCATAAAATGCATTTACTAAATTTTATTTCATATACTTACTGAGATATGATTCTGGTAATTTTTGATTTTGTTGTAAATTTATTATAAGAAATCTATTTGCCTTGGTAATTAGGCTTTCCTCAAGGAAATATGACTTATAAGGTAGTAAAGTACATTTATGAAAGTGTATGATTCTATGATTCTATGTATTATCTATAACAAGGGTTAAAATTGTATAGAAACTATTTTTATTTAATTATTTAATCCTCTTAATCAGGTACTTTGACAAATTCCCAAGACACATCAACATTATTTGATTTCACATTTCTAATACTTAGAAAAATCCATTGCTCACTAGTAAATATATGGATCATGGAAAAAGACAACAGACAGTGATTTGTCTCAAAAAAATACATTAATCTCTG